>JAJTUS010000024.1:0-405938 GCA_021399465.1 Hyaloscypha sp. PMI_1271 | reverse complement strand
TGTTCCCTGGAAGTGTAAAGAGTGGACTGAACAGAAATTACCAAGTCAGTCCTTCTATGAAGGGCAGTGAGACAACGAAGTTAATGGTCATCAACGGGGTTGATATTATGGACGCATTTCCTTGAGAGATAGGACAAGTCCACCCAGCAATAATTTTTTCGAATCCCTGCCTGGTTAAATAGA
This sequence comes from Hyaloscypha sp. PMI_1271, assembly GCA_021399465.1. Taxonomy (NCBI): domain Eukaryota; kingdom Fungi; phylum Ascomycota; class Leotiomycetes; order Helotiales; family Hyaloscyphaceae; genus Hyaloscypha; species Hyaloscypha sp. PMI_1271. The sequence goes on along the minus strand of JAJTUS010000024.1, from coordinate 405,755 downwards.
GAGCTCACTCTATTTACATGTGAAGCTGCCCAAGTGACCAGAAGTCTTTCATTCTTCTCCTGCTTCCCTGTGAAATTATTTTCTCTCATTGATAGTTGCTTGACTAGATGAATTCTCACGCGAGTTTTTTTTATTTGTGGAAAGCCATGCTCCTCCAAATTGAGGCCCTATCTGGCTGAACAAACTTCAAAATGAGGCGAGGAATGCTGATAATGATTAATCAATATACGAAAGAAGACTTAACTCAGGATTTCCAGGCAGCTAATGAAATCTGCGACCTTTGTGCACTCCTATAATTTCTTTTGTTTGTTCTTCCCAAAAATGGACAATACCGCATTGGCCGTCCTATCTTGGAATGAGGCTGATGCCAAGCGCCGGGAAAGGTATCGCTGGGTCCCGTCAGCAGTAATTTTTTGCTGCCACATCTCTCGTCCTGCTCCCTTCCAGCCACGGGGGCGTTTGTCCCTTCTCTTCCATTCACCAAGAAAATAACAAGCTTTGAACTACTACAATCCCCCCCTGATGCAGCGAATCAAGGAAAAGGACGAAGCAGTCTTTCTCATAGTGGGATCATGGGGAATCTTTTCATTTACAATGTAGCTGACCACGACACCACTGCATATACCATCTGCTATGCTATCTATATGTTGGCAGCGCAACCCGACGTGCAAAACTGGCTGGGCGAAGAGATTGATTCGGTCTTTGCAGGAAAGGATGGAGTGGAGACATGGGAATATGAGAAGGCGATTCCCAAACTCAAGAGATGTCTTGCACTTATGGTTATTCTTCTTTCCCTAACGGGCCGCCGCTCCCACTGATGATCTCACAGTATGAAACTGTGCATCTTTACAGACCCGCTGTCTTCATTCCGCGAGCCACTAGTACCGAATCTACAACACTAAAGCTCGAAGGAAAGGAATACACTCTTCCTCCCCAAACTTTCATAATCGTTAGTACTAGCTCATTGCATACTACTCTTACTACCTGGGGCTCGGATTTTCCGACTTGATCGCCGGATATCTAAAGTTAGAAAAACGACAGATTTAGAACACGAATTGATGAAGCCCATGCCAGTTGGGTGTCTTTTCTGGAGTATCGGACTTCACTCCTGCCCAGGAAAGAAGTTTGCGAAAGTCGAATTCGTAGCTGTCATTGCTCACCTCTTCCGAAAACATCGTGTCAAAGCGGTTGTGGAACCAGGGGAGAAGAAGGAGACGGTGAAGAAAAGCATATTTGAGGTCCTCGAGGCCCCGTCTTTGGAGGTTACGATCAAGATGAACCATCCTGAAAAAGTGAAGCTGGTATCAGAAGAGTAAACATGATTGAACCACCGCTCGAACGAGATATCCAGCTGTCCAATGCTCTCATTCTTATTTTTGTGGGTTCTAATTCCAGAGATGCCGGTCATCATATGTTCCCTGGCGCGGCGTTCAGCAAAAAACGCCACAATTCGAATTTAGGCCGCTTTTCTCGAATAGGATGCCAACGTCCAAAAGCACATCAGTACTTTTGGAATATGAGTCAGCAGCACACGACCAAGCCGCTTCTGCGGCAGCTGAGTAATGCAAAAGTTGGGCCAGCCAAATCCTGCGCATGGCCTGTAACGGCCGGCTGAAATCCACTCCTGCATCTGCGGGGCCTCCCTGCAATTCAACAGCAAGTATCATTGGGCAGTTTGAGAACAACCCCCCTTGACACCTCGGCCCGGACGAACGTTTCAGTTGGGTTGTCCTTTATTTTTTTTTTCTCGATAAGAAGCGTCAAAAATCCCAGCTTTGCCTTCTTGGCTCTGATTTGAAGTTTGATTTCATACTCAATGCTTTAGAAATGGATGCCGCAACGGCGACTGTGGCTATAGCTGTAGCAGCTCAACTTTACATCTCCCCCATCCCAGAAGTCTCGACTATCAAAGTCCTGCTCACTTATTTCTCTGTTAATACTGCGCTTCTGCTCTACTTCCTCACTTCGACTTCGCAAATCGCATACTCCCTATTCCGCCTCACATTCCTGAACTTCATCTTCCTCTCCACAGCAATAACACTAACTCTTATCCGACGCCTCTACTTCTCTCCTCTCTCCTCTTTCCCCGGCCCTAAACTCGCCGCTCTCTCAAATTTCTACAAAGCAAACGCCTACCGCACCGGCCGAGGCGCTAAGGTACTCGTCGAACTCCATGAGAAGTACAGCAGCGATATCGTGCGCGTTGGTCCCAATGAATTGAGTATTAGGAATGTCGATGCCGTGGAGAAGATTTATAAAGGCAAGTATCCAAGAGGATCGTTTTATGAGGTGGGAGCGATTAACGGGGCGTATAATTTGAATACGCAGAGGAATTATGATGTGCACACGCCTTGGAGGAGAATTTGGTGAGTTCATCTGAAGTGTTGTGAAAGGGGGGTTGCTGAGGTGTGAGGTAGGGAAAGGGCTTTCGTGAGTACAGAGTTCAAGGACTACAATCCTCGTGTGGAGCACCATATCACCAAGTTAGTAGAGGTGATTCGGAAGACCGAGGGACAGGAGGTCAATGCCATGAAACTGTTGGAGAATCTGGTATTTGATATGTGAGTCTGTTCCAAAGTACTTTGGTGCTATTTCCTGACAATGTAGCTAGAATGGCAGATCTCAGCTTTGCCTACGATTCGGGAATGCAAGACGGAAAAGGAGACAACCAATATATGGACTTCACTCACAAGTATTTCCCTCTATTTCTTTGTTCCCCACATCGAGCTCCCTTTCTCACGGGTCGAGAGGATGAGGCATCCTCCCGGCTACCTTCCCCCAAAAGAAATGTGTTGCTAATTCGTTCTAGGTACATGTTTGCCGTTGGAGTCCGTCGCCTCTCCTCTTTTCAATTCCGTCTATCACTAACACCAAAATCAGGTGATCGCCGCCCTCCGGCCTCTCTGCCAGCTCCTCCCTCTCCTCCCCGAAACCTCAGATGTCCGAGATTTCCGTCTCCGCGGTGAAAGACTGCTCGCAAACCGGCAAAAACTTGGCACCTCTAGAAAGGACATCTTCCGCCACCTGCTCTCCCCTGACCCTGTGACTACTTCCAAATTCGATCAAAAAGATCTGAACTCCAACGCCAACCTAATCATCGTTGCCGGAAGCGATACCACGACTACGGCCATGACACAGATGTTCCGCATGCTGGCCAAAGACAAGAGAGTCTTGAAGAAATTGCAGGGAGAGATTGATGGACTTTGTTGTGAGGGGAAAGAACTGAGTATTCAGACGACGACGAATTTGACGTACTTAAATGCGGTCGTCAATGAAGGCCTACGATTATACAATCCAATTCCTACAGGCGTGTATGCGGGCACTTACCCACAAGGGGTTGAAGTCGCGGGGAAGTTCATCCCAGGCAACGTGCAAGTAATGGTTCCGCATTTAGCGATTATGACAGATGAGAGATATTTCCCTAAGGGGTGGAACTTCATTCCCGAGCGGTGGACAGGGGAGTGGAGTGAGGGTGTTAAGGAGAGGAAGGCGTTTATTCCGTTTGGATATGGGGTGCATAGTTGTGTGGGGAAACAGTTAGCGTTGAATGAGATGCGGTTGACGCTCGCGATGGTGGTGAGGGAGTTTGATGTTGTGCTGGGAGAGAGGTATAATGAAGGGACTTGGGAGGAAGAGTGGAAGGATCGTGCTGTGCTGCAGATTGGGAAGTTGTGGGTGCATTTTGTGGAACGGAGATAATGATCGAAATCATGTCAATGCATCAGAAGACCGTTTTGTGTTTTTTTGGTTTTTTGTTTGTTTACGTGACATTTCCAGTCCTCAATCCCAAAGAAATCCCCAAGGCACCTGTAAAACCTCTTGAAGAGGGAAAAGGATTACCTCTCTCCTGTCCGTTCCGACATTCTCCCATATCCATAAATCCTTCTCACATTCCAGGATCCTTTGAACAGAAGTAACACAGCCATGTGTTTTGTTTGTTGTTGTTGTTTGGTGGGGGTGTTTGTGGTTATTGATTTCGAGATCATGATATCATCACGCCAGTGATGTTTGTTTTCGGTAGGTTTGCAACGAGAGTCCTGCAGCTTCAGACGAGGAAGCATGATGAGGTTGTTGTAGATGTTTTTGGGTTTGTTGGAGGAGGTCGCTGTGAGCCTCGCTCGGTTCGTTGGGGTTTCGAATTTTGTTTGGTCTTGCCCGAGAAACAATTTGGGACGGTTTTTTTTGGGGGTTTTTTGTGGGTGCCGACTTTTTGGATGGTCGGGCTTGAGGTGGGTTGTTTGGTTGTTGATTCGATGAATCGTTGCCGATCGTTTGGATGATCGGGGAATGTTGCACTGCTGAGAGCGTTCTTCGAGGTGTGCCGTTGGTTTTTTTTGGTGGGTGCCGACTTTTTGGATGGCCGGGCTTTGATGGTTTTGTTTTGGTTGTTGATTCTGTCGATATTTCGATGAATCCCCTGCCGTTTGGATGACAGGGTGATGTTTTCCTTCTCCCGTATTGGATTTCTCGTCAACGGCCCAGTTCTTGCTGGTTGAGTATCGAAACTCAGAGGTGGAGGGGACTTTTTTGGAGGGGGTTTTTTTTTCTTCGGTTTTTTGGGTTTGGCAGTGGTTTTTTTGGTGGGTTGGCAGACTGTTTGAATAGTCGGATGTTGTTGACTCGTCGTCGGCTCTCAGTAGCGTGTCTTCGTTGTTTCTCGGGTGATCTGTTGTTGCAATTTCGTTGAAAACTGCAAAATTTCTCGTGCGTGGTGTTGTGAAGGGAGAGCCCGTTTAATGGAAGCTCTCGATTCGTTGTTGGTTGTTTTGGTTGTGACCGGGAGGTGAACAAGGTTATCAGTTTGACTGGGAACAGTTGGTCACATTCTCAGCCGAATCTGGCGTGATGATATCAATGATTCGTCGTTGAAAGCTAGGCAAGTTTCGGTGTCGATTCTGGAGAGGTTTGAAAGGCGCTCAGATCCCAATCAAATAGTTCTCAGCCAGGGCAGAGGTATTTTCTCGACGCATTGATGGTGGTTTGACTTCGAGGTGCCTAGCTTCTGGTTTTTTGTTTTTGTCGATCCTCGCAAGGTATCATTCAGAAGATTTCACCATAATCCTCGGTGGTGTTCTGGATCATGTGATTTTCGATGAGTGTTGGTGGTTGAGAGCGTAAAGCTATTGATGATGCAAGGATCTTAAGCTTTTTCTCGATTTTGTGTTGCTCTTTGTGCATGCGCGCAAGGATCCTGTTATCAAGATATCGTGGTCAGTACTTCTTTCAGCGATTTTCGGGAGTAGAATATTCAAGGAGCTGTTGGAAATATTGCTACAAGCGGGATTGATGCTCTGAGAAGTTAGGACTTACTTGTCTGACTTCTCTCTCTTAGGTTTGAGTTCAAGTAGCAATTCCCAGAGCTTGTTTTTGATGGCTGCGTTGACTTCTTGTGCGGTACCATAAGCGGTAGCGTATTCTGAATTTTGAGCTTGATTAGCTGAAAGTAAACTCTGTAGGAACTAGGGCAAGGGAAAGTCACGTTCAAATCCCTCTGGAATAGCCCCAATCTGCTGGGCCTGACCCCACAATCCCTTCAGTCGTTTGATTTCTCCTACTTGGCGTTGGATGAGAGCTTCTTGTTCAAAAAGACCGTCTTGGAACGTGACCAGTTGCTGACAGAGATCTGCGTAGTAGGTGTCTTTTCTGATGGTGTGTTTGTATTCGTTGTCGACGACAGACTCTTCCCAGCAGACCTTTTTGTTTTGGCCACGCTTAGAGAGAATGGAAGACTTGGTGATTGGTGTGTCGATGTCCATGAGGTCGTCGAAGACTTCCGTCTGAACAAAGGTAGTGAAGAGTTGAAAATTCATTGTGAGATGAATGATACTTTACTTAAGGTTTGAGTGTTTGAAAATTAAGTGAAGTGAAGAATGGTAAGAGTTGTAGGTCGCAAAGTTCGAATGTTCGATCAGTGGAGACACAATTCTAGGGGGAAAAGAAAAGAAGAGTTTGACGAGAGTGGATGGAATGTGCGAATTTATAGTTGAGAGTGTGAGCTAACATGTTGACTCACATGGTGTACCATATTCTTCTTTGGGGACAAGAAACCACAGCTATTTAAGCGTCAACCAGATATATCTTCATCAGGTCTCCCGAAAGATTGCAGCCTTGACCCGAAATGGAGTAAGTACATCGGACATTCTAGAGCAGAAGATGTCGACATCCAGTGATAGGAGGCCTTGGACAACGAAAGAGAACGCAATGGTTCAGCTGCACCTTTCATGAATTTGAAAGGCTGAAAGCCGATCCGACGACGAGAAAACTTTGCGAACGCTATCCAAAAATAAGATGGAGGACCATTGTAAGTATGAAGATCGGAGAATAAAAATGATGATGATTCTTCCAGGAAGGCGCCTCATGCAGGACTCGCGAATTTGGCATCTGATGCATCGAAAATCCGAAGAATCCAGTTCACACCCACGGTGAGTATTCGAGGGCATCCCAGCCAACATGCCCCCTCACAACTGCCGATGCACTCTACTCCAATCCCCCCATGCGGCACGTCTTCTTCCGATGCTCTCACTGGAGAACCAGGACCGTCCATTCAGCGAAAATAGCCCAAGCGGATATCAGAACTCTAGAACATCCGTATTCGTCCGTCAATGGAACAGAGCGAAGATATCATCCCACAGCAGCATTTTCACGGGGCTCTAAAGCTTCAAGGAAGATCCCTGTCATCAATGGCTGATCTAGTGCTTGCAGGGATAGAACCGGCGCTTGCCACAGCATATCTTCAAACAGAAAGAAGAAGAAACTTCGAAAGCACATCCTCACCTCCTCTCTGTGTAACGAATCTCCGGTATGAAGCTCACAGCAAAGTACAAACATCACCCACCCAGCTCTCCGAAACAAAAAAGATTGCGAAAGCCTCAACACAAACCCATAGACCCCTACTCAGGAAAGCGCTTGCTCAAGTTGAGGCTGTGACGTCGAAATAGAGTTCGAACCAAGAAAAGAGAGCCATGACTCAAATCCGGGGAAGCGCTAACTTAACCCAACAACCTCGGGGACGGCTGTCAACTTGCAGCCTTTCAGGGATGAAACCCACCACCCACGGCTGTTGAAATGTGGGTAGACGAGTAGCTGGTCGTCTCCCTATACTTGAAAGCTTCATTTTCGGTCCCATTGTCCCAAAGTCGCCAGCTAATAGGGAGATTGGGAACGGTCCTCCAATCAGCCGTCGCCGAATATCCTTTTCAAAGTCGTCCCTGCCGTTTTCGAATTGTTAAATTGTTCGGCTATGGGTTTGATGTGTTTGCTTCGGATTCGATGAAAGGGAGGAAAAGAGGAAAGAGAGGAAGGTCGACGAGGGTTGTCGTAAGACCAGCCCTCGCTTCGCTGCACCATAGCCTAATTTGATTGCACGTGATACCCCTTTCTATTCGACGAGCTTTCGTGCAGATGAAGGAATGAGGAGCGGAGGGTTGATGTATAGAATCAAAATAGACTTGGGGCCCACGAATTTTCATTTCTCGGACGGCATAGATATTTGAAAGAAACCAGGTTATTATAAGCGACCTTTACTACATTACAACGACAGTCTAGTACTGCTCGTGCCCTTGCGGAATGGTGTCTATCTATCTACACGGGTATTTGTGCGTCAGTGCTAGAAGAAGCTGCGAAATCGAACTCCAACAAATGTAATTGTACACTGTATGGGCTCCCCACTCCCATTTTGCAATCACCACGAGACACACAAGTTTCCGTTACTTAGTTTAATTGCCCCAACATTTCCACTGTTCCAAATATCTGACGCCTACCGCATAATCCGACAACCTCAACTCCTCTGGCGAAAGCTTCTGATATGGAAGCTGGAAGCAAATGCTCTGGAAAGAGTTCTGCTGATTGGTTGGCGAGTTTGGCTCTTTCTCGATGAAAGGTTGGAATGGATCGTATCTTGTGCTGAACGAGGACATGCTGAAGGGGCTTGGCGTGCTTGTGGTGAAGGCACCAACGATTTGGGTTCGGCCAGAAGACTTGAAGGGATCGATTTTCTTTTCGCCAAAATCGACACTAAGAGCAGCGCTGGTGGTTGCTTTCGCATTCATGGAGCCAAATATGTTGGTATGAACTGGGGCCGAAGATGGAGCACCAAACAAAGCAACCGGCGGACTGCTCGCTGAAGATCCGACGGCAGCTGCAGAGCTGGCTGCAAGCACTGAATCGTTCACACTCTTGATTGATGGGAACAACGGTGAGGTCGTATGTTTGATGCCTCCAACTGCTCCGCTTCCAGCTTGAGGTACACCGTGAGTGGGCTTTACGGCAGGGAACCCGAACACATTGCCTTTGGTGTTCACAGTCGGCTTAGCACCCATAGCAAAAACGCTCCTGCCGCCATCTGAAGTCACTCGGGCACGAATCTTGATCTTGAGATATCCGATTCCCAATCTCTGCATGTCTGTCTCCTCAGATCCATTCTCACTCTGCTTTTCTTCCACGCCAATGATCGCGCTTGGGGCGAAAAGCAAGGCTTCTCCAACCCTAAGCTTGACAATCTGATTAAAAATGTTCATCAAGCGGACTTTTGACTTCTCAGGAGAGTTTTCATCATTGTCCAGGGAAGCAAGATGACGTCGTAATTCGCTGAGCCAATCCGGAGATGTAAACCGATGAACGATGGTCATGGTGCACAGATCGAGGAGTTTTGGGGAGATGGTCGGCTCTTGTGTGGATATGAAGACTCGAGTCCCGAGATGGCGCTGCAAACGAATCGCAGAAAGGAGAGTATTGGTCAACGAAGAAGATTCGGCGCCTGCGTTCATGTACTATTTTAGAACCCGTCAGCAAGATGAATTGAAGGAAGTCCATACACTTGCCTTGTGAGCTTCGTCCAAACCAACGACTCGTCCGACTGTGGTATGCTGTTCAAGGAAGAGGCTCAAGCACATGTTAAAGAGGGCACATGCTCCCTCGGCCGTGACACATGGACATGAGAGGTCAACAATGGTGAGAGTCCCTGCCTTGATCAACCAATTACTTCCAAAGACGTCGTTTCCTCCGCCACGCGTGGCCTGAGCAACAGGCTTCCCCGATGTCTGCGACCGCGGCATAAAGCTCTCCAAAGTTTCAAGCCGCTGGTTCAATGGAAGCAGTTGAGTTGGAGTCATATCACAGAGGTCCACTTGTCTCTTGAATTCGCGGTAGTTGAACCCGGTGTTGTTTTGTTGCGATATAAGACGCATATCGCGAAGTATCCTGCTGATTGCGTGCAAGTACAATGGCAATTTACCGCCATCTTGGTCTACTGCCATAAGGTCCATCATTCTCTTAGTGTTGAGGTCGGTCTGGTTGATTCGTAATGGCTCGACAGTGACATTTAGATCTGCGTACGTGCGCTGTGAGGCTCGGTCAGCTGATTCTCCAACGGAGTTTCGGGCTTGAAACTCACCTTCATGGTCTGAAGATTCGTCGGAGATACCAGAACTCTGACTTTGACGTTGGGATTGGTGGAGATATGGGCAGCTTCGCAAGGTGTACCTTTAACATCAGACGTGAAAGAATCATAATGGAACACAAGGGCCGCAAGTGGATTATCCAGCTTGCTGACATCCGACTTCATCAGGCAATTCTCCAAGAGACAAGACAGAGTATGACTCTTTCCCGATCCTTGAGAACCACAAATAAACGCGCTCGAGGGTGCCGAAATGTTGAAAAATAGGCGCGGATCCGCGGGTCGACTTGGGCCCGTGCTGTCGAGATTCATTGCCGCATTCGAATCAAGGACGTCCGACATGCCAGCTAAGAAACCGTACTGGCTGAAGAGCTTCTCAGAATGGTCAAGGACCTTCTTGGTGAACAATGGCGTCCCTGATACCTCGTGCAAATCCTGGGAGACAGAGCCGGTGTTAAGAAGCTTCATGTGGGCAGCAAAAAGACGCGAGTCTTCTGTTTGTGCCATCGTAGCTTTGGGAGCAGTAGGTGCTGGCGTGGGAGTGCTTGAAGACAGAGAAGCTGGTCCAAAAGGAGAGCGAGCCTGAGAGGTTTGAGGAGTTGGGCTTTGGAAAGCGGGGGAAATTGCTGCTTGCGCTGCCCGGCTCGTAGCATCTGTGAACAGAGATAGAGTTTTTGTAGCAGACGCTTGGCGAGGCGGGTTCTGGAAAGCTGACCCGGATGCAGCTTGAGCTGTCGCTGTCTTTGCAGTAGTGCCCGTAAAGAACGGAGCGGTTGCAGAAGCAGGAGAAGCAGCCTTTTGCAAAGCTAAAGAAGGTGCAGCTTGCGTTGTAGCAGATGCGAAGAATGGCCCTGACGGAGCTTGAGACTTAGGTACCTGAGGAGCCGTAGCTTGGAAAGGTGACACCGATGCGGCTGGTGTTGTTGACATCGTAGCTGTGCTTCTGAAGAACGAGGAGGTTCCTGTAGAAGCTGGCATCGAAACACTCGTCAAAACAGAACCGAAAGCCGACGGAGGCACTGTTGTCGTCGCAGCTCCGAAGACCGTCGTCGTTCCTGAAGCTTCAGTCTTCCCAACAGAAGAGCCCAAACCACTCCTTGCTTGAGAGTTCAGATTCGAAAATGCAGAACCACCAAACCCCGCCCCAAAGCGCGTCGTATTCACTTTTGCAATCCTCGTCCGAGTTTTCTTCGGTGTCTCATCATCACTCGAGTCGTCGTAGATACCTCTGCTTTGTTGTCTCGCTCGCAGATCCGGCGAGGCGAAAGAGAAATTGAAGCTTGGCTTCGTATTCTCCGGTTTGATGGTAGGTTGTCCTTGTCCTGCCATGTTGGGCTGTTGTTGGTACAATACCGTACGAAACGCGTGTCTCACCTTCTGACGCGTTCTAGCATGTGGAGATTAGCGAGGGAAGAAATCTGAGGGTTGAAGTTATCTTACCGAGACGAGATCGGAGGTGAAGAGGGGCAGTGACGATTCGCCTTATCGCTCCTTCCCTTTCTCTTCCTTGTCATTATCTGAAATTTTAGCTCCGAAACGTCAAGCACTCTATTCCGATTTCGAAGGTGAAGCAGACTGGATGGGGTCTGAATTAGGGAAGGGCAGTCTCGTGGAGAAAACACGTAAAGCACGCGAAGTCACGTGATCTGCCCCACTTTCGCTCCCTTCCAACAAACCCGAGCCATTCAGGCTATCACATAGAATTCAAAAAAACTCATTTCACAAGCACACAGACAAAGCAAATACCAGACAGAACCTCTTTTCTTCTCTGTCTCAAACTAAACGCCTTCCATCCATTTACGGATCGAAATCTCTAATAACACAACAACATGCAATTACTCCCATCCATCCTCCCTTCCTTCCTTCCTTCCTAGCAATCCCAGAAGGTCCCAGCAAAGCATGCAAAACAATGCCCGCAATCACCGGTAATATCCCAGATCCGCTATGTATAATACAGTGTCGTCCGCAACCCCCAGATCTAGATCCCAAAATCTCGCTCTCCATTTTGCTTTTTTCTCCCTTTATCTAAACCTTCATGCCACGTGTCAAAGTCGGGTCAAAGAACGTCACGTTGTCAACCCATATCCACATCTCCATCCGCCATCGCTAATCGCTGCTTAGCAGTCTTAGCTTTCTTTCCCACCTTCCTCGGTTTCTTGCCTTTAGGTCCGAGAGGCGCATCACCGCCCATACCAGGAATAGGGGTCGCTGCTCCGGAAGGTCGGTTGGATCCATCGTCGAAGTGACCCTCACCTGCAACAGAACTGTTAGCTTCATCACAGAAATAGCATTGATCAGACTTACCCTCGTGATACAAATCCTCCAAACTCCCCGCAGCGTCCGCCTTCCGCTTTCTCCCACCCCTTTTCTTTACCTTCTCGGGCTCCTTTGCTTCCTGAGCTGCAAGCTCAGCTTCCTTTCTTTCAATCTCCGCCGCTTCGTCGTCGTCCACAAGCCACATTGCGATATCCTTCGTCCGGTTCTCCTTTGATCTAGTGTTGAAGTCGACACCGCCGCCGGATCCACCAGTCATGACAACCTTTTGCACTTCTTCTTTTTGCAATGCTCGCTTGCGGATACGCTCTTCGATCGTGCCGCGAGTGATCATACGGTAGACTGTAACTTGCTTGGTTTGTCCAAGACGATGGGCTCTGTCCATGGCTTGCGAATCAATTGTTGGATTCCAATCAGAATCGTAGAAGATAACAGTATCAGCACTGGTGAGATTGATACCGAGACCACCAGCACGAGTACTGAGCAAGAAGATGAAGATCTCGGGTCGTGTCTGGAAATCGTGGACAGTGTCTCTTCGGTCTTCGAGCTTGGTAGATCCATCAAGTCGGAGGTATTTGTAGTTGCGATAGGTGAGGTACTCTTCCATGAGGTCAATCATACGAGTCATCTGGAAGTAAAGCAACACACGGTGACCGCCTTCCTTGAGTTTGAAGAGCAGGTCGTCCAGCTTAGCCAGCTTGCCTGAATCAGTAACGAAGCGACGCATCGAGGGGACCTTGATGTTCGTGAAGCGTTGTTTCTCAGAGGTTGGTGCAGGGAGCATCTTTGGCGGGGGATAGAACTGAAGCGGAACCCTGGAAGAGATCAAGGCCTTCTCCTCAAGTGGGGATGGACCATAGAGAGCCCGACGAACGGGGATATTGAAGAGGACCTTCTCCTTGTCAATGATAGCGCCACGGCTCGAGCAGACAACTTCAATAGGGGGAGCTGTGGCACCTGGTCGGCCACACTGCTCAAGTCGGCTGATGCCAGAATCTGCCCAGACGTGCTTGGAAACATTCAAAAGCTTGCTGAGATAACCTTCATTCGTGACTTCAGCCAGTGGCTTTCGATCACTGCGATCAACAATTTGAAGAAGTGCCTGGGCAGGAGTGTAATTTTCGACCTCCTCATCGTAGACGACGCTTAGAGCACCAAGGCTTCGGGGTTTCTGAGCAAGGTCCACCGCCCGAGAGAACACGTCCTTGCGAAATGCCTTCGATGCTTCATCGATAGAAGTATCTGCAAATCGGAGCCACGTGAAGGCTCGGTCGTCTTGCATGTTTTGGCGAATGTTCTCTGGCTTCCAAACGTTCAGTAGCTGGTCCAAGTACTTCCCCCTGAATCCAGCCTTGTCATTGTTCCGTCCAGGCATGTCGAGTCGGCCATCTTCGCGCCAAATCAGTCGAGGAAGCTCATACTCAATTAAATTTCGTGACGAGTAGCCAACATTTATGTTAGGCCCTTCACGCATGAAGGAGGCGGTTTCGGCAAAATAGCCAAAGGAGAACGGCGACGTCGTCTCGGCTCGTTCAAACAGATCAGGATGATTGCAGACCTTTCGGAACTGCATGACCAAGTTCATCAAAGTCCCAGTATCGTTGTCATCACCAATGGTTGCCTTCTCAATGAGATCCATGATGCTGATCTGGTTGCGGAGGTTGCCATAGTAAGCTCGTTGACGATATGTGAGGTCGCAGAAGATATCGAGCTCAATCTTGTCGCCCAATTCCTTCTGCACATGCTTCTTGACACGACGAAGCATGAAAGGTTTCAAGATCATGTGCAGACGCTTGAGCTGATCTTCGTTAAGTTTGGTGTTACTTTGTGCGTGACTTTCAATGTCTTTAGAGAACCACTCGCTGAATTCGTCATGAGAATCGAACAAACTTGGCATGATGAAATGAAGCAAGGCCCACAGTTCTTGCATATTGTTCTGGATTGGCGTGCCGGTGAGGAGCAGACGATTGCGGCAGTGGAAACCAAGAAGACTCTTCCATCTTGAACTCTGGGAGCTCTTGATAGCTTGAGCTTCATCCAAGATCATGTACTGCCATTTCATCTTCTGGAAGTAGTTGACATCTGATACAACCAATTGGTAGGATGTAACTAGAACGTGGAAGGCGGCATCCTGAGTGTAGGTGATGTGCTTTCGATCCCAGAACTTTCGAAGAACTTTTCGATCCGCAGCTGTACCCCAATAAGGCAAAACCTTGAGAGTTGGCACGAACTTTGTAATCTCTTGCTGCCAATTGTGCAGTGTTGAAGCAGGTGCAACGACCAAGAAAGGACCCCAGATACCATGCTTTTCGGCGAGGTACGCCATAACAGAGATTGACTGAACAGTCTTTCCCAGACCCATTTCGTCGGCCAAGATACCATTGATGCCCTGCTCGTAAAGATTGACCAGCCAGTTGAGGCCCTTCAATTGGTATTCCTTGAGCTGTGCTTGAAGCATTCTTGGTTGTTCGATATCGACCTCGCCCATTCCCGATGGATTCTGGAAGTTCATCTCTCCCTCCTCGTCCATTGCTGGGCCGTCGTCTGACTTGTTGAACGCCCTGGCTTTGTTTTGTGCTTCCTGGATCGCGTTTTGAGCATTTGCCATTGCTGCAGCCTTCAAAACCGAATCATCCTCGGCATCGAAGTCGAGGTCCTCAAAGTTGGTAACTTTTGCGGGAGCCACATCATGGTGGTCACCGATATCGAGTCGAGCATGCGAATCACGCTTCTCTGCAACAGCAACATCAGGGTGATCAGTCGACCGCTCGACCTCATCAGTCTTGATCTTCTTCCCAATGAAATGTGAGTACAGCTCAGTCTGCGAGATAAGGAAGTTGAGCTTCCTCTTCTGTCTGTTAGCTTCTCGATCTGCTTCTGCCTTCTTTGCATTTTCGATCTCCTGCTTCTCGGCTGCTCTTCGAAGGTCACGCTCTTCTCGCTCATTACGCTTCCAGAAGGACATCATCTCTCGCATGACACGTTTAGCTCTTGCTTGAAGATCCTTGGTTCCCTTGTTCGTTTTAAGTTGCCATCTTTTAGCTTCTTTCGAGGCCAGAATGGCAGTCTTTTTCAAGTTCGAAACCCTCGTTGCATAAGACTCTCCAGCCAACTTGTAGACCTTGTTGACATCCTTTCGAGCTAGGTCGCGCCAAATCTGATCATAGATCTGATTATATCCCTTGGAAACAAATGGTTCAAACGTGGCTGGAGATTCCTCCCTGGACTCCTTGGACTCCTTGGCATTCAACTTGATTCGAATCTTTGGCTCTTCTTTAATCGGAGGAAGTGCTGGAGGTTCTTCCCCGGCATCGATCGCGGCTTGGGCAGCTTCAGCAGAATCCTTCTCCGCCTGCTTCTGCTCCTTGGACTTTCGCGGTCGCGCACCTCCACGTTTAG
Organism: Hyaloscypha sp. PMI_1271; assembly: GCA_021399465.1. Taxonomy (NCBI): domain Eukaryota; kingdom Fungi; phylum Ascomycota; class Leotiomycetes; order Helotiales; family Hyaloscyphaceae; genus Hyaloscypha; species Hyaloscypha sp. PMI_1271. Next base: position 390,688 of record JAJTUS010000024.1, on the reverse strand, counting down.
ACTTTCTCGCAGCAGGCTCTGCGTCTACGGCTGTGAAGGTAGACATCATACCGCCAGAAAAATTGGGCTCGAGAGGAGACACAGCTCGGATCTCTGGGCCTTTGTCACCCCGGGCCAGAATAATCTTGGTCTGCTGGGCCTTCTTCTCTGCCCTCTGAGCTTCCCTGAGAAACTTTTGTCTCTCTACCTCGTCTTCCGCTGCTTGTGCCTTGGCAAATGCGAGTTCCTTCTGTTCAAGGTTTGTGGCCACGGTCTTTTCACGCCGGCGCTTCCTCTGCATATCCTTCTTCCGCTCCTTCTCGGCCTGGACCTCTTTCTCTTGCACGGCCGTGATAGCAGCGTCCGCATAAATCTCTCTGTATCGGACCTCCCCATAATCAGCGTGTCTGCCAAGCTTGTTCGCCATCTTGTCTGTGTAAAGTGTCCGTCGTGTCTTATTCTTAGTGTTCTCAGCCTCTTCGACCTCAAATTTTCTCTTCAAGCTTCGCATCCTGAAAAATATCTTGTCCATCTCGAACTCAGGTATATCAATATCGCTAGCTTCGGCATCGAGATTCGCCATTATGGATTGTATCTCCTTTTCTTGCTCCTTCGTCATTTGCTTCTGCTTCGGAGGAGTCTTCTTCAACTCGCCATTTGCTTTTCGCTTTGCTGGAACTCGCGATATGGTAGGTGTCGGTGCAGGGGCGAGGGAAGATTGTCTAGAGCTATCTCGGGATATAGGCTCAGCGGCAGGGGCGGTAGGTATTGATTGTCGAAGGGTTTTTCTAGGTTTCGCGGACGGAGTCGAAGTTGGTTTGGGCACTGGATCGGCATTATTCGATAGAATGCTTGAGAAAGCCATTGGATCTGCTGGTCTGCTCGGGGTCTAGTAGCAAGAAACAAATTAGTCAGGCCCAAGAAAATTTATGAGGGTGAATATCACGTACGGCTGCGGCAGCAGGAGGTTCCTGCTTTATCGTCGGCGCACCCAATCCCACGCCATTATGTCGCATATCCGGTGAAGTGACAGCAGCCATGCTTGGCGACTGCGATATAGAAGGTTGACCTAATGGGTGTGCATGCGAGACGGGCGATCGAGGTGAGAAGGTGGCCGCAACAGGAGAGGTGTAGGATCCGTTGAAGAATTTTGGCTGCTCTACAGAGGCTGATGGATAGATGTATGGCTCTCGACTCTGTGAAAAATTATGTCAGATATTGAGATACGAAGGGGCCTTCGCAACCCGGGAAAATTGAAGGTTCTTACCTGAGTCGAGCCTTGCCCTTCACTCCTCGCAGCACTTTCCGATGGCCGTCTTTCGCTCGAGTCAGAAGTCGGATCGTAATAGTTGCTGGTCGGTTTATCGCGCGGTGCAGGCTGGTAATCGCCTTGATATGCTGCTTGGGTCGTTAGGGTCCTTGGTGACGCCGGATGGCCAGGAATGTGAGATGCTGATGTTGGCATCGGCAGAGGAGCAGGCGTTTGAGGATGATATGGGTTGCTGAACGGGGGTCGCGGATGATTTCCATTTGTTGGTGAGAATGGCGAATGGAAATCTGTTTGTGTCGGAGAAAGACGGTCGTAGGGTCGAGTGTTTGAGCTACTGGTTCCGTTCATACTTTCTCGCCTTGCGCTATCCTCTTCCTCTTCCTTTGGTCGTTGCATCACCGTACTGTGATAGTTCGAGTCCATCACTGCGCCTGCGTCCACGAGGCGACAAGGTCTGCTGAATTACCGCTCCATAGAAGTTTTATCGCCGCCGCCGTACGATACAGTAGGAAAGACAGCGACCGAATTACTGGTGAAGCATCACGATCATCAATAAAGTCGGGTCGTTGATGGAAAGGAAGGTGGTGTTGGTGTTGGGCAGGGCAATGTTGATGGAAGAAGAAAGCCGGCTGATACTGCGAAAAGGCTTTCTTTTGACCTGGTGCTGGATCAGCCGCGCGGAGTGTTCTTAAATGCACGGCGTAGGTTGCGAAAGGATCACGGCGGTGGAGGTTTAGAAAGTCGCGACGAGGACGCGATATGCGGGCAGTGGTTTATTCAGGTATGGTATTACGATGGGCAGGAGAGGGAGTGTGAATGGGGAAGGGAACAGGAAGGCATTGTTGTTGTGAGCCCGTAGGCATTTGGGGGCAGGCGCTTTTCGTCAATCGCACCCACGCGGACATGCGGTCTCATGGTTTCTGAGATTGCCTGTTCTCGGAATGACGCCAGAAGTCGAGAGAGATCTGTTCCAAAGCGGACCCCTGCAAATAGTATAATTTGGGCGAATTGGCTTTCTACTCGAGGGCATTTGTATTTTGTGATTCACGGTCATCAGGTCTGCACACTGATTGAGAAGGGGCGGATGGTGTGGGCGGCAGAATTTCTGAATTATTTGTTTCGCCAGCTCTCTCCGTCTCCCAGATCTTACGCACAAATTGGCGAAACTGTGGGAGGTGCATTGCTTAGCTCAAACTGGACTAGCGTGCTCTAGGCACAACTGGTTCGGATGCTTGCCAACCCCAGGAGGATGGAGGATGGAGGATGCAGTGGCGAGAGAAATACTTCATATTCGGAGAGTCATAATATGGGAGTTTCGGGAAATCGATACTAAGAGTCACTCTTCACTGTAAGTACCGGAATATGAATTGTAGAAATGCTCGCTCCTTCCATGTTGCGACATCAGCGCAAATCCCGCATGCCCCTATTTCGAAGGGTTTTCTCTCGCATGCCCCGGCGGAAGTCGTCGAGCCGACACCTCATCGTTTCCCGCCGCATTGGAGGCCTGTAAAGGCCTGGATTGCCAATAAATGAAAATACCATCAGAACCCGTCCGAATTTCCGCATCGCTGGTAAAGCGCTGAGATAAACGTCACGCGGCATTACGGATCACAAAACCCAAAGGTTGTTTCAAAACATCAATTCAAGAGTGCAACGCCTCTAAAGCACAACAGTCTATTTCCCGCCATCATCAAGTCATCCCGCGGCAGTAGTAATGCTTCCTCCCAGCCCCTCGAAGTCATCAGCATCCAAGCTACCACCGCCGAGGTATATGCAATACCCACCAACTTCGCCAATAATGCATCAACTTTTTGGTTTGGCCTCAATGATACCAGTCTAGACTGCACCCGTCGACAACATCTTCTTCCTCAAATGATTCTTGTACTCTCCAATGCTGCCGTCCCACCTATGGATTGTCTTGTTCTCGCACACCAGAATATCCTTTGCAATCTTGTCGAGCAATCTAAGTATTGGTTAGCATCATTCAGCAGCATCTGCAATGTAAAGCTTACCTGAAATCGTGAGACACAACAACAACTCCTCCGGTGAACGCATTGATAGCATCCGCCAAACTGTCGATGGTGGGGATATCCAAACCATTGGTAGGCTCGTCCAACAGCAGCATATTCGGTCCATCAATAGCCAACAAGGCAAAGACAATTCTCGACTTCTGGCCTTCAGACAACGTGCCCATCAAAGCTGTCTGAGACTCTCCGGAAAGACCATACTTGCCCAGTTGTTGGCGCCAATACTGGTAATCCTGACTCTTGTCGGCATACTTGTCTCTGACAAAGTCCAGAGCAGACTTAGTGAGATCCAACTGCTCTGAAGAGTGTTGAGAGTAGACACCCATCTTCAAGTGAGTGTGCCGAGAGACTTGTCCACCAGTTGGGGAGAGCTTTCCGGTCATCAAGCGAAGTAAGGTAGATTTTCCAACGCCATTAGGTCCGACCAAAGCTGTTCGAGAATCCATATCCACACCGAGATCCAGATGTCTGTAGAGATCGTCCTTGGTGTTGCCAGAGTAAGAGAAGGTAACGTCGTCGAAAGACAAAACTGGCGGGGGAAGTTTCTCAACATCAGCAAATCGGAACGTGAAGACGCGATCATTCTCGACCGGTTGAATAAAGCCATCTGCCTCCATCTTGTCCAAAATCTTTTGTCGAGATTTGGCTTGTCTGACCAAGTTGGCATATGTACCGGCGGAGGCAATGAACTTCTTGATGTGAACAATTTCGTCTTGCTGCTTCTGGTAGGCTTTATTTTGGTTAACCTCTTGTTCGCTTCGGGTCTTCGAGTAAGAATCGTAGTTTCCACCATAGTAGATAAGCTTCTTTTGTCGCATGTCGATCATGTTGGAGCAGACACCGTTGAGGAAATCCATACTGTGGGAAACGAGAACGAGGGTACGATCCCATTTCTTGAGGTATTCTTCGAGCCACACGCAAGCCTCCAAATCCAAATGTGCAGTGGGGTCGTCAAGCAGGAGGAGAGATGGCTTGACGAAGAGAGCTTTCGCCAAAGCCACACGCATACGCCATCCACCGGACATGTCCTTTGTTTTCTTTTGAATCGTGGTTTTGTTAAATCCGAGACCAGTAAGAATGAGGGAAGCGCGAGTAGCAAATGTTGAGGGATCCATAGTTTCCATACGCTGAGTGTGTTAGCAAAAGAATCTCAAAAGAGAAGAGTTACGACATACCTCATACAGATCCATGAGGAGAGGGCTTTCAGGGCCATCCTCTTCCAGAATCCGCTCAGCCTCTTTATCAAGTCTCTCCATCTCGTTTTCTGCCTCCCTCACGACCCACTCCAACGCACCGAGATCACTGGGTGGCGCACCCTCGTTGAGGAGATAGATATCGACGTGGTCTGGGATCGGGAATTCGCGCTTGTCGATAGCCTTGAGGAGCGTAGACTTTCCGCAACCGTTCTCTCCGAGAAGACCATATCGACGGCCGTACGTAAGTTCAAGCGTAGTGTCTGTGATGAGGACTCGACCGTGGAAAACCAGGGAGACTGAGGTGATCTTGACATCTCGGCTCTGCTTCAGCGAGCTGAGCACACCCGTCGTGACACGGTCGGAGAGACCATGCTTGTCCATTTGATCGGCTAATCTCTTGACTTCGTCCATCTTCTTTGCGGAGGTCGCAGGCTCGTCGACATCCTGATCGAGGGGAGGGGTCTCATCGCCAGCGACAGAAGAGGCGCCTGAAGCGGTCTTCGACCCTGCCTTTGAGCGGGAGGCGACGGTCTTCTTGGGAGCCTTCCCTTCAGCGGCTCTCTTGGCATCGCGAGCGGCCTTTGAAGCAGACACCATGATGTCGAATTCGAATGTGAAGTTGTAGTTGATTCGAGATGGTGCGTCTGGTGCCTTCCGCAGGCTATCAGCGGCGGGGAAGATTAGGATTTTTTGTAGTGGGGGTTTTCAGACTATGACGACTTTAGCGCCTCCAAGATTTGCTCACTTGATTTGGAGTCAAGAGCCTCCGTTTGAAGCGTACAGGGAGGCGTTGCTATGGGAAAGAGGACAGTCAAATGAAAGGGAAAATCCTTGAACCAAAATCAGTTCTGTTGAGTCTTTCAATCGAAACTCACTCTGGATTGCTCGCTAAAATTTGGCTAGAATGATTTTCATCACGTGACACTTGTGGGTTCTCAAATCTTCGGTCGATTTTATTTCATTCTCAATCCTTTCTTATGTTTCCTCATATTGGAATCGAAGAAATGGCATACAGAAGACCATTATCCACGGAGATGTGGGTGAATGAAGTGACCTCGAGTCCAATCCCATCGATGAATAGTCCCAAGAAGTTCGGAAATGCTTGCATGATTGAGAGGGAACGTTTGCACGTTGCGTGACTGTTGGAGCCAAGTTTGGTTCTTGAATTGCGCTTTGTTCTTCATTCTACTAAATATCCGTGCAGTCCATTGCTTTCCTACCCATCATTCAACTGCATTACTCAAGATTCTCCCAGGCAGCGTGTTGAAATCATAACCATTCCCATGAAACATACGATGTGGGATTTTATCTCTGTGGATTCTGGAAGCAAGACCGGTTGTAAATGGAATATCGAAATTGTATCAGAAGTCTCAGACCTACTCTGATGCTGGTTAGATCGAGGAGCCTTCGCGTGAAGTAATAGACTGGTTCTGCAATCCGCTGCTCGATCCATTTGTTCTTCCTTCTCACAAACACGTCCCATGGCCAGTCATTGAGGGGTATTTGGCTCTCGCGAGAGACAAAGAGCCGTTGAAAGATTTATGTACGTGATTTTGGTGGATTGGACTGTGCCCCTCTAATGTAACCTTGATCCTTTGACTTCAAATTTCAGGCACCCGTTCACTACATCAACACAGGTACTGCCACTTTTCCGACCAAAATTATTGTTTCCTCAATCCTCTTTCCCGTCGCTTTTCTCTCCACGATATCAGAACGTTACATCGAAAACATGGCTTTCACTCTGGCGCAACAGATGGCACGAACCATTGGCGTATTCCAAGGCCTCCTAGCTTTGCCAATACTACTCTGGACCGCAAGTCTTGCTTTGCAACCGTTAGCTTACCCAGATAAATATATATATTACTTCACGTAGGCTCTCTTCCCAGATCATACTCCACTTCGCGAGGAGTACCTGTACTCTACTTCTCGTTCAGTAATAACTCTAATCCTCTCCCCAGCGCATCGATGTTTATCAGTCTGTGTGCGGCTGGTATCACATTCGCCGTCTGGATTCAACGCCGTGTCCCTATGCCTCGGAAGGTCATACTGTACTTCGAGATAGCAAAATCCAGCTTTGCTACAGCAATCTGGTTGTGGCTGATTCTCGACGCTGCATTCGGCCCCGGACTTGGAAGATATTATTATGGAGATTACCCCAGAAAGCCCACGATCATCAGAGCTGCCATCAGTGTTATCATACTTTTGTACGTTGCTTGCTTTGTCTCTAACTTTCAATCTTACGAAAAGTGAAGAGCAAAGGAAACCAGCTGATGAAATCAACCAATTAAGCATTTTGTATTACCCGACTCTGGTTTGGGCATTCATCGATAAGAGCATACACGGAGATGGTATCCCTACTCCGGAACGCGAGGAAACTCAAGATGAGGAGGCAGCAGGGGAACATGAGCCCCTGTTGAGGTCATGAAGGAAGGGAATGAAGACAGGAAGAGTCCAGACGAACCCGCGACAGTCAAATCTTGATTTCTGAATAATGCCATAATTCATTCTCAACAAAGAAATAGGTTTCTTATCTCGAGAAGATCAAAGAGCTCTACTTGGGGAGAGCAGATCGATCACGTGACGGGTATAAAATGCATTGCCCTTTTCTGGAACCCTAACTCAAAGGTTAGCAGCCGAAGAACCCGCCCTGATTCTATTGTAAGTACGGAGTAGAACAAAGATCTCACAAGAAGCGCCCTCTCCACGTGGTGGCGGGCCTCGATCTCAAAATGTGAGACAAACCTATCTGTCATCTCACGCCATCACGCGGCACACAAGGGTGGAAAATGAGGGACTCGAAGTTAATTGAGCCGCGTGGCAAACGGCCGGACTCGGAATTTCCGAACTGTTGGCCCATGGCAAGTTGCAATTGGGCGCCTTTGGGAAAATTCTCCAACCTCTTTCTGTTTAGTGTTTGAGTGTGGCGTGCTGGCTGTTCAGCTGTCCCGTTTGTCCTTTCCCTTTCCAGCAGGCGAAGAGGCGGAGAGAGAGTTCTGCCACCAGAGTCCAGGGTCCGGAGTCCAAACACACAATGCAACCTGCGAACGGACAGACAGATCTGCGTTTCATTGCGCTCCTCGAACTCAAGCTTTCTCGGCTGATCTCTCGAAACCCGTGGGCCCTGACTGCAATACATAAATAAGTATAAGTACTCCGTACTGCAGTCGCTTGTTCAGGAGACCTCCGGGCTGCACGGACATTGGGCGGGCGGTGGTCGTTTGAGGCCTGCAAGTCTGCAAGTCTGCACCACTCACGACGCCGCCCCTGGCGAACTTTATCTGGATCATGCTGGCGAAAGAGCGCAAGATTTACCAATCAGCATGGTTCTGGCGTGGGGTCCACCGGCGGGGGTCAGGGAGCCACCGTCCGAGAGGTCTGTTCGAGCTTGCTGGATCCCTGGCGGAACCTTGCTCCTCCAAGCCGATTCGCATTTTGGCCCATCTTCACCCACATTGTTGCATGGACAACACGGTCAACACCACAGGGCAGCCTCACCTCCATATATCCTGAGTATTCTCTGATGCCTCCTTTGCACTCTATTCCGCAAATGTTCATCCCCTTCTCCAGTGGGGCCAGTTCATGCCACCATGACGCTTGATCTCGCATCCCAGACGCTGTCGCCATTGCCTGAAGTTCTCTCTCACGGCTTGGTCGCGGTGTCGACCTTCGGTCTCCTGTCCTTCTTCTGCTCTGCCTCTCTCTTCTTCTTCCTGACCTGGCGTCTGATTACTTGGCGATTGAAGAGCGGCCCGAACAATCCACCAAATCAATTCCTCCTTCTCATCTACAACCTCCTCCTCGCCGATATCCAACAAGCGTTAGCTTTCCTCCTCAACCTCAGCGCTTTGCGCAACAATGGCATCTTTGTGGGGACACCGACCTGCTTTGCTCAAGGATGGTTCGTCTCGACGGGAGATTTGGCAAGCGGCGTTTTCATCTGCGCAATTGCCTGCCATACGTGGATGGGGGTGGTAAAGGAATATCGATTGCCAACACCAGCATTCTACTGTTGTATCGGAACATTGTGGTTCTTCGTATATATTATGGCTGCAGTTGGGCCTATAATCCACGGCCGTGACTTCTACGTCCGAGCAAGCGCCTGGGTATGTTCCCTTCTCCCCCCCCAATTCAAATCACTAACAGAATCAGTGCTGGATCAACGACGCTTTCCAAATCGAGCGTCTCTGGCTGCACTACTTCTGGATCTTCTGCTCCATGTTCAGCACCATCCTCATATACCTCTACATCTTCGCATTCCTGCGCAAGAAAGCCGTCTCCTCAAACGACAGGTCCACGTCCCCACACCATTACGGCGCTACGCCCCTCATGGTTCTCTACCCGCTCATCTACACAGTCTGCACCGCTCCCTTAGCAGCAGGCCGTATCTACGCGCTCGCAGGGCACGACGTCTCTCTCGGTTATTTCTGCGCGGCTGGTACGATGATCGCGTGTAACGGGTGGCTGGACGTGATATTGTACGCCAGCACGAGAGCAGATATCGTGTTCAGCGAGCACCCACCAGGAGATGATACTGGTCTTGAGACTTTTGCGTTTATGGGGAAGGGCCATAGACTCGGCACAACGACTACGATCGTAGCAGCAGGCTCCTCCTCACGTAATCACTCAGTGTCAAGAGCAGCATCAAGATCAGCGTCACGGGCGGCACCAAGGGGAGCAAGCAGACTAGGAAGGAGAAGCGGCAGAGGAAGCAACAATGGCGAAAGTGCTGAGAACCTCTACGGCTTAGGAGAGATCGCCATCAAGAACAAAGTGACCGTCAGCGTGGATGCTCAAGAACACAATCTTGCGAGACATGATAGAATTAGTATGGACGAGAGCGCGAATCGGAGTCGGACTTTCGACGAGCGGAGTCATAAGAGTAGAGGCTCGAGGAGTTCGAGGAGTGGGAAGAGTTTTGATGATACGGAAATTCCTTGATTGGGTTGAGTTTTAAAATGGCGTTCTGGTTGGATACAATGGGAGGGAGGATCGCAAACGGCGATAATGATACGATGCTCATAGATCTGAGCTCGATACATCTCGAATGATAGTCATAATAGAATACATATAAAGTGAAAGATCGTTAAGTTTCCGATCATTCATAAACGTTGTTTTGTATCAGCATTCGTCATGATGAGTAAATTTGCTCGCTGCATTAGACATGAGAAATGGAGTCTTACCTTGCCATCATTCAGGCACTATTTATCCTCATATCATGCCCGAGCGGGACATATTTGAAACTTCCGACATCTTAAACCCGTAAAGTTGGGGTTTCAAGAGATTGGGTAGCCCCAAATTTCAAGCTCTCAACGATATTCAATCCCTCAGATCCCAGTGAGCAACAAGTATTTTCAGCACAATATCCCCAAAGTCCAAGGATTTTCACATTCACATTCGCATTCATAGCTACAACGCACTCTCCTCTCTCTAAATCCACCCTCCCCCCATCCTAACCCGCTAGACCTCGCCTCTACCCCGTCTTCCTAGGATAAAGCAACGCTCACAGCAACATCGCCTGCTAGTGCCCCTCTTCCATGATAACCACAAATAGAAGCATCTCTCACTGTGGACATTCCAGAACAAACGACCCATCGTGTTTGGAAGATTGCTGCTCCTTTACTTCTAGGCTGTCGAAGATAGCCATCTGGGTGAGTGTTCAGTGGGGCTTCTCTCCAAAGCTACATTGTGGGTAAGAATGTGAATGCTAGGTTTCAAAAGAAAGGGGGAAGGAGTGAGTGGCAGCAAAAAAAAATCACATAAAGCGGATAAAAGGTTCAACTGTTGAGATAATTTTCATCCTATCTATTCCGCTGTCATATTTTTTATTCGCTGTCATTCTGTTGGGGCCTGCCTACCTTTCGTTATTTCCCAAGGCTGTAGATACAGAACCCAGATCCGAAATATTGGGGAAACTTGGCGTACATTGCGTATGGAATGTCATGTTCATGGACCAACTTATTCTAGACTTTGATCCAGCAGTATTCGTAGTATTCCAGTACGGACGCTTCACTTGGGCAGTATAGCATACAAACGTCGGCCCCGCCTCGCTGTGAAACTTCCTAAGAAGTACTCGATGAACTATTTGTGGCGTTGAATTGACGTTAGGGCGAGTCTTTGCCCATTCTAAAACCAAAGATTCGAAAGCCAGGTTGAAGTGAATTCCCATTGTCCCAGTGTCTCTAGTGCATTCCAAATTCCCAGAACCTCGCACCTGGAGCGACTTCTCATCATTCAATCCTCACGATATGCCCTTCCGTTCTGTTTAGAATCATGCTCGCAACATTGCTCGCCCTCGGATCCCCCTCATCCCTAACCAGCGGCCACTCTATCCAGAAGCGCCCAACCCTCTCATACGTAACCTTTGCACCCTCCCCGTCCACCACAAAACTCCTCTTCAAAACAATCCCATTACTCCAAATTTCCTCAATCTCCTTCTTCTTGTCCTTCTGCTTCTTTTCGATTTTGAATCCTCATACATCACTTCCCGGATAATCTCAGCTCCAAACAAATTCTCCGGGTCAAAATCCAAGATGTCAGGCGCAAAACTCGCTTCCACCCTCCCCTCCGGCGTTTGAAGCTGTAAGATGAATTGCTGGTTTCCACTTGGGAAGATGTCCGTACAGCGGTAAAAGGGGCATTTCAAATTAGATTGTCTTCCACCCTGGCCTCAGATGTCGCAGAATCTTCGCTGTCTATACCGGTCACAAGCTCAGCAACTTTACTCCAAGTGCGCTCCTTCCCACGTTTATTCTTGTCATCTGACATTAATCGTCTGCTAACCTCGCTATGGACAGACTGCCATGACCAAGACCGCGTACGGTGCTCTGATTGCTTATTCGTCTGCCTAGATTTGATGAACCGTAGTAGGTCGAGGAGTAAATGGCGGCGCCATAGACCATGCATGTATCCTTATAAGAACCGGCTAGTTTAAGTCTCTCCTGCTCATCCAACGAATACCACCACACATGGCAAAGCTGACATGACCTCCTCGACGTACGAAAATCCGAGCCCTGAACTGAAACGACCCATTTATACCATTCAACACGCCTCGTAAAGAGGCAAAAGGATCCAGATATTAGACGGGACCGTTGCATAATGTGATAGCACTCTTAACAGGGTTTGCTCGTCGTCTGGCAGTCATGAGAGCATCCAACTTCTGATAGTAAAGGGGCTTTAGAGTCCGAAAAGCCGCGAAGTGATCTCCAGCGGAAGCGTCGAGGCGCAAGAGTCCACTTCTGCCAGAAATTTGTGCAGCTGTTACGTAGATAGCTAGGAACACGAAGAGCCCAACCGACAGCCAAATCGGTGACCCAGAGCAGGAATATGAAGAATAAAGCTGCCAGCATCCAAAGTATTGTATTAATAGCGAAGCGGATAAAGCCACCTGATAGTTCGAGGCCGGGGTGAGCAGAGGTGTCGAAAAGACGCCCTTCGAGGGACAAAAGGCCAAACCAGGTGAGGAAAAAGATCGGACCGAACAAAAGAAACAGATCATCGAGGCAACCCACTCGGAGATTCAAGTGAAACCAAGACAAGAGTTCGAAGCAGCTGTCGTGGCCTCACGATTTGAGGTTGGCAGCAGTGATTCTCTGACGCAGCTCAGCCTTCTCTGCCACTGTTTTGGAAGCCTCATGATTCCAGGCTCTGAACGACCCAGCCGCCGCCACAAACCTGAAACAGAACGGAAGCTGGGCGGCACTGGAGCCTCGTCCTGCACCTCGACTTGACGGGTATTTCTCCAGATCCCCTTCCCTTCGTCTTGTGGACCCCGTCAATCCAAAATGGTTGCCCCAGTTTTCGGATTCTCTGTTGGTGACTTCATTGCTGGAGGCCAAATCCTTATCGAAGCCGTAAAAGCTTTCAAAGAAGCGGGTGGCGCTTCATCGAAATACGCATCTGAGCTATCGTTCCTCAACAGCCTCAAGTCAACCCTTGATCACCTGGAAAGATTCGCGAGCAGCACAAGCTCTCCCCAAAGTAACGACCTGCTGCAGGACATCTCGAAACTGCTTCAAGACATCCGCGAGCCTTGGCAGGAGTTCAGAACGTTCTTGGATAAGTATGAACCGTCTTTGGGGGCATCGTCGATCAGGTCGAAAGTTGCGAAGGCTCCGAGAACAATTCAGTATACATTGAAAGATATCTCGGGAAAAGTGGAGAAACTGCGCCGGCAGACGGAAAACCCCCTGCAAGCGATCAATTCTCTTCTCTCACTACACGTCATGTAAGTTTTCCGATGATGCTGTTCCTGCTCTGCTGTTAGCTTCTTGCGAGGCCCCAAACCAACGCTTGAGTCTTCCTTGGACGTTTCGATGTTAGCACGACGGTTTTTAGAAGCTTGTGATTCTGAATGGAGTCTGTGATTGAGCGTGCAAAGGCCAACAGACCATCTTTACTGACCAAATATTCAGACAATCTCTTGAAGCGCTTCAAGGGCAGCCCCTACAAACTGCACAGTGGGCACAGTTGGTAGAAGCTATCACACTTGCTGGCATCCCAACTGAGCTGGACAAACAGATCCGTGAGCTGAAACTCGCCGCCGATGAACATAATGTCAAACAAGACGAGCAGCTGCAAATTATCACGACACTGCGCACTCAACTAGAGGAGAGAATCACAGGTGTGCAATCGGTGCTCGACAAAGTCAAAGGCCCAGATTCTGCTGCCAGAGAACACCATATTGAGCAACTAGATGCTTCGAGGACTGTCCACACTCGCGTGGATAAGCTTTCCGAAGTGCTGGAAAGCAGAGCAGATGAGTTGGAGTCGGCGATGAAAGACCAGAAGCAACTCATGCTTGCACTAAAATCATTTTTGGAAGACAAAACCTCTAGGTCCGAATCTGGACTGAATTCCAGCCATGAAAGTATGCAGGAGAGCGAGAACCAAAATCCATGGCCCTCCTCAACGTTGTCCGCGGGGTACTTTGCTGTACTGTTGCTTTCGAGTATGTTGTCGAGTGTCGCTGTGACTTCGATAGTGACTCGTAAACACCATAACCTCAACGGAATAGCACGACCGGCATTTGTTCCAGCGGATCATAGTCTGCCTAGTCTTGAGAAGCTGGAAAGGATCCAGGTACAGCCGTCGCTCATACAGGGCTTTGTTGATATTGGTTTGCCGCCGTCAGTAGTGCAACCCACGGCCTCCACACAAATCAAGCCAGCGTGGTCCACGACAGAGACCGTTATCTCGACTGCAGCAAAACCGAAATACACCACCTCGATGACAGGATCTTCGTGGGTCCAGGACTTCGCGACAACGCAGAAAGCAGTCCGGCCGCCAGGAGGACAGAAGTCCAGAACCGAGCGTCATGAACCGATTGGATACAACTCGACAAGTTGGAGGAGTAAAAGGTTGTCAAAGCTGAACAACCCAAAGTATGGCGAACCACCGAATTGGAATCATGAGGTTGATGAGTCTCATACTGGCGGTCCTCGCCTCCTGCACCAGCGGGTGAGGGAATTGACGCATGGCCAATTTGAGCGGAAACGCCGGGAATCGCGTCTTCGGCTTCTGGGGGGGGTTTAGTTGATCCCTACTATCATTTAAGCTGATCACTACCATCAAACTCTGCATATGCTTGTTTATTTAGCTGATTACTACTCTTGATTAAAGAAGCATCCTGTAACCGCTGCAGAGAACGATCTGATGAGTGTGACCGTAATAGCTCGGATTTCTGACCCTGGCCCATCATAATCACCTTTTTCGAAGTGAGCGGTATTCACGCGCAGTTCACGGAGTTTTATTAAGATTGAGAAAGATGGAAGAAGGAAAGTTAAAGGTGCTTGTTGAAATTCCGGGTCTATTCTCTTTGACCAGGAATATCGGCAACAGAAAGGGGAAAGAGCAGTTATGACCACCACCGCCACCCTCCCGCAACAAGAACGAAGGAAGACAAAGCATCGAACTTATCGAGAAATCTCTGCGGAACGCTTAAAGAGGAAGTCGCCCCTCGAAGAAACCGAAGTAGGAAATCGCGGAAAATTCCTCGCTAACGCCAATCATTCTTGGGAAACCAATGAAAGGAGAATTTCCCTGCCAAACCACTCTACCACCAAGTCTGTTAAACTCGGTCGGAGACAACCCGCTACCGGATTTCTCTATTCTCAGTATATAGCGCTCTGTCGAGAATCGAGCAGTGTACGACCTCTAGTCCGAAACGCAGTCATCCGTAAAATCATCATCCTTCTCCACCATCACAACCTCAAAGTCCTCAACCTGTCCCTTAACAGCATCCACCTCGAGCGCCCCCACCTTAGCCCTCAAACTTCTGTCTAGCTGCGGGAAATCCTTGCATAGCTCCTCGATAGCAACCGCGCGATCCTCCATCACATTGAAATCATTAAGCGCCTTTTTGAACCCTCTCGTTCCCGCCAGCTTCTGGACGTCACCGTGCCAAGCTTCCAGCATCTCGCCTTGAAGGTTGTTGAGGGAAGCGGCGATGTGAACGACGAAGTCGCGCTGCTGCTTGAACTCTGCTGCGTCGCGGGCTTCGGATCTGGCTTCGGCGAGTTCGGCACGGAGGGAGTCGATGATCTTCTCGCGAGTTCGAGAATCTTCTTCGTGGTCGGCGTTGCGGAGGGGAGAGAGGGCACGTTGCTTCTTTGCTGAAGATGGCGTTAGAAGCTGTCTGTCACTTCGGCCACGCTTTCTGGCGATTTGCTTTTGGGTGGTAGGCATCTTGGAGAGTGTGTTGACAGAGTTTCCTGAGATTCGCGGCATCGGGGGATCTTGAAATGTGGTTAGCAGTTTTCTTTGGAAACCTAGGGCATGTATTGTACCCAGGCGCTTGGTGGTCGATCTTGGAATGAGGTTGTATACTGTAATTCTTCTTCAGGCCCCCTTTGTTGGCGTTTCGGATCCGATCTTAGGCCGAAGTTGTGATATCGAAGGACTGGCTGGGAAGGTCTCGAGTAGGTCTGGCTTCCTTGAGGTTTGCGGTGCAAAGGCTATGGAGAAAATGACAGTTTTTATCAAGAAGTGTTTCGAGAGCAGCAAGTATGTCCGAGAAAGATCGAAGGCGGTCCTTGACACGTAGTTTCTGGCGGGAAGGTGAATGTCTTTGATATTTCTCGAGAATCTTTTGAGGAGAGAACAGTTTCTATGCCCAGATATCAAGCGTCCAAAGCAATGCAGTCGAGTCGAGCGGTCCGTCGAGGGGAAAGAGATCCAGAAACAAGTTGGGGTTTGGAGAGGATGAACAATCACGAGGTGGAGAATCAAAGTTGCGAGTTCTCGGGGTGCATTCATTTCGAGAGCGAGGAGCAGATGGAAAGTAATTTGATGTCCGAAAGAATGACATATTCACTAGAATGGGTCTTGCGGAACTGCCGAGAACCTGGGTTACGGAAGTGAAGGAAAGTGTCTGAGATATTGAAAGAGACGAGACGGAAGTACTGGAACATTGGAAAGAACCTTCTTCCTTTGTGTTGAGTTGATACTTCTAGAAACTTGAAGATCATAAGTAGAATAAATAGCAAGGTTCCTAGCATACAATACTTCTCAGCTTGTGTAACTCAAGTTGATGGTCACTCCCCCAGCAATTGTACTTTCTTGGAGATTATGTCCACTCGCCATTTTTGGAGGATTTTTGGAAGAGTGAATATTCTGCATTATTGCTTTTCCCGTCAGCTCGGAGAAACATCAAGCCACATCAACATTGCGGAGAACCCTGAAGCGAAATCCCCTCCTCTCGGGAATCCGCAGATCTTTCACCGCCAACTTTCGACGTCACTTTCAACTCTGCTTTTCCCAACCCCTCCCCCCCCGAAATCACAACAAACCAAGACCAACGGTTTCCTCACCGCCAACAAGATGTCCACCTCCGAGTCAACCTCAACCCAAACAGCGCAAATAACCCACCAACAGCCTGCAATAGGCTCACCAGCCTGGATCCGCATCCCCGCGTCTAATGTCCCGCGAGCCCAGAAGTTCTATCAAGAGGTCTTTGGCTGGAAGTTTCATGATCACTCGAAGGAAGGATATGCCGTTAACAAGCTTGCTGTTTTTACAATTCCTGGCGCACCGACTTTGATGGTAAGCTAGATTCCTTATATTCACTTTTTTGATGGCGGGTCTTATGGGGAGATGATTTTGATAATGATTGTGCGTTAGGGCGGGATTGGCAAGTCTGATGATGCTGGAAGGAAGGATGGAGGAATGGTGCTTTATATGAAAGTTGAGAGTGTTGAGGAGACGTTGGACAAGGCTAAAAGCGCTGATGGTGAGGTGGTCAAGGAGAAGTGGGTTGAGGGAGGTCATACTGAGATGGGGGAGTTTAGGGATACAGAAGGGAACTTGGTGGGTGTGCTGAAGTGGTTGGTTTGAGGGTAGGGCCGATGAGGGGAGGGCCATCATCCAGAACTATCTGGTGCAAATGTGATGGGAGATAACTGGCACCGAAAGCAATAGCTCATTTGTTTTGGCGATAAAAGATAACAACTTCAAAAGGGGCAAGAAAAGTTGTGACTCATATCACGTGATATATATCAAATCACCATGTCAGATATTTTAGCTTGCCTGGACCTCCATGCAAACAGTGCGCTCCAGTTGTGGGCCATGAGGATGATTTAGAACACGGTTAACCACTATTCTTATTGCCGAGTTCCTTGGACTCTTAGGTGTCCTCTTGCTCCGAGAGAGTCTAAGAATGTCCGTAGACCAGTCCGAGATCGTCTGGTTGTTATTCACGTCAATAAGAAGTCATCCGGTATAGAGATCCGACGAACTACTGTCAATAAATTAGGCAGCTTCTGACCCTTTCACAATAGAGGCAAGTGCATGGCAGGACTGTCGGAACGTCACCCGCTGTTACGAAATCAGACATACCTTTCTTATTACTCTTGCTTGTTGTCACTTTCTCTGTCCTTGTCACTGCTGAGTAAATGCCGATTATCACCAGTGTACGCCCCACAGGGCTGTTCAGCACATGGTATGAACAGAAGCTGTCACAGAACTGCAAATATGTTTCTGTTCACAGGCAGCTCATTTTCGCTCACATTGTGCTTTGATGTAGAAAATCATTTGCCGCTAACGCTTTTGGGCAATTATAGTCATGGCTGGCACTGGCATTGCCATTACCTGGTGCGATGTGAGCAAAAAGTTGGCTTCCAGTATTCACTCTCGGCTTTCAAGCAATCTCATTGTACCAAATCTTTTGGAACGTTGAACCTTCGCAGATACACCCCGCTCTTCCAGGATAATCTCAATGTCCAGAACGCTTAGGGCATTAATGCGATGTGGAACAAATTCTATGAACAGTACTTGATTTTATGCGTCTCAACGTATATGCTCCTGTCAAGTGAAGTACCGGAGAAAATCTCCGCATATTTATGGAAGATGAGAATAAAAATGTATGCATCATAACTTTGAGGACTTTGTTTGAATTCCAAAAACAATTGGGTACTACAGATAGGAATGGATACGTGGAATATGTGTAGTTGCCATTTTGTTCAG
This sequence comes from Hyaloscypha sp. PMI_1271, assembly GCA_021399465.1. NCBI lineage: Eukaryota > Fungi > Ascomycota > Leotiomycetes > Helotiales > Hyaloscyphaceae > Hyaloscypha > Hyaloscypha sp. PMI_1271. Next base: position 372,758 of record JAJTUS010000024.1, on the reverse strand, counting down.
TAGGAATTTTTGATTACATGAAGCGGTGGGAGGGGTGAGGGTGGCCAATCAATGTCAGGTATGCTGACATCTCTCGAGCTTTATCAGGACTTCCATATCACTTGATTTTCGTCTGTTGATTCTCGAATGAACTCAATTAGAACACTCATAGGAAAAACGGGACTCGGGCATGAACCTCTTTTCGAGACCGATGACCTGGCTGCGGAACGTATGGGCTGTTCGAGCGTGATCGTCATCCCAAAACATCTCAAAATCCAACCTATATGTCAAACCTATTCAAACAACGATCACCAGCCCTGGAAAGAGCCCAAATCCTAGCGGCAAAGTGGAGAAGCGTCAATCTGACGGCGTGATCAACGGCACTCTCACCAAAAAATTAAGTCCGCAACTAGCTCAGGCACACATTCGATTGGTGTTCGACGGGCGTGAAACTGGGCGGTTCTGCTAAATATAAATGGAGCGACCGTTTCACGAGGGATCTGTCAAGCTTCAGATGATCGCATTCGCGGGTACGGGTATATCCATGGCCTGTTGCACTGGGAGAATCAGCGCTTGATGAAATCGCCACTCGTCCACAGGCGTCTCGTGTTTCCGCGCTGCTCTTTGCCGCGTCAGATGAGCAAAGGGTTGGCTGGGAGGCCGCCGATGGGAGAGGCCCATTTAGCCAAAGACAGAAGAGAGACTGTCTCGTTCCTGGGGGGCTCGTGGCGCAGAATGCGAACAAAGACAGAAGCTGCAAAATCCATTGGTGAGGGAATGCTGAGAAGGATAGGAGGCGTCTGGAGGACCAGAGGACTGGAGATTCTTCTCCGCCAAATCTGCTGCTCGCCGAGTCGCTGGGTATCCGAGGGGCTGCCACGCTCATGCTGCATGCTGCCAAGCATGGACGAGGATATCACCGTGACAAGGGGCCATTATCCGTCGATTGGTGGCTCGCCTCATTCGTGCCTTTTTTGGCGGCTGCCCTGAGTGAACCATCGCAGCCAAGGGTTCCAGGAACACTTGGAGCACGCAGCACGGCAACCGCATACATATCGGTAACTTCCCCGTTCTCCGCGACTCGAGAAAAGCATACTGTACAGGAACGCAGGCGCAACAGACTGCTCTGCACCTCAGACTGCACCTCGGGCTGCACCTCCCACGCCACCTTCTGTTGTTGCATTCTGCACGATTTTGCCTATCTTGCGCCCTCAACCGATTCAACCGACTCTTCCTCGCCCGTCCCGTCAACGACCTCCGTTCGCTGCCCTCCATCGCCATCGCCCGCGACCAATTCCCTCGCTCGGTCTGCCAGGGATCATAGTAGTATCCCTCTCCACGGCCTTAATTGCCAATAGCATTGGGCGACGCGTTTCTGATCCGCTGCGCTGCACTTTCCTTTTACTCCAGACACGACCCCCTCCCCCCCCACTGTCGCTTCTGCCACTCATTCGGTGTGTCAATATCTCGAAACCCGGCTTTGTCTGTCCTCAGGATAAATTCACAAATTGGGCGAGTCGAAGTTCTTGGAACGAAGCCGAGAACAACAACAACAAAGCCCCCGCCCGCCCTCTCGACAGACCTCCGATCTTCTCGAATCCCTTACCTCCACATCAAAAACACATTAGTGACGGACACACGACCAATTCACATCCCGAAATCAAGCACTCGCAAAGATGAATATCAACAAGAAGCTCGACAGGGTCAAGCAATGGGCCGGCGAGAAGATGGGCGCGGAATCCAAGACCAACGTCTCCGAGGAGTTCAAGGCTTTGGAGATGGAGATGCAACTCAGACATGAGGGTATGTTTGCGCTGCATATTCCCAGAAGGACAGTCGCTAATCGTCGCAGGTATGGAAAAACTCCAAAAGTCCATGACCATCTACGTCAAGTCTCTCTCGAAGCGCAACGAAGTCGAGGACAAGGAGAAGATACTGCCGGTAGGATATCTGGGTCAGACTATGATACACCATGGCGAAGATTTTGAGCCTGATTCGGAATTTGGAAACTGCCTCATAGGTGCGTATATCAGCAAACGTGGGGGATTGGGACGCTGACTGCTCGGCAGGTATGGGCAGAACAAACGACAGAATCGCAAGAATCCAAGAAAGCTACGTTGCAAATGCTACTACAGGATGGCTCGAGTCTTTGGAACGATCATTGGCCATGATGAAGGAATATCAGGTAGGTGGTTTCGCATTAGGTTTCTCCAACCACTAATCCTTGCAGGCTGCCCGAAAGAAGCTCGAAAACCGCCGACTTGCCTACGATGCATCTCTTTCCAAGATGCAAAAAGCCAAAAGGGAGGATTTCAGAGTCGAGGAGGAACTTCGTTCGCAGAAAGCCAAATATGAGGAATCCAGCGAGGACGTCCTCCGACGGATGCAGGATATCAAGGAGGCGGAGGCAGATAGTGTTGCAGACCTAGGAGCCTTCGTTGATGCCGAGTTGGAGTACTATGACAGATGCCGTGATGAGCTTCTTCGTCTGAAGAGGGATTGGCCTGCTGGGTAAGTTTGGTGTCTTGATGACCCGGCCATTCCTGACGATCAATAGTCAAACCTCTCCATCGCGTGAGCAACGACGACAGAACCCTCGATCTCGCTCAAACACAGCACACTCTTATAACGAGAGATATACCAGCTATGAGGAGCCCCCAATGCCGGAACCAGAGCTCCCTATCCGACCGTCCATCCGGTCGCAAGGCAGAGTCGCCTCCTCTTCACGGCTCGATACTCGCCTCGATACCCATGACGAATATCCCCAGGCCGAATCCCCGCAAAGACCAAACTTTGGCAGATCCAGTACATTCCAAGGCCCAACTGCTATATACCGTGCATCAACACCTGTCAATGGTCGCAAAGCTTCTGTCCCTCCGGACCCTGGTGCACTCAGAGCACAGCTTCGCCCTGCCAGCCGAATTAATACAAATGGTCCTGATGTCTTTGGTGATCCATCTGACGATTCGACGATGAATAGCGGCAGCCCGGAAGATCGAAGTTACAGAGAGCGGTCCGTGAGCCCCGCCACATCTCAGGGGAGCGTAGCCAGCCGGACACAGAGCCATTCAACCTTGAACGGCGCCACCAACGCCAGAAAAGGACCCCCTCCACCACCCCCAAGCAGAGCCAAAAAGCCTGCGCCCCCACCACCACCAATGAAAAGGGCAGAGATCAGCTCAACGAGCGTAAACCGATATTAAGCCGGTCGTTCAAAGTCATCTCCTTCAGTCACGCATCGATCGTTTTTCTTACTCTGTTTCTGTACAGTGGATCGCGCTCCCATTATCGACGCATTTAGATACAAGAAAGCTCAGCGCGACACGCAACATTATTTCCGACTTTCATTACCATGCCAGGAGGCTGGCACTTGGCGAATCCGCTCCTTTAATGAAAAAATTACGAATACAGCATTTTTGTGGTAGCTCTTATTGGCGGGTTGGGTCTGGAAGGACGGATGGATGGATAGCTATACCCGCACTGGCCTCTGCCGGTTTTCTAGATAAGACAAGCTTCTTTACGATTGTCGATGGATGTAGGATATTAAATTGGTATGCGATGGCATTCTTTGGCGCTTGGGAGACATGATTTGAGGCAGCAGTTTGGCTGGGCGTCGCCAGCGCTATTGCAACGTTTAGCTGCTTTAGCACAAGCAGAAATATAGCGACGTTACATTCCAGATTTTCAGGCTGTGCCTGCTGTTGTGAGTATTTTGTGTGTGATTCTGGATTGTATTTTCTGCCAAGCGGCAAAATCCCCCCCTCGTTAGTTCTATCTCTATTCCAATACCACGTGGTTCTCTCCCAGCTTATCGTAGTTGACTGCAAGATATGGAATTCAAGAAACGAGCTCTAGTACGGGACTTCAGTGTTCCAAGTCATTCGGGACATTGGGAAGGGTCGGAACTCAGCTGTTCAAGTATTCATGGTCCCTTCGCACGAAACAGCAATCGAATGTTCTAAGATCTCTGGGGGCGTGTGGAAAGGACTGGATCAGCTTGGGCAAGCAACGCGACGTGAGCCACCGGAAGTGTTGACTTAACAATGTCACTTCGTATCCTTCTCCATCAAGCATTCTCGTTGCATTTTGTCATTTCGATACCGTAATGTGCATTCCAGCCGAAGGTCAGAATAGACTGTACCACGAATGTATCTTGACTGCCCAATATACTGGGTCTCCCTTTATCCCGCCAATCAGCGCAGCCTTGTCAGAGGCGGCAAGCTCCAACTAGGAATGGCGGCTGATCTGATGAGACCAGGTGAGAGTAGGTGTCATCATACTCATTTATGGTTACGGGTGATCTTGAAGTCGGTGTTTGGACCAGTACCACAAAACCTCCGTACGCATGGAGACCCTCCACACTGACGAATGCAGCAATATACCCAGGAGTCAAAATCTGAGCCTATGTGGAGGAATCTTTCAGGGCCATGCCCTCAGGCATTCGCTGATATCAGTGACTGGAAGGGTGTGAAGCTTCATCTCGGGGATGGCGTTGTAAAGACAGTGTACCATGGCTACGAACTAGATTTCGGGCTTTGGGTAGCTCAAGGTAGCTGTGGAGCACCAGACAACTTACACCCACTCGAGAAAACATTCATTCATTAATCGAAGAGGAGATAGAAATCAAGGTCCTTCGGAAGACGTTACAAGATGCCATTCACGCTTGCTGAGATCTGGAGCTGAGATATCTCTGGATCGACTCTTCATGCATCATTCAAGACTCAGCTGTTGACAAAGCCATCGAGATATCGATGATGCCCCGGATCTACGAAGGAGCAACCGTTACACTTTCAGTCGCTTCAACAAGTGGCTGCGGCCACGGGTTTCTAGAAGACAAAAACCAAATCCGAGACGTTATCGATGACTCCTTCCTCTCCCATACGCGCTCACCGACACTGGAAAGACGGCCGTCTCTGAGATAAACGTGGCACTAGAAACACTAACCATTTCCTCGATTATAGAAGATTATGTATAACAGAATTCTTGGAATAGTAAAAGCTAGGCGAGAACTGCGCGAAATTCTTTTACATAATAAAATTAGTAGCTAGTAATCTACCAGAGCTTCAGGTACAACGAACGCTTCACCTTCAGACGCTTCACCCAATGAGGTAAGTTAAGCCGCTCAAAGACCTTCGCACTCGCCCGATATAAGCCAAGAATCTCACACAAGGCGGCGAGTAACACAACAGGTACACATAAATTAGACTTTCCATGGAAGGACGGACAGATCCGGAGACGTCCACGATTGTGAATAAATATACGAGCTTAGGGTAGGTACCGCGACGTGTGGGAGGAATAATATCGGAACGATGCTGCACGATATGCTATACGACATCCTGGATGTTAGGCAGATGAGTTGACAGTACGGTAAAACTTGACAACAACTTTCCAAAGGAGATAAGATGAAAACGCCCTCCCCTAGGAGCAGATCTGGTCTGGTCATTAAAAATCTGTCGTCACGTCCCCGAATGTCTCAATCCCGAAATTGCTGAGTGGAAGAATACTAAACCTATGACAGGATTAGGATGGCTGCGTGAGTTGAAGTGCCATCAACAATGGAAAGCACCACTTGTACGTACAAAGGCTGGCCCTTTGCCGTCACACCCTGGCACATACCGTCTTTCAGGAAAGCATCACAACTGATTGCTCCTCTTCTGTCAGATATATCTCTCCCTCACTTGCAAGAGCATAACGGCCAGGCCCAAACAGGGAGGAAGTCTGCTAGTGTGAATTTTATAAGCCTGCTTTTCAAGGATGTCTCATTCCCAATGACTTTCTCTCCCCGATAGGCGACAACCGTATATAAATGAGTCAAAACGCTTGCTCCTCCTTCATAATTCTATGTGGGTATTTCGCATCTCTCGCCAACTTGGCGACTTTTCTAGTTGGCTTGCGCTTAATACGCGGTGGGGGGAAGCCACGATGTGGGCATATATTCTTCCTATAAGCACATGCTTCGATGAGGGGAGAAGCGGATACCGAGGTAGGGTGAAAATTGACAACAAACCTTGGAGACATTTTGAAGGCAGGAAATATTGACAGAAGCTTTCATCCGGTTATTAGATAGACAGTCTCGGTTCCTACACCCCAAAGATCCTCCACTGATAGATGACCCTTGGTAAAATTTTCAAGCCTGGAATATGTCTTTGCAGTCAAATCCCAATGGCTCGACTACGCTCGAGTATGCACCTTGCACTCTCTTCCAGATGTCGCGGGAGAGTTTTTCGTTAGATTGTCACTCACATTTCCCTGCTATATATAAGTCCAAAACTTGGGAAACGACTTGGCAAAGTGATAAATATGACACGAATAAACGAACAAACGCAAAAGGGAAGTTGGCAAGGTTCAATCGAGGGAAGATAGCGAGATCTGCCAGGAGATGTCATTCAGACAATCTAGGAAGGCAATAGATGGATATATATATCCGACCACTAATAAACGAAAGAAACAACTACATCACGAGAGTCACCTACAAAGAGTTCATGGCCAAACGAGACATCGGATATAACCCACTGGGTGATATGGGGCTCTGGAAAGCCTATGAGCTCTACGCGATTTTTGCTACTGTACTTGGAGGTAAGAGAGCTACATTCTCGGCACAGGGGATGAAGTTCCTACATAAAGACGACGAAATTGGCCGTGTGGTGGAACTTGACAACAGAGAGGATGGAATGGGATGAAATGCATTTATTGACAACAACTCTATTCAATCTCTGGGCACCCTCTGAATCTGCGTTACCAGAGCCCTCCCAGAAGCCATCCAAAGTACAAAAGAGAAATTTGGTGCAGGTCATGGTTGCTGCTTGGATAATTGACCACTGGTGCTTATCGATAACTGCCAATGGTGACAGCTAGAATTGGTGCGATGTCTGGTATTCTGTCCATAACCCGGTCGAGTCCCAATGACAAGGCGCGGGTGGCTGACAGGGTATCTACTAGTTGGTGTTGTAGTTCCTGGAGACTTTCGTTCCTTCCTCTCTGGTGACATCACCACCCGTCACCCAACATTCGGTTTCGATCAGCCGCTGGAGCTCCTTTGACTCGAGCTTGAACAGAAAAGTCGCCAAGACCCCCCATCTGGATTGTGTCGTGTCCTACCGATACCACTTATGACCGCCCTTCGAAATCTGATTCACCTCGAGCTCAGTATGAAAGAGGGCCACTTGACCTGTTATACAGAAGAGGCAAGATGCAAGATAGGCGATGCAGCAAGGGGATCTTGTAAGGTGTACATTAATATACTTATCAACACTAATTAACTACAGTAAGCAAGCTCGCACGCTATGCTAACAACGGGAGAAACGCCGCAATGAATGGGTATGTGGGTATCCAACGTAAGAAAGTGCCCCTTTTCCTTCCTTCTCATTTTCAGGTACTCTTACATTACAGTTTCAATAAAGGAGATTGGTTTCGTGTACAAGGTACTCGGTGGGTTATTGAGAAGTGCGAGAGGCTGCTCGGTCTTCGTCTTGGGTTTGATTCTGCCCTTTGTCTTGGTCTTCGGGGAGAGAGGAGGGGTAGGAGATTTCTGGGTCGGGGACTTGGATGTCGAGCTGAAGAAGATTTATGTCAGTGATTGAAAATGGAATGAGGGTAGGAAGAAAGGGAGGAGGAAGACAAACATTCATATATCCCGTCCTCCTTAACGGCACAATCTTCGGTGCACTTCCAGGACCCTCCTTACTCCTGCTCTCCATCTCCCTATTCCAGTCCTCCAAATATTGCTCCACTTTCCTCAGCCGTCCCTTCACAGCGGTAAACCCCAAATCATCCCAGATATACCCCGTCACTAACCCCAGAAATGCGTCAATGACGTTCCTTACGCCCCAAGGGTTGAAGGCTGGTATTAACTCGTTGTTGACTTTTTCCACCAGCGTCCGGAAATCAACTTCCGAGACACCGGCGGGGTCGAGGATCTCGGGGTAGAGGTTTGAGAAGGTAGGCGCCAGGTCGCCTTCAATCATCCAGTCGCGGCGGATGCGGATTATGCGTGTTGTTTGGTAGAGAGGCGAAGAGAGGGGAACGTGAGGGTTCATGTGTGGGAAACATGGATGTTGGGGTCCCCATTCTTCGGCTGGGTTGGGAGGTGGGCCGTCGGAGCCTATGATGGAGGTGTTGTTTGATGATAACGCTGCACCGATGCCAGCGTCAAGGGATATTTGGGAGCCATTGTGCGGTAGTTCTGATGTTCCGCCTGGATGGTATTGTGCATCGGGGCCTCGCTCGATATCGGTGGACATGTTTGCCTTGCCTTTTCCCTTATCGAATGTAAGACCTGATTGTGGTTGTATGATGCCAAAAGTACTTTGTCCTCTCTTTCCTGAACCTGTGGCTTTCTTTGATGACTGGTCCGCTGCTTCCTCGTCCTCGACAGCTCGCCCTTTCCCTTTATCGAGAATCGGTGTTACCGGTGAGATGGGCGAGACTTCACCACTTATCCTCCGCGAAATATCAATGCTCACACTTCGAGGCAACGAAATGCGATTGCTTGTCCCGGCCGAACTTCCACTCCTCTCAACCTGCAGACTCGCCCTCGTAGACCCAGAATGTCGGTTCTGCCTCTGTTCCGGAAGCGTCAACAGCGGGTACTCTCCGCCAGCACCAGCGCCTTCTCTTGGACTGTTAAGATCCGGATGTTCAAGCGGGATTGCAATCACCGCTCTATCTTCAGGCGACCTAGTTCTTCGTCTCGCCGCAGATCGATTGTATTGAGGGTAGACTCGTGTCGAATTGCTCGGATTCCACAACCGCGCAGCGCTCGGACGCGGCCTTCCTCGCTGTGTGCTGTTGCTGCCAGAACGATGGCGAAATGGAGAAGCAAATTCGGGGTTCCCGCCGCCGATGAGAGCGTTGCGCAGACTCCAGCGCGTAGGGCTGGTTATCCGGACGTGAGGGTCTGGAGTTGAGGCGGGGACCGGTGAAGGTGTGGGATAGGGCGGTTGGAAGCTGGGCGATGGGATCCGCGGATTGGCGGTTACGGAGGACGTCGTGTGCTTGTGGGCAGAAGAAGGACCTGCTTGCGACGCCGTTTCAACGGTGCCTCCACGGCGAGAAGGCTGCTGTGTCGGAGGTCGAGGTGCCGTGGCGGGTGTCGGTGTTGTCGTTGTCGTCGTCGTCGAGATGCTGCGGAAGCAGCGGCAGCAGCGATTGCGCGAGAGTGAGGTGTGTCACGGTTCGGGGTCGTGATAGTGGTGATGCTAATGCGTAGTGATGCACTCGGCCGTCTCCTATCCTGCTGCAGGAACAGGAACCGACACCGATGTTTAGCGAGATCGAGTGTTGAAGGCGACGGCGCTGACAAATCGCCCCTGAGAATGTACCAGCTGTTCATGCTGTGCGCATCTCGTGTCTGCCACGGCCGGCCCAGATACTGCAAATGGGCACAGTTCAGTGACGGAGACTGTTCTCAGACACGGAGGCAGCGCTGCGAGCGTGGGTGAGTGAAGATACAGGAGCCTCCGAAGTGTCTGAGACCAGGCAGACATGGCACTGGCCCATTGTATATATATATGTCTGCTCCTCTCCGTCTCCCGGTCCATGGCTGCCCAGATCAGGCGCGTCTCGCATCTCATCCCATCAAAGTTCTCGCGTCTCTCATTTCCCTGCTGCCACGCGGGAGAATTGACGCAGTTGACCGTCACCGACCAAGGAAACTATGGAATCCTCACAGGCCGTTCTTTACCCATGATCCCACTTGTACCCAGCGACGATCGTCCCAAGCCTCAAAGGGAGCCCGGTGGATCGCCACCACGCCTCGCTCCCCCTATCGTTGTGGCTGCTAATTCAGGCACATCCACAACCTCACCACTTTTCTGTCGGCTGCGACAACCGCTGCATGATCACTGACCGCGCAGACCCCTTTCCCCCGTCTCGCTTTGGGCAGCTTGCTTCCCGTTTTGCTGACCATCTTGTCCGAGCGTGCGGAAGTTTGCTGCAACTTGTTTTTCATGCGCTGCGCTGTGCGGCTCTCGCATTGAGTGTCAGCTCGCCGCTTTCGGCAACTCGACGGACGAGCACCCCTTTCCCCCCTCCAGCCGAGAACGAAGGACACCCGGCCGGCTCAGCCTTGCAAGAACAATCTATATCGGAAATGAACTAAAACCTGGTCCTGGGAATTTTTCTATTTATTGGCCGAAGTGTCGGTGCCGAGGTCAATAAAGCTATTGACAGTACGAGTGCGAATCGGGATGACGCACTCACTTGTTTTTTTTTGTCTGTGTTTTTTTATGTGAGAGATCTAGATGGTGAGGGGCGACTGATCAGATCGAGCGATTATTTCGGTCATTTGGTGGGAAACTAGGGAGGGGGAAATGTCCGATGTGTACCTGAGTACAAGGTTGGACGTTGGAGGAGATCAACGTCGATTGGAGGTGTGTTATCGGTTGTGGGCCGCCGCGTAACTTCGAGGTCTCTGGCGGGTCTTCAAACTCTGGACCCATGATTGTTGTCTTCATTTCTTCAAGCATATCATATTCCTTCGGAGGAAAGAGACCGTCGGAATAAAACGAGTGAATTCAATACATTATGTAAGATTCACAATTCGGGAGTCCTTCAAGTGCACATCAAGTAATTCTTCGATCAAATCGAAAGGAACTTATTCAGCCTTCCTTTTGGATATCTGTGGCCCGAAGAAATATATTGTTCAATTGTCTCATAGCATTTTCAATCCTCCGAGGCCACGTCTTCCTCCTGTGTAAAGGGAGCGGACGCGGACTCATGTAAGGTGATCATATGTTGCTGTGCTGTTGCTATTGATAGAGGCTTTTTACACCTAAAAGTTTAGTAGACAGGGTGTGCACGTGCTTTCACCATCCGTTCAGTTGCGGTCAGGGACGACTTTCATCAGCGTATTTTCTCATTAGTTTAATTTGAAATAACAACAGACGCTTGCTCATTGTCCGCAAGTCCTGACGTTGGAGGTCGACGGACAACGAAACCTTATCACAGACGTCTTTTCAGCTGCGGAACAAGAGACGGTTGCAGACACTGTACCACCAAGCCAGCGCCTTAGCCGGGGCAGGCAACTGGAGACAAACTATTCCTTCCTTCCCTTGTGCGTGAGCCAATGTCCCACGAGATTGGTGGGACGCTGCAATGGGCGTTGTAATATAATATGCATCGAGTGGAGGTGGAGGCTGCTTGTAGGCAGGCGTTTCAAAGAGACACGGGATTGGGATTGCTGGTGACAAAACATTGTCTGGGAGATGAGATGGAGTGTTGTCAGTGAGCCAACTGCTGAAATCCGGATGAGGGTGTACCTGCTGAGGGTCTAATCGTCTTAGCCCTCGCCTGGAAACATCGCGGCCTTGACCTTGCGCACCTCATCACACACATACCCGAGGAATGGGATGGGATGTAAGCGCGTGGGAAGAGAAGTATGTGCAATAGAAGGGAGGCTGGTAGAAGGTAGCCAAGAAATCAAAATTATGTCATTGCGACTGTGATTCTTCTTGCTCAGATGCGCCCAAGCATCGGCTCAGTCTATCCCTCACAAGCCGTTCCGTTCCGGTCCGTTCCCATTCCTGTTCCCATTCCTGTTCCTGTTCCTAATGGTCATCTTGCCAATTCTGTACATACTTTCCCCGAAAGGCTGAAGCGGGACCACTGCGGTCTGCTCGATACAAGCCCATTGAATGTTTTACACTATACCCCTCTTTCCCCTCCCCTCTTCACTACCCCGCAAAAGCAGCCCTCCCCTCCCTCCTCAAATCCTCCAGCATGCCTCTTAAGGCCTTCATCGGCACCGGCTTCGTCAAAAACAGATCAACACCCGAACTAAACGCCTCCTGTCTCGTATTCGGGTTCGCCGCCCCGGTGAGGGCGATGAGTGCAACGGGTTCCAGGCCGTGCTCCTTTTCGAACCGCCGGATGTGCCGTGTCGATTCAATGCCGGACATTATGGGCATGGAAATATCTGGCGAGCGTCAGCTAGGTGTCCTCAGAACAGGGGATAAGGGGCGAGGGCGTACCCATAAACACAACATCAAACTTCCCATGCACCTCTTTATACGAATTGAACGCCTCCAACCCATTCGTTGCCGTCGCATGCTCGAGCTTCAGTTTCCGCATCGTCGCGATGAGGAGCTTGAGGTTTATCTCGTTGTCTTCTACCAGAAGGACGCGGAGGCCTTGTCTTTCTTCCACTTCCTCTTTGGCTTCGACTGGGGGTATGGCATCAGATGCTACATCTACATTTTCGTTGTCGGTGGGAAGAGGCAAGGGGATTGGTGTTTTGGGGGGTGAGAGAGGGGTTTCGGTGACGGAGGAGAGGGTATTATTTGGTGTGGATATGGGTATCATTCTTATTGCGAAGTCGTGCTTTTCAGAGGTAGGAGGCAATGAAGATGGTGGGCCTGAAAGAGGCGAGGCTAGGTCTGAGAGTGTCCGTTGAGGGGCTGGTGGTTGTGCTGTTGAGTCGAAGATCGTGAAGCTGAGGCTATCTACACAAAATGCGTTGTGCAATATCTTTGCGAGTTTGTGTGGCCCGTATCTGGAAATGTTAGCTTCACCGAGGCAAGAGAGAAGTGGATCGTCTTACGGTTGCTGAAGATAGAATATCTGGAAGAAATCATGAGCATCCACTTTCGGACCTTTGTGATAGGTATTGGTCAGAATGATAGCCACTGACTTGCCACCTCCAGCCTTAGCGGGCTCATGAGTGTGGTGATGGTGCAATACATCTTCGACGGATTTATCGCCCAGTCCAGATTCCATAACAACGACGACATCAGCACTGGATTCAGCTGAAGGCGTGACACCAGTCATGCCAAACCACTCGACCAACGTACTCTGGAAAGACGCTTTGAGGAGCATCGCTGCCTCCGATTCAGCGGATAGGATTCCATCTGGAGTCTCCGTGATATCAGGATATCTATCAAAGCATTGAAGACTAAACGCGAGCCCCCTTACTTTCTCCTTAACTTCACTAACGAAGTCAGGACCATCGAGTTTAGCTGGTTTGAGGGATGCCGTTAACGGTATCCGAACAACAGCCTCGGTGCCCGTTCCAGGTTCGGACGTCATTTCGATTCTACCGCCGAGGTCTTGTACAATGGCCTTCACGATGCTCAGTCCAAGACCTGCACCCATAGCTAAGGAATCTTCTTGCGTAAATGGCTTATAAAGCTGATGATTCAAGAATTCTTGCGATATTCCTTTGCCGGAATCCTGTATTCGAAGGGTGAGATTCGATCGGGGCTTTCTGCTGCGCGACGATACGTCGTCCTCCAATTCCAGTGAGACCTTAACAAATCCTGTACTCGTATATTTCATGGCGTTTGAGAAAATATTCATCAATATCCGTCGCCAAGCACCAGCGTCAATCTCAAAAGTCCAGTTTGGGCGCCAGTCGATGTCCACGATGACTGTGACTGGCGACTCTTTCCATCCGATGGATGGTGGGCGAAAATGTCCAGGGGAGAACGCCTTCTTGCTAATCCTCTGGCCGGCATATATACTCTCAATAACTTCTTCAGACAAAACGCAGATATCTGCTTTCTCCTCCTCGCCATTGTCGACGCTTTCTCGTCGGTTATTCTTCTTTTTCTTCTTCGGCAATCTCTTCTTCTCCTTCGATCTCCGGTTGACTTTCGAGAAGTCAAGAACATGATTGATGGTGTCCAATAACACCTTCCCTGAAGCGTGGATATTGTTTACCATATCCACTTGGACCTCCGTCATCTGTGTTTCCTGCAGAAATTCAACACTAGCCAAAACTCCATGCAGTGGTGAGCGAAGCTCATGCGATATGCTCGATATGAAATCCGTTTTCATCTTTGACAAAACTTGTGCTGACAATCTTGCAATCTCTGCCATGGTGCTGTTACCAAAAGCAGCCAAATAGGTGATATCCTCGATTGGACATAATGTTCTCGTCGGGAGCGTGGACCAGACCAAGGAGCCAGCAAACCACCGCTCTCTGTTTTGGTCCCACAGTGGGTAGAAAAAGACACTGCGAGCACCAGGAAGCGCCTTCAAAATAGTAGCAGCTTCCGCTTCTCTTGAAATCCTGTTTCGGCGAGATCTCTCTGCCGAAATGTGTTTCTCGGAGTCTGGAGTGGGTTGGGCGTCTTTCAAATTGACGGTGGGAATATGGTCAGATTCGCTGGATGAGAACGAGCCGTCCTCATCAAAGTTAAAAACTTTCCCATGTGGATATCGCTTCAGCAGCTTCCTCAAGACGACTTCAGGAAATCGCTGGCGTTCCGGCATCACTGGATGACCCCGTAAACTTGACCGACGACGTGTGCTGAAGCCCAGAACATTGCAATACTTCTCGGTCGGCTCTGTAGCTTGTGGTGAAGCGTGGCCATTATCCGGTATATCGGCCTCATCAGCTGATTTCCGAGCAAGATCGTCCTCACTACTCGTGACGGCCTTGTCACCATGAAAAGCCCCTGGTCCTTTCTCATCCATGACGGCCTTTTCCGCACTCCCACCGAAAGACCCGATGCTAGCATCATAATAGATGACACCCTCAACGCCAATGGATTCCCGAATGAGGTTAGCAGCTCGTCCAAAGACAGCCTTCACATCAGCGGACAGGAGCCCTTCTTGAGGCTCTTTGTGCATGTCAGATGTTGGGGCAGTCGGAAGGTCAAATGAGACCGACTTCTCCGGCTCGGGAGTAGGATCCGTCATGGTATCATCGAAGGTTGTGACAGAGCTATTTCGTTGTTGCCATGATCGAGAAACAAGCGTCGTTTGTCCGGAACTATCTGTAGCAGACAGCAAAGTATCTCTGGTAGGAATAGGGGGCCTTCCATCCGTTCGCTCGCGTAGCTCGGAGAAACTCGAGGATGATGGAGACTGCGGTACGGATATTTGGGTACTGTACCCAGGCAAATTGTGCAAACCGTTGTGGGAGAAGTAGTCCGAGGATTCTTGGACGCCAAATTCGAGGTCCGCGAGCTGTTCCAACATGGAAGGGTTTCGATGTCGCTTCTTGACTGTGGCCTCCTGGAACTTGTGACCTCTTTCCAACCACCAGTCTCTTAATGTGGATTTTCCTTCAATGAACAAACCGATGGCCTTCACCATTCTCTCCGCTCGATATTGTTGCCTGTTGACTCGTCCCGCTTCCAGATAGTCCATGACTGTCACCGCCACGTCTTGCAGAAACTTAATCTCACACTCTGTGGGCTTCTGCCGAACTTGGTCGTCAACCACAACATACATGCCAATCACAACATTATGAAGCGGGGTTCGCAACGGAACGCAGGCCATAGCTCGTATCTTAGGTCCATCGACAACAACACATTTATCCTTGAATCTATCGTCCTTCGTAAGGTCTTCGATCAGGACCGCTGCAGGAGAATTCTGCGCATCTGAGAACATTTTTGCCATGGCAGGGCCCATGCTATCTGTGTTCGGGCTGATCAGTCCCACGCCATGCCATAGCTGATCCTGCTCATCGTTGTCTTCTTGTAGGGAGAGTGCTTGGCCTGATTCTGCTATTATGTACTGTGTGTCTCCAGCAGAAAGAGCAATGATACCCCGCTTCGCGTTCAATCGTAATGCTCCGAGTTGTGCAAACGCGGTGAGACATGGATCCGCGGAGGCTCGTTTTGTTCTATTGTAGGATTCATCTTGGTTCGCATCTGGTAATGACTCTGCGGGCTGGTAGTATCTATCGCGGGTCCGTCAGTTAAAGAAACGTGGAAAGGATTAGTTATCTCCACTCACCTATACAGTTCCCGCTCGCAAGCCGTGACGGTCGACTTGCCCATCTTCTCGCAGGTATACATGTTGTAGACGGCTCGCAACGCGCACGCACAAATATGGATTCAATAAGGTATATACATGACAATGAGAATACCCGCCGGGAGTGCCGCAGGAAGAGAGGGGCACGAGTCCGAAGAGATCCGTTCCTCGTGCAGGCTCGCTGTCACTGCCCCAGATAAAACCACACCAGGATGCGGGTCCGCTGATTACGTGAGGAGACAGCATGACTCTGCCCCTTGGGATTGAGTCAAAAGTAGAGACTTCACCTAACTTTTGTAGATGCAAACTGTTGCAAAGATGAGGAGGCCAGACTGAAGCGTCTGGAAAGCGAATTCGGTTGGCTCCAGAGCCACGCTGGCCGGTGGTTATTCTTTTTGTGTCCGCTGCCCTGTTTCTGCGACTTACAGGGGTCGTGCTCACGATAGTTTCTGCCAAGCCCGCGTCACGTGCAGTCATCCCATCCCCACCTCTGAACTATCTTTTGTGGGGTGGATGAGGGGTAGAATTAGAGTCCTCGATGAATACCAAGGGCAAAGGATGTTGATGACTTAGTGGAGTTGTAATTTTCTGGGAAGTTTCATCCCACCACCAGTCCGGATATCCACTTCTTTGATATTAGATGGAAAAGATCAATGTTCCACGGAAAGTTGGAACAATCGATAAGATTACAGGCGTGCAACAAAATTCCTCCCGCAGAGAGATTCACTTTAGATATGATAAGATTAGATCAATTTTGACATGTTAAGAAGAATACTTCACCCTATTATTTCATTTAGCATCAGACTCGGGACATTCATGCTCTGCCGACACAGAAAAAACCAGCGGTGGCGATAATATCTTCGATTCTACTATCTACTGAATTATTATCTTATAGGATTCTTTGGTACAAAATACAACTTCGAGCCCTCACAAACTCAATATGTACATCGAACTCCCCAAAGCCTTGCAGCTCCCCATCTTCTGGTCCTTATATATACACTTATTTGCCTCCCTCGTCCTTTTCCTATCACCCTGCTATAAAAACCCAACCGCAACCTGGTATCCCAACTCCACCTGCCCATTAATTATTACCATCCTAAAAGCGAAAGCAAAACAGCTCGCGTAGACGCATTCATGCACAAATCCATCCCATCTAGCTCTGAGCCTGGGAGGCCCGGTTAGCTTTCGCCTGCATCTTCCTCATCGCTTCCCGATGCGCATCCAACATATCACCTCTCCTCATCCGCTCGTCAAACGCACTGTCTCTCTGATTCCGCATCCGCTCTTCCAGCGCCTTCCTCTGATCCTCCGCTTGCCGTTCCTGCCAAAGCACACTTCGCTGTCTCTCAATCGTGTTTTTCGGTACGATACCGCTTTGGAGATCGTGCTGTACTGAGGCGCGCCAGGACGCGAGTTGTTGCTCCCTGGCTAAGGGGGCCGGTACGCCGGATTGTCGGCGAGGCTGGTGGGGATCGAAGGGGTTGGGTCCTTGCTGGTATTGTGGGGCTATGGGGGAAGAGAGCTGTTGGAGCGAGGATTGCCTGATTAGGTTGCGGCGGGCGGAGAGCGAGATGTTGTCGTCGTCTGGGATAGGGGTCGAGTGGTTGGGATGGTTGTAGATTGAGCCTGCATCGCTGCTATTATGAGAGGTGGGGCCGCTGTTGTACTGGGCGGGAAATTGTTGATAGGGATTTCGGGAAAGGAGCTCGGGGGTTGAGGACAGGGCGGAGGGGTTGCTGTAGTAGGAGGATTTGCTGCGGAGCATGGTGTCTCGTTTTCCGATAAGGGTGCTTGTTGATCCGTATGGGATGGGAGCTGGCGAGAACTTGTTTGATGGTGGGTTGGGAGTCGTCGGCGGGAAGTTGTCCTCGATGGGCGATTCGACGATTTGTTGTGGGATCGCTGGACTCGAGGAGCTGCGGTATCCAAGGGATCGGCCGAGTGCTTGCTGTGACAGCAGTGACGGGAGAGACTGAATTGAGGAGTTTTGGGAGTGAATGTCTTGGTTCTGGAAGCTGCTGGGTTGCTCCAGAAAGGGATGCTTTGACTGAACGGAGTTTGATCTTGCAGGGGCATGATTCGATAACTGCGATACTGTTCTCGACACTGGCGCAGGCATGGCATTTTCGGCAGTTTGTTGAAGCTCCTCCACGTTCACTGGTGCAGCCACTTCTTGGACAGCCTCTGGCCGTTCAGTAGGATACTCTTCGAGTTTGAGCTCATCCACTTCAGGGGCGTCTGCATTACTAAGGTGTTTTGCCCATTCATTGGTTCTATAGGACATCACAACTCTTGACAGTTGAGGTGGTAGTTGATCCTTCGACAAACTAGCTGGCTTTGATTCAACCTGGGCAACAGCGGATGGGGCTGGCTTGTCTTTTTCCTCTTCCAAGGATTGCTTCTCCACTGCGGTCTCTGGTTTGGGGTCTGTACTGGAAGTCAAAGATTTCTGGACGAGCGCCTCTCCAGTCTTGGCTTCTGCCGCCTCGGGCTTTTGACCCGCTGCTTCTAGCTCCAAAATGGCTGTTGCGACTGTGGCTGTGGCAATCGGTCTCGACATCTCCCCTGACACTGGAACAGCAAGCGTTGCTGTTGGATTTGACATTGGTGTTGGTCCAGGTTGTTTGGCTGCGAAATCGGGAGCAGTAGACTCTTCAGGTGGCCCAGTGGACTCCCTACTTCCAGGGAGGTGAAGTCTTGACGATCTCACACTTCTCATATCCTCGTCATCACTCAGTCCGTCCATGGTAGCGGCAAGTGAGCTCCTTCGATCTTCTTCAATCGCTCGGGGGATGACCAAATCCTCCGTACTTTGGCCTTCTCCGATAGAAAAGTGTTTCGAGTTCCTATGAGATCTCTGAGAAAGTTTTCGCATGAGCACTTGAGATAGGCGTTTAGAAAGTCGCTTTTGTCCTGCTTGTTCTTCGTCTGCGAAAGTTGCGATTGACGAGCGATCGTCTTCCACCATCTCGCCTTCGGGCACTTTAAATGGTAGAGCGACTACATCTGGTGACTTTGTTGGAATCGGGTTCGAAGGTCGCTTGGAATTTCGTTTCGAGGGCCTCCGCTTAAGACGTGCTTCGCCATCAGCCCCAACGACCCAGACCTGCTCCTCCTCTATTGTCTCGCCGCGTGCTGACATCTGGCTGTTGCGCTTTGCTGGACGTTCGATGGGGTTTCCGTTTTCGTCGAGCTCCAAGGGTGGCTCCACATCTCGGGCGACTCTGACAGTGACCGTGCCACCATGCTGACCGTTGTTCATCATCACAAGTCCAGGACCGTTCACCAAGGTAGGGGAAGACATCTCCGACATTTCAATCTCATCGTCGCCAGACCTTCGGATTGACGTGACTTCACTCATTGCTCCCTTCTTCTGGCTGTCCATATCTCCAACCCCAGAATCTCTCGGCGTGGCTTTGACCGCATCTTTGCTGCCGTAGGCAGCCTCCCATTGGCTTCTATCCGCTGCGGTTGCCTCTTCAATCCGTTTTCCTACATTTTCCTCCTCTTTCTCCAAGTTTCGCTCATCTTGTAATCGTTCAGCTGCGCGTTGATCGCGGCGTTCCTTGATAAGCTTCCAGAGTTTCGATTGTGACAAGATCCCGGCAAGAAATATGATAACTGTAGCAGCGATTTCGACTCTGATTCCCCTCGTCAATGGGTACGAGGTAGCTCCAAGTGGAAATAAGTTGGAGTTGAGATCCCAGAGATATGCCCAATATTCCTTCAGTCCAGCTCTGCTGAAACAATCAATTCCCAAAACTGTAGCTGTTGCTCCCCCAAATGAAACGAATATGATCAGCCCATACGGTCGAGTGTAGCGGGTGAAGGATGTCGAAAATGCCGCAAGCGTAAACGCAGCGATGAAAATAGACTTCCCGCTAGTGGAAGTTAACAAACCACCAGGTTTTAAGACCAACAACCACATGCTGAAACAGAAACCTCCAAGAAGACAACCCAGACCCTCGGTCATTTCTGTGAACACAATTGCGGCACCGCCCAGAATTAATCCCGTCATAGCTATTGCAACAACGTACGCTCCTTGTATAGCATTGTTGACGGGCGGGTTCATAACATATAGTATGAGCACCGTGACCGCGAGACTAGCAAGATAGGCCGCCGAAAAATAGATGTGTAGCCATTTGTTCTTGATTCCAACAAGTGTATAGGCAACCCCACTAAGTATCAATAGAATTCCGGCAACTGAGAGGCCTGGCGTGATCTCTGGTTGGAGGGGAAGTGCGTTCGGGGTTGCAGTAGCTAACACCAGTCAGCATAGGCGCATCCAGCACTGGTTGTTAACTTACAATTAAAGCCAGAAAAGTTGAGATTGGCAGTCGGAGCCGGTCCGTTGATATTGGATGTGATGGCGGTGATGGCGGCCCCTGTCTGCGTAGCAGAGACTGAATTGGAGGTCGAATTCAAAGTTGCAGTTGCATTCGCCGAACCAGTTTCTCCGCCTTCCTTTCCGCCATTGGTTTTTCCTGTTTGTGAGGGGGTTGATGAAGCATCGGCGCTGGTGGTCGTTGGCTGTGCATCACGTCCATGTAGTTGAATTGTCCATCTATTTGCGACGGAAAGGTTTATACAGAAGCAGAGCAGTAACAAGACGAGAATCTTCGACCGCATGGCAGACACCATCGTGACTATGGAATACTCCCACCACACCAGAAGGTGCTGAACGTTCTACCGGTGGGGGAAATCTCGAAGAAACTAAAGAACGACAGGTCGAAGCTTTCAAAGTGTAACGAGCGTGGGTGGCATCAGTGCAGTGCCTGCTGGCGTTGCTTGCAGCCAAAAACAAAATACGAAGTGAAAGGTGATTGAAGAACTGTAGAGGGACGTATTTAGGGTAACACAAGACCTGAGGTGAGAAAAGCTGGCGAAGGCCTTGGGTAAAAGATGCCGGGTCGCCGAGGAGGCTGGTCCACCAGGGGTGAGGGGCTCGTCTTCGCCAATCGAGGTCGATGAGATGCTGGCCAATAATGAGACAGGAGCTTCAAGGAAATGAGATGGAAAGCACGTCAAAGCTTTCCTGGAAGAGAGGGACGCTTGGTACTGTGCTGTCGGACGCACAGTAGTGGGACCAAAAGATGAGGATTGACCTTGGTGTGGCTCTCCGCCCGAACCTTGTTTCCGGCGGAGATCTGCTCCAGGGATCAAATCGAATTCGGCAGAGTTCGTAAAGGCCAACGCTGGTCTCAGTTCCAAGAGCTGGTTACCAATCCAGCATCTCTTGACTCTCTTGAGTATCTGCAGCCCGCCACGGCGCTGTACAAGCACAGCTGTCCTCGAACCAGTTGTATCTCACCAGCAAGAGGTGTTTCACTCCATTGGATGTGGGGATTACAGCAATGCATTGCGTGCCACGAGGGTGGTTGTAGCTCTCAGCTCTCGCAATGTCAAAGCCACGGCACTGCGGCAGGAGTGGTGGCTCGATCTCAGGGGCGGGGAATTCCCACAGGACCTTGGACGACGCATGACAAAGAGCACCCAATAACGCCGTGGGATTCGTCGACAGACGCTCTGCATCCGTGCTGGCGTCTGCGGTGATGAGATGCAAACTTGAAGGAGACAAGTGCTGTGGACGTCGAGCCGTTTCGAGAGAGGTCAGTCCCGAAGCGAGATTATTTGGTTTTTTGGCCCGAGTGCCGTCCAGTGGGCTGACGTCGACGAGCATGTTGCATGAACCGGGATGTGGCTGTGGCACCAGGGGTTCTCCTTTCTTTCGTTTTCGCTCCCGTTGCCGTTGCTTTTGCTTTTTTGCTGCGCTGTTCATCGGCGACTTTTGTTTTGTGCAGACACTGCAGAGATATTATTAGAAAGATGTTCAATGTTTGTGCTCGTATTCAGTGTCCAGCTTCAGCATGACGGCATCAGCTCTTGTCCTGATTCCTTGTTCCTGCAATTGTTCACTATTGATTCAGTAGTGATGGCAACCCAAGAAGGGTCAAGATCCAACTTCCAAAGAACCTAAATCCGGGGATGGCAGATTTAATTTCGGCGACTCGTTTCCCTTGCAAGCTTGGCCCAACACAGTCAAGCTTCTGGGGCCGTTCCCGCCAGCTTGAAGAGTCAAGACCCAAGAGTGCAACCGTTGAGTGCGCTGACCGGCTCTGTGCAGCCGTGCTGGTCATAGTAGTCGGCCGAGACTCGAGAAAAACGCCCAAAATGGGGTTTAATCTTATCTGACGCGATGTCCTGTGGGAATCGGGATGATGAAATTCAGGTTACTTAATCTTGTGATAGTCTAGGTAGGCGAAGATCATAACGGTTACGCCGTATCGCGTTCCCCAGGCCATCGTCCACTCCGTGTGCTGTGCGCCGCTATGGGTTATTATTGTGGACCAGGTCGGGGGAGCTGTCGACGTCGTGGAACACTCTGTTTATGCTCGCGATATCGACCCAATTCCTGGATCTCGAATCCTTCTAGACTTCTGATTCCGGGGCTAAGACTGGGGCAGATTCCAGGGGTCACGATCCTGTCTTGTACTGTATTTGGTTTTCCTTCGATTTTTGCATATTCTTTCTCCTCTTCCTTCGCTTCTTGTCGCCACTTCCTGAGTTGTCACTTGATCCTCGTTAATCGAGCTCCAAAAACAACTTCACAAAGACAAAGGGAGGTTGGGTTCGATTCACAACAACCTGGTTCTTAACCCAAAATAGCCCGTCAACACGGCAGTCTGTCTGTTCACTAACGACTCTCTTCCTCACGATTCAAACTTCTGCACTTGGAGAACTCAGTGAAGTACGCTGCTCCTCGAAGCAAGGTTCTCTCAGTATTGCTCTGTACAATGATATGAAACCACCCTTACTTCGAGTATTGAGCGATCAGTGTGGCTGTTGTAAACTCCCGGCCTCACCGCTTCAACTTTCCCCTCGTATATTAGCCCACGCTTCATTCAATGGTTGGCCATGTTCTGAACCCATTGTTGACATACTCGTACCTTCAAGTGATGCTGCAATGCTGTCCAACCTCGTCAACCAAGTCACCTGCAGCTAGCCATGTTCTGCATCATCGACACATCACATGTCCGAATCCCACAAAAGTTTCCGTCTTGTCACTGCATGACTTGCTATTGTATGCATGATCCTTCTATCGACCCCAATAATTTGCGAGCTGAGCCAGTTCCACGTTATGTCGTCTCCTACAGTTTTGACAACCTCGTTGACAGGATATTCAGCCGAGCACGTTGTACCTCTTCAATCTCCGCCTCATCTCAGACATTTCAATATTTGATTTCCGAGCTTCAATGACGAGGTCTTCCGCTCACCTTCAAGACTTCACCCAGATGCACACTGCAGGGCGGCAGGTGTCATGCTATGAGTCTCGACTTTAATACAAATAGATTACTCCAAGGAAAATCTTAGGACCAGATGGCTTTGCGATTATTCGGCTCGATTGAATACCGAGTTCCTATCTACTGTTCTCTTGTTGGTGTCGTACGAGGAAACCATGCCTGGGTAACGTCTACGCTGCCTTCGTCTTCATCGAAGGGGAAAATTCTACGGTTGAGATTCGACTTCCCTGCAGCTAATTGTCGACATATCTTGAAACCGATTTGAAAAGGTGGAGCGATGCGGAGAGCTAGGAGCCATGAGCCTTTTCCTGTGACTTGCATGGGCGATATTCACAACCTAGCGACGCGAAGATTTCGTGCTTCTCATTGCAAAACTCATTTTGATCTCCTAGCCAATTAAGCAGTATAAATTCCAAGACTCGAGGTTCTCACTCATCTTTCGAAGGGCATTATGATTATAGAGACTGACGAAGTCTGCAAAGCAATTGAATACATAAACTCCGATAAGCCAGATTCCCTTGCCATAAATTAAAAGCATGAAAACTCACCCTTCTACTGGCATAAAATGACCCGGCTTTCATCCAAACTTCTGAATATCTTAATCCTCTTCACGTGATCTGTTTCTGAAGTCTTGCGACCCCTGCCCCTTCGCGAAAGATCACGAACGCGATCTATCAGCTCGCGCCCCAATCGACAGCAACACTGACACGCCTCTGCACATCCCAAATCCGATCCAAACCAACCCACATTGCTCAATCCACCACCCAGAAGATTCAATCTCCCAAAAACCACCATGTCTTCATTCCTCCTCCGCCGCGCACCTCGCACCCTCCCCCTCAGCGCCCGCACCTTCTCAACAGCTCCCGCGCGCTCCTCCTTTGCAAAAATGACCATCATCGGCCGTCTCGCAGACACGCCTGAGCTGCAAGCTACGAGCACGGGGCAGGAAATCTTGCGGTATGCGGTAGGCACGAACAGCGGACCGAGGGATAACCAGAAGACGAGCTGGTTTAGGGTTACGAGCTTTTTGCCGGAGGGACCCCACAGGGATTTTATTGCTAGTTTAGATAAGGGGTATGTTCTTCTCTATAATTTGTGTTGCTTTGGAAAAATTATGGATTGGTCGTGGGAAGCAAGAGAACTTGTGAGAATGATGAGGAGTGTTGAGAATAAGGGATGGTGTGGCTAATTGATGCACAGAACTCTAGTCTACGTCGAGGGCGATGCCTCAATGTCTTCATACCAGGATGCGGAGGGCAAGACCAGAACCTCTTTGAACTTGGTTCAGCGTGAGTTTCTCCTCGTCTCATCGTCTACAACTCGCTGACCCCTTTCCTAGAAAAACTCGAGGTCCTCTCGCCGAAAAAGCCTCAGCAATAGATGCTTTGTTCATGCCACTATTCGACCCCTGTACGATAAAACAAACCGACTTCCCTTTGTCAGTGACGAATGAATATTGGAGAGTTGGCGGCGTTAATTACTGTACGAATTGCACAATACCTGTAAGATCGAGGGGGGCGCGCTCTACATATCAAATACATCTCTTCTCACTCATGCTATTTCTATTCCAGTCCACAAGTCACAACCGAGAGCACATCGTTTACAAGAAAGTGTTACGTTTCGCTACTGCACAAGGTGGAAGTTCGCATTTTACCTCAACGCTATCGACAACAAAGATCCAAAGGGCAGATTTAGCTCAACTGAGATGCTAACAGTCTGCCATCTATGCGGCCAGTTTCCTGCCAATAAATTTCTTCGTACAACATTGGATACGATTCCATTTTCAATTTCTTGAGATTTTGTTAGATTTTAGGAGAATATGAAATGTGCAATGTCCTGACTTTTATTCGGACATCGAATTGAAATCTTATGCATTGTTCCAACTATTTCTACAATTTTCTGTCTGTCCAAGTGTTTGATGTTCGAAAAGGACTCCAACATTTGGATACCGGGTTTGGTCATGCATTGTCCGAGCAAGTTTTGGACATTTGCTTGGAAAAGGGGGGCCAATGTCCGAAGTACAAGTCGAACATTCGAGGTTATATGCAGGTCTATTGTTCACTAGGCGTCTACCGAGACGGAAAACTCATTGTTCGAACTGAGAAAGGTGCAGTGAGAGATGTCAAATGATGCTCCCGCGTGATTGAGACATTCTTAACTCCCGTCAGCACTCTACTTGAATGGTGGTGATCTTACACACGGTATCCCTGCTCTCAATGTACTGTTCAAGAGTAATCCGGAACAATCAGAACCTTTGGATCTGAGGCTTAACTTCGAAATGCTCGAATACGACAAGAGTCAAGATCTCAACTTGATGTGCACAGTGTCCCACTTTTTCTTGGAACACTCAGCCCTAAAGGGTCCTGAGAGTTGGAGTTATCTGGGGACATTTAATTAATCGCCGTTGCAAATGTTTCGCTGCAACCTGAACATTCACAGAGTCTTGCGCGTCTTGCGAGCCGATCTTTCACACACTCTGATACTCAGGGCGACAACTTGCAGCCTTCCTGGGTCCCCTCTCGAGAACACTCTCCATACTTTTTTGTAGCCGCAACTCAATCGACGCACTATTTTCTTGGTCAGACATTGAATCGAACAGGGCTTCCAGACCACGTGCTTTCCCGTCATCTTCCTCGATCGCTGAAAACGACGACGGAAACGCGGAATTTTCTTGAAAAACACGAATTCCTAGCCTGTTCGTGATTTTAGTCCTACTGAAGCGTGCGTACCTGATTCCGTTGACAAGATTCCGTTGAGCATACCTTGGTATATCCCAATTCCGCGGTACCACGACTTTTTAGCGCCACAATTTTAGTTGACATTCGAATTTACACATTGAAACGATTCTAATTTATCTGCTTAGATTGCTCGTCATTTCTGACGTTATTCGATACTGATCCGTAGTTTTCTTGGTGTTGTCTCTAGTCAGTTGGTATTTGAAGACAACCCAAACTCCTGACAAAAAAGTTAGAAGCCAGCCTCTTCGAGAATCCTCAGTTTACATTCAATGGCTCCTAGCCAGGCTGTATCAAAATATCCCCTAAAAAAGAGTAACATAGTGTGAGTAGGGTTTTAACGTTCCATCTCACAAGCCCAACCTCTGTTCTAGCAGTCCAGATCTAATCAACTAGCATTTCGAACTGAGCTGCTGCACTTCCTACTTAGTTCCCCCAAACCTCCTATCATATTTTAACTTTCTCCATCAAATATTTTCAACTCTCAAGCAGCCTTGAAAATTCGTCAACAACAGATACTCCTTCAACAACAGACTTTACAAAAGCAACATGAATATCTCTACTCTCCTTAACCCCCTACCTGCAAGAAACAAAACCTTACCTGTCTCTGCTCTCCTCAACCCCCTACCTGCAAACAAGGTAACTTTACCTTCTATCAGAGAATTGTTTCCATCTCACATAATCCAACAGCAACCATCGACAGCTGCGACCATGTCGCAGTATGCCTCTTCACCGCGTAGACCTAGCTATTATTCGAGCGGCTTCGGAATCGCCAGAGGTTCGAGAGAAGCTAAAGACGTAGGGGCAAGCTGGGAGAATCCTTATCTCCAAAAGAAGATTACAGGTCCCCGTTGTAAGTTGCCCTCAATCCTCCCCATGCCCCTTAGAAACCAGAAAGACGTATGCCGACATGATATAGACGACCTTGCTTTCTGGTCTTCTCATCAAAAAGCTTCTTCTGAAGGACCAAGAGAACGAGAACTCCCTCCCGAGCATAAGGAATATATTAAAAGCCTGTTAGTGTGGCCCGCTGTACCCGCAGAAAATATGGCTGCAATGGTCCAACCTAAGTCAAGAAAGAAGCCCAAGAGAAAGAACCCGTTGAAGTCAACAATCGCAGGAACAAGCCAACCTGCACCCTCTCCCCAGTCGTTCAATGGCAACAAGCCGTGGAACCAGCCTTCTCCTCATTGGGCTTTCAAGGGCAACTACGAAGCAGGAAAGCTTTCCCAGCTTGGCCTCGAGCCTGGCAACTGGGGAGAGCACATTGGCATCATTGTTCCTCCCGGGAAGTGCCCACGAAAAGGCAACGCAGGCATTGCCGTTGGATCCAACCCGAAACCATTTAGCTGGAATTGGGGACTGCATACTATTCTCGCCAGGATCCCAGGTGGAAAGGCACAAATGAATGTCCTCTATGAAATGTGTCTAGAATGGTGCAGTGGCGAAGGCGGGCTAAAGAGATCGGGAATAACTAACCAGAGTTGCCGTTCTGCTCTTACCAAAGGGCGAGAGTTCTTCTCGAACTCGGAAGATGAAATTTGGCGCCTTGCCGATCTTGGTGAGGAGTACACAAAGAAACCTGGCGGCAAGAAGGGAAATGGCCCCCGCGATTTGACAGAGAAGAATGGAGAGAGCTCCAAGAAAGCTGCTAAACGCCAACAGCCGGAACATCCATCTCCCAGTGGCCTGAGCTCTGATCATTGTTCGACACCGGTGACCTCCTTCTCCTCGCCGCCTCAGCTTTCTTCTAGTAACACCCAAACCCCTCCCAGCTCGGCCTCGCCAACAGCGTCGCCAACGGCCGGCAATTCCTCGATGGTCGCTCAACGCACACGTCTCCCATCAAAGAGGAAGCGTGCTGAGGGAGACGACAATTCGGAGGTGGCAGTCAAGGTCAGGCGTACCCAACAAATCGTAGAGTATGTCAACCAGTCTCAAACAAAGGGTGAATAATCAGCACATTCGGATTGCTGAAGACATCACCGTCTGGTAAGATGCCATGCAGCAAAGATTTCACGCCTAGGGAAGACAGCATGCTCAGAATGTTTCATCATGTAAAGAATGTCTGTTCAAGGCTCTTCATAATTTGGATCACTGAACCCATTTCTTCTTTGTGCAGAGTTGCGTGCTTTTATTTGCGTTTGGATTTGGAAATGTAAATAGACAACAAGTTAGGTTGATATCGTTCACTGGCAGGCGACGGGAAACATTGACTATTAGCATCTCGTGTTGGTGGGCTCTGGGCTCTGGGTCTTTGCAGATTGGCGTCCTGGGACAGAGCGACTTCTGTCTTGTACAGGAGCGAAATATATCACTTTTCTTGTAAGGGCGCGTACAAACCAGAACTGCACATCACTTCGCCCTCACACCAATCGACAACTATCCATGCTCCCAAAGCCCGCAGCAACTCCGCCCTCTTCGCTCTTATCCCCTTTCGTCCTCAAAAGATACCCCGCCTCCTCGTTATGAAACACTTCTCCCGTCCCCTGATCCCAAAGGCAAGTCCCATAAACACCTAACTCGCAGATCACACCTCCTTGTTCCAGAACTCCGTTGCGGAGAATGATGTTGTGGACTGGTGGAGGTGTGATAATCTCCATCAGGATATACGATTTCCAGTGTGTTTCTGGCAGAGTTTTGAGGAAGGGTGGGATGGCGGTCCGGTAGGTGTTGTTTCCGCCTCCTTCACGTTGTGGCTTCAGGACATAGCCTTTGCAGTCTGAATGATGGGTAGCGAGCTTCCGGGCTGAGAGACCGGAGGGCGAGTCATCAAGGGGGTAGATGTTTGTGAATGTTTTCTCTAACTCGCCGATTTCTTTTGGGGAGTCTTTGATAAAGCGTTTTAGGATAGAAGGTGTTTCTGGTGAGGTTGGTGTGGCGAGAACTTGTTGTACTTTTTTGGCTCCTGCCAGTTGGGTGAGGATTGTTGGACATTTGATGGCGTTTGATCGCTCGATTTGGAGGCGTGCTTTCCATGCCGCGTCATCGGGATAGTCTGAGGGTCCGTACCCGGCGCGGAAATATACAATAGCTACTTCAAAGACTTCTAAAGGGTTACTAGGTAAATGGTACAGAAGCTGTCGTTTCGGGGTTCCTGCTATGGAAGTTCGTGAGAGAATTTCTCCGAATGGGAGACGGAAGACTGGAATTGGTGAGTTGCCTTGTTGCAATGCATACTCGAGATGTCTTTGGTCGAATATATTTCGTTCCGGTTCTTGGACCAGGAAGATGATGCAACACTCACGTATTGGTTCGGAGGCCGACCTGTATGTGTCAAACGCAACTCCTAGTCCTGCTGCAAGAGACTTTGTGCTTTCGTTCTCGGGAAGGTCTAGGTCTTTGGCCTGAAGCGAGTTTTCGAGGAGCGAATAGTCTAGAACTGAGAGATGTCTTTAAAAAGGTCAATCACGTGACTTGGCGGACAAAGAGGTGGTTCCCTGGATAACTAACTTGTGTAATCTTGAGGTCTGAGAAGAGAGCCCGCCAAAAGATGAAGCAATTGTGTTGAATTCAACCTGTTTAATTGTGGGTGCAGCATCGGATGTATTCTGGTGAACCATGTAGTCTGATCTGAACAGACCAAGCGAGAGGTTCTGAGAAGGCTTTAGCATATCATTTGCTTGAAGAAGCTGGACTATACCTGCACATAACCTTCACCTTTCACCTTCAAATGCACTTGCCATAATTGAGCTATGAATTCATCTACTTCAAGAATTCTGCTTCGGGTCAGCCCGTGAAATTGCGTCATCTAGAGATTGAAAATTTGCTGAGGCAAAGCAAAAGTGGAAGAAACTCACTCTTGGACGATGTTGCCTAAAAACTCTTGATCCTGTGCAATAGCCGCGTACAACTTATTGTAGGATTTTTGAATAGATTTGGCTTGCTCAAAGCATACTCGAGGAAAAGGACTAGGAAATAATGTGACTGGTGCGGTTGTTGCCAGGATTCCGTGAGGATCCGCTGCAGCTTTGACGAGAGATACCGGCGGCCTCACAGCCAAGCCATTGGCTATTGACCAGTCTTTGACTGTCGAAAGAAGCTGTTCGGATTCTGAAGCCGTCAATTTCGGAGGGTAGTCCTCGTTCGAGGCTTTGCCTGGAGACATCTCGATAGATAGATCACCACTTTGAAAAGTGAAAAATTGGGGTCTTGTTTTGCATATGATTATGACGACACTCTCCTCCCCTATAGAATAGAATAGGATAGTGATCTATGGGTATAAAAAGCTCACTTTTCACAGCCGATTTGTAAGACAGGTCCACCTCTAAGAAGTGGGATTGGCTTATTTGGGTCTGAACTAGACCTATTTAGGCACGCTAAGATAAGACGGCTCTCGTATCGGCGGCAGTCGCGACTGCCTTCAGGAATCGCGTCAAAGTCAACTTCGAATAAAACTTCAACCTCCTTCGACACGATCTCCTCGCCTTTAAGCTGCTCTTTCTATTGCTACACCAACTATCGTTCATCTACGATACGATCCTCTCTTCCTGCGAGCGAAAGTCCATTCCTGCAACATCTGCCTCCCCCTACTTAGTTTAGTCACTCTCTGTTGACTCGAAGATCAAGCGCTCCACCTTCTTTTCATGCCGGCTTCGTAATAACCTTGAGCCAACGATCTCGTGCCAACACTGAACGATTGGTCTCCATGTTTTCTTCACCTCTTCAAGCCGTCTGGAGAATTCAGTGTGGTCAAGTCTAGAGTATGTGAACCAATTCTTCCCTCCTCTCGAGAACCACTGTGCTGCACTTCCAAACTTGCCCCATTTTCCAATACCTCTTCTCAGGTCTTTCCCCTCCCTCCTCTTCTCTAGATCTGAATTGTAATTGATTACCTTCGACTCACTCCTGAATCTAATCCTCGTCGTCATCTTTACTCTTCCTTCAAAATTCACACTTTACGATCATGGCTAATTTCACCTTTGTAGGCCGACGCGCTTCTATAGTCCTCTGGCTGGATCAGTTGCCGACTCCGCCGATGACTCCCGCCACGGCATCACTTTTGACAATGGCTACAACTGGCGATTGCAGTGATCCGTGGGACTGGGACATTGAAAGAGTCGTCCAGGAGCTTTGCACTACCAATCGATCGTGGCAACCCCGATCCACATCCGTGACAATATCCGATCCGTCCTCGCTAGAGCAAGCTCTGAGGCACCATGAGGTCAATGGCAGTGTTCTTCTGGAGCACCTCGACGATACCGTGATGAAAGAGGACTTGGGTCTGAGAGTTCTTGGCCGAAGAGCATTTGTTCATTCCGCCATCGCAGAGCTGCGTCTTTTAAGTGCTCAATATCAAGCGTATCAACGAACCCACCATCCCGAGAACGTTGCGTCGTCTGCAATCAGTCGCAGCGTTCACGACTTTATGCAGCACTTTCCTGGTCACATTTCTGCCCCAGGCGTTCTGGTCGGACAACCGCAGCAACTGCTCTCTTCTCTTGGAGAAGCCGCTGTGGGCAGTGGAGTTCATTTATTGAAGGCACCACCTCCATTTTCCGAAGAAACTGTAGTGGGCAACCGAAATGCATTAGGGGAGGACGTGTTCACTGATGGAGCTGCGTACAAGCGGCGTAAGTTGGATCTTCCAGACGCGGCCGAAGAACTTGAGCCTCAGTTTGACGATGGCATGCAAGACATTGCTGAAGACAACGCAAATGAACTGAATGAAATACCAGTTCCTACCATCGAGCCGGGAACTATTTCTGTTGTTGAGGTCAACGGCAAAAAGAGAAAGCGCATGGAACCAACTCTTATTACCTCCGCTATTGATTCGAACGGAATCCGAGAGCTCCCAACGGAAGCTGACAACATTGTCCATAATGTTCCCCAGAGCGTCGAACCCGGTGTTCCGTTCATCGACAGTGATGGCAGGAATAGACTTGTGCCGGTTCCTGTGCCTCAAGCAGTCAATGGTTCTGAGATTCGTTTCGACTTTGAAGGCCATCTACCCACACTTGATACTCCTGACCAAGCACCAACCTCGGTCGGAGAGGCATCGTCTCACAAGTCTTCGAATGGGCGGGGCCAATCCAAACAACTCCTGGCAGCCGATTCCTCTTCAAGAGGCTATCTCGGCAAGAGAAAGATCCCAGTCGATGACCTATTCTACGAAGGTGCTGCTGTTGGCAAAGAGCTGAACCTCGTTGACGACGCCACAGAGTTCGCTGAGCTTCCAAAAAAGATTGCTGCAGGCTGCCGACTCTATGTGCATGGTGTCATGCGACATTTCTTACGTGCAGAACGTCAAGTCTTCATGCGCCGTGGCAAGCTCTTCTCAGCTGTCCGTCCATATCCCGAGAAGCTGACACCAAAATTTCAAAACCCATCGTTTACGTTATACTTTGCTAAGGATGGCCAAATCCACGCTCGACGAGAGGAAGTGCCCTCTTGGCCAGAGATAGATCCAAGTGCAATCACGCAGCAGCCTCAAGACGGAATTGATGAGAATAAGGTTACATTTAAGTCGCTTGGCCCGGAGTGGTTCAATTCATATGATAGCTTGGACCCCTCAAATCTGGAGAAATACATTTACCTTGAGGGTGGAGATAAGGTACTTCCTGCTTGGGGTGAATCAGACGAAGAGGGCGAGTATGATCTCGCCACCTGGAAGGAAATCGAAGAAGAGCGTGGTGAACTCCAGCGTGGGGTTCTGTCCAAGGTAAAGCCCTGCATCAGCCGCGAGGAAATCAACGAAGCGGTTGATGAAGGAATCGCGGTACTTGTCGCAAAATGGAACGAGAAATCTCGACCCAAATGCGAGAAGAAGGCCTTCCGCTTGTGGAAAAAGTCTCGACTTCAGAGCACAACGCGGGAGCAGATCTTGGGAGCGCAGAAAGACCTCGACCACATCCTCGCACGTATTGCGAAGATGCGTATGGAGATCCTTCATGACGTTTGGAGAAGCAAGCAGCAAGTCCGAAAGCAAACTCGCATTATGGAGCTGAGCATCTTTGCCCGTGAGGATCTGACCTTTAAGATCGCAACTCTAGAGCAAAAGACTGCACCTGTGAAGCCATCCCATACCCCATCAGTCGCTGCGTCAAAGAAGTCGATGGGTCCGAGTGACGATGGAGAAGAAGGAGAATCAATCGGCAGTGAGAGCGAAGAAGTCAGCTCGGACGATGACATGGATGACTTCGTGATTCCCGACGAAGCTCTCCCCACGCTTGAGGAAGAACGGCACGAGCTCAACCTTGCAGATTCTGAAGACGAGGGTGAGGGGGATGCAACGATGTCTGATGCCAGTATGCCTGATATCTCTGGAGACCTTCTAACAACACCAACTCGGCAGATTCGTCTCAAAGCATCCAAAAAACATAAACACTCGATTAAAAACTTGGACTCTGACATTGAAGATTACGAATTCCTGTCTCCTCCATCGGCAAACAATATCAGTACCCCGGACATCAAGGACGAAGAGCCGACGCTGCCAGAATTACCGGCTACATCTCCCAACGCTGTCCCCGAGGTGGTTGATCTAACTATGCTCTCATCAGAAGATTCTCCAGCAAGACAACTTGTTAACCTCATCACCCCGGAGAAAAAGAAAAAGCCACTTGTCAAGTTGACATATCGCAACAGCCCCTTCAGTAGCCCAATCACATTATCAGACTCGAACAATGAAATATTTCCAACAGACAAGATGCCAGACCCCGAGAATATGCCGCCTTACGATGACCCTGCTGCCATTGCAAAGTACAGTTACACGGCGTGGGCAAGATCGTTTGACAAAGAGCGCCTATTAATTAAGGTCTTTTATAGAATGGATGAAGCAAAGAGAGCCTCTTTCTTCGAATTCATGCCTCACGTGGCCGAAATAGACCTTTGGGGCAACATGGCGCAAGTCATTGATGCTTTGATCGCTAGTGATGGGCCTGTACAGGGCATGGATGCGGCAGTACGCGAGATCATTACTGGCTTCATCCGTCTGTTCGTGATGTACATGGATGGTCGCTACTACACCGATCGCAAGACTCCCACGATGGATAAGCTGAAGAAGGTCCTGGAAAAAAAGACTGCCTTCTTTACGCCGTTTTATAAACTGTGCTGTCAGATGGAGAGCTATTTCGACCACAGCAAGCAAATTGGACCATCTCCACCCAAACGACCGATATCTGGCGACGTTGATGAAGACGATGAAGACGATGAAGACGGAGAGCCGTTATCAGCAGCCAGACGTCGTCCTCGGGTTGCCACGTAAAATTTCCCTGCTCCCCCTCCCTTTGACAATTGCTGACTCTGAGACAGGACGAGCGAGGAAGAATCCCCTGAGCAAGACACTCCTCACAAGAAGCGAAAGAAACCCATCTTTGAGGATGCAAAGGCTCGAGATATAAGAGAGCTGAATCGAATGCGACTTGAAGAACAAGAAAAGCGACGAAAGGTCCTCCAGGATAGACTAGCCAACTCTGGACATGCAGGTGGCGAGGGTCGAGGTATGATCATCATCAATGATGCAGCGGACGAGGACCAAGGATTTGTATTGGTGAACAAGCACATTGCCCGCCGCATAAAGAAGCACCAAATCGATGGCGTCAGATTCATGTGGAACCAAATTGTGGCGCCTGGGGATGCAGCCATGCAGGGCTGCCTTCTTGCTCATACGTAAGTTTCGACTCCGCTTCTCCGTTGAGCTTTTCGTTAATTAAAACAGGATGGGATTGGGAAAGACTATGCAAGTGATCACATTGCTTGTTGCCATCGCCGAAACTGCAGCATCCCTCGATCGGAAGATTTCAGGCCAAATCCCTCAGAGCTTGAAGGTCTCCCGAACCTTGGTCCTCTGTCCCCCTGGGCTTATCAACAATTGGATGGATGAGCTCTTGACTTGGATTCCGGACGATATGCTAGGAACCCTTAATCCCACGAAGGTTGATGCCTCGATTAAGCTACGCGAGAGGCTTGAGACCATTGAAGAATGGTATCTTGGCGGTGGCGTTCTCGTCCTCGGCTACGAAATGTTTCGCTCCTTAATGGAAAACAAGAAGACCAGAGGCCGTGATGCTGCTATGCTCACGGAGGACCAACACGAGCAAGTCCAGAAGCACCTTCTTGAAGGACCCAACATTATCGTCGCAGACGAAGCTCACAAGATGAAGAATGCGGCTGCGGCAATCACTCTTACAGCGTCCAAATTCCGATCGAAGAGTCGGATTGCTTTGACTGGTTCCCCCCTTGCGAACAATGTTGAAGAGTACCACACCATGATCGAATGGGTGAGCCAGAACTACCTTGGTAAGTCGCATTCTATCCGCCTCGAGACGTCGTCTCCTCCCCTAGTCAAAATGAGGAAGGAACTAATTGCCCCATCTTCCTAGGGCCAATTGTGGAATTCCGAGCCAAGTATGTCGAGCCAATCCAAGAAGGTCTCTGGCAGGACAGCACACCGTCCGAGCGACGAAGGGGTCTTAAGATGCTGGGAGTGCTCAAGGAAGATCTTGCCCCGAAGGTTCACCGAGCCGATATGTCCGTCCTTCGCAACGATCTACCTCCGAAACAGGAATTCGTCATCACAGTTCCCTTAACTGAGATTCAGCGAAAAGCTTATTCCATTTACGTGCGGTCCATGATTTCTGGCTCTGCATATTCGCTCACCAAGGCTGGGGAAGTCACGCAAACGACGATTTGGCACTGGTAAGTACCTCCATATTCAAGTCTCCTTACGCGCTCCAAAGACCGGCAACGTGCCCGCAGAATGATTGAGATTCCCTTGTAGATCTTATCAAATCGTAGCCGATGTTTCTAGCAAACTCCCGATCATTGAGAAACGACATTCACTGACCGCTATTAAATATAGGTTAGCAATCCTTTCGCTGCTTTGCAATCACCCAGAGTGTTTCAATGCTAAGCTGCACGACCGTAAGAAAGACGCACGAAATGAGATCGCGGCGGGGACAAATGCGCCGAATTCTCGCGACGGTACAGACCTTGACGAAGTAGCTACGGAGCTCAATACCGCTGTCTGGAAAGTTGGCGTTTCACAGGATCTCATCAACGAGGAGACCAAGCTTTTCAAAGAGGAGGCTCCTGACATGAAGTCAATCGAATTATCTTACAAAGTCAAGATCTTGTGTCAAATTCTGGACGCCTCCAAACTGGCAGAGGATAAGGTCCTAGTATTCTCGCAATCTATTCCGACACTGGACTTCCTGGAAAAGCTCTGCGTTCGACAAGGACGAAAGTATGCGAGACTCGATGGCGGCACTCCGATGGCCAAGCGACAAGGTATGATTAAGGATTTCAATAAAGGTGATACTGAGATCTACCTCATTTCCACGGCTGCGGGTGGCTTGGGATTGAACCTCCCGAGTGCGAACCGAGTTGTGATCTTCGACTTCAGATGGAATCCAATCATGGAAGAGCAAGCCGTGGGACGAGCCTACCGAATTGGCCAGACGAAACCTACATTCGTCTACCGCTTTGTTGCAGGAGGCACATTCGAGGACAGTGTTCACAACAAAACTGTCTTCAAGATGCAACTGGCATCAAGAGTCGTTGACAAGAAGAACCCCATAGCATATGCATCCAGGAAGCTCTCAGATTATCTGTTTGAGCCGAGGGATGTTCCCCAGAAAGACTTGACGGAGTTTGTGGGCATGGACCCTCTGGTGTTGGACAAGATCTTGCAATATCAAGAGGACAGCCCCATAATTCGTTCGATCGTCCAGTCAGACACATTTGAGCGCGATGACGACGATAAGCTCACCGCGGAAGAGTTGAAGGAGGTCAAGCAACTGCTTAGTGATGAGCAGCTCAAACGTTCCAATCCCCGTAAGTGGGGCCAGCTCCAGGCGCAACGAAGCGAACAACTTCACAGGGAGGCTCAACGACAAGGTCTTGCCCTACAAGCTCAGCGTGCACCTCAAACGAACATCGGATCCTCAAACCGAGCAATTAGTGCAGGCCAAGGAATCCACCCCGCGATTCCTGCCCGATCAGCCAACGTGCAGCAGAACCCTCGGGGCATACCTCCGAAACCCGACTCTGATGTAGGCATACCATCTGATTTTATCGTGCCTGCGGGTGTACATCCAACCAACCACCCAGCGCAAGTCTCCAATCAGTCTACTTCGCCGAATCAAAATCAAGTCGCAGGTCCCTTGACGCCAGTCAATCCCTCAGCACAGACCTCCAAGCCAGCTCTGCCACCAAATCAAGATCAAGCCTTTGGTAGAGCTCACAATTCAGGGCGGTATAAGACTCCTGTTGCTGGAAACCCTTATCGCTCAGGATCCCCAATCCACGGAGCAAATACCAGGGTTGGCAGTCCGCCGTCGGAGAACGGAAAGACATCATCTCTGCAGAAGCGTGTGTCACCGCCAGTCTCTAAGACCCTTCCACGCAATGGACCAGTCAGAGAGGGACCTGGTACTCCTGAAAGCCAGAGGACGGTAAGAGTGCTATCCTCGCCTTCCTAACGAATAGAAATCATTCTGACATTTGCCTACAGCTCTTCCGCGAAATCGATACGACCTTACACGAAGCTGCCAAACGAGCCAACGAATCAACTGGCCGCGAGACTACGATCCAGCGAGATGATAGAGTTACACTGATCTCAATGGCCATCAAGAAATTGGTAAACGGCCTGACAGTCAATGAGACATCACGAGAGAAGGCGATGCGTGCCGTCCTCGCTGAATTGAGACTTGACAGCATCAAATGCCAGGCACTGCTAACTTCACAGCTAAGCGTGGACGACTTCGTTCGCGAAGTTTTGAGATCGAATCTGCGCGTGGTTCCAAAGCCCCACCAAGCACTAAGCTCACCTAGCAGCAACGGTGTAGATGACATCACCCAAGTAGGCAAATCTCAAAGCTCTCAGCAATCTCCGCCTTCCATTATCGCCACTCTCATGCAGCCAACCGCTGAAGTTAAAAAGAGTCCTACAGACTTCCTCAATTCCTCCATTCTTTCACCTTCGGCTTTCCAGACGGGTCCGACAATTAAGCAAGCTCCGAAATCGGAATTGCTTGTCTCGCATGAGCCGAAGGGTCCCCCCAAGGCCACAATTCATCAATGTAGCAGAGAGGAACAGATTGGCCAGAACAAACCAAGAGAGCAAGAATATCCTCAAAAGCAAATGACAGGAGAGGCGTCTCAGCAGATCAAGCCTTCTGAAGTTCAGAATGTGGAGCAGACTGCCAATGAAGTCGTCATTCCTGGTGACGCTCGTTCAGTGTCAAGCGACGGTCCCCCTCCATCAGAATCAATTCTCAAGCGATTCTTCAGTGTCCTTCCTTCCTCGCTAACTCATCTCAATTTAGAGCGACATGTTTCTCGCCATGAACCGCCAGCCTCATCGCCAGGTTCAATCTCTCCGCACTCCAGTCTCCAATCCCAAGCGAAGCGGGAGGGACAGGTCGTCGTTCCTAAGCCCACACCGCCTAGAGGATGAGAGAGAGCTGCAAAAAATCAAGCAGAGAAGACAGCGAAAGAGTAATCAGATCCCTGGATGGGCAGAAGACAATATCACCCGGGCGAGGAGCGAACAACGTCGAGATTCTCGTGCATCTTCATCTTCTCGATCGACTCCATCGAGACCTGAGAAGTAAGGCACCTACTTAACTTATTTTGCTTCGATTGTGCATAGTTCTTTTTCTTTTGCTTTCTTTTGTGGCATCATCTTGACACATGTCAAGTAGCATCACGTGCATAAGGGAGGAAATTTGCGTGATAAAAAGTATCAGAGCGAGGCGTTGCGGAGAAAGATACCATTGCTTGAATTTTTGGCGCAATTGGGTCATATCTCTTTGCTTGCGTGGTTTTCACAAGGGGTTTGCATGGAATGGAGTTGCTTGCGATGACTCGTGATGGACCAAAATGGACACGGTGATGGCAGTGATGAATTAATAATACAGGATGGATTTAGCATGAGAATGAAATTCATGCTCCGAATCCTTTACCGTCTCTGTGCTCTGCAACATCAAGTGACCCTAAATCGAAATATGCACGATCGTTGCTTCAACTAAATGGTTGAGGGAGCTGATCAGGGGTCTGGCTCCGAACAATCAAGGGAATACTTCCTTTACTGATTCTATAAAGTAATGACAATTTCATCGGTCACAAAAGTAGAGTCTCAAACCACTCTGCTATTCCCAGCACTCATTGTCCCATGTCAGTAGGGAAATGCCATCGATTCATATTTGAATATTCCCTCGAATTGTGGCACATTTGAAATCTATCAGTCCCAAGTTCACCTCGCAATGCCCTCGGCACCATAGATAGCAGCGCTTCCCATGCCCAGGCCTCCCGCGGTGATCAGACCCCAAGCCAGTGCTCCCGCTTCCCAGTCATCCTCGGCATTTTCATCCCCTTCTTCCATCTGATCACTTCCCATCGGCTGATACGAAGCATCATCTGCATCGTCGCCGTTCGTCGGAACCTTCCTGGACGATCTCCCTTGGCGCTTTGAGACTGCGCTTGTCTCATCAAGATCGGGCGTGTTGTTCTCTGATCTTCTGGGTCGACCACGGCGACGAGTCGCAGGTGTGGCCTCGAGTCTTCAATTACAATGTTAGCGAACTCAATAGCCCAACTTTCCTTGGCACATTGAGAATTTCCTGAATTCTTAATCCCAACTGTTGAAAATGGATTACAAGTTCGAGCGAATTTGGGATGACATAGCATTGTTGCGTATGCGCCAATTGGGAGAAGCAGAACACATACTGTTTGACAGGTTTCTCTGTCTCTTCCTTTCTGCTCACAGACACGGCTCCTGGCTCTTTCTGTTTCTGCGGTAGGAACAGTACGCTTGATCCCAACATGTCAGCCGGATCAAGTCCACGAATCGCAGCCCATATGCCAAGACTAAGTCCTGACAGAAGAACATCTAAGTAACGGGAGAGTTAGCAATTGCTCGATACAGATTGTTCCGGGGGACTGGGATATTGTCTCAGGAGAATTTCCACGAGACTGTCCAGAACAGGAAATGGTTCTCCCCAACACCTACCGCTGCCAAAAGCTGAGATTGCCGGGTGCTCTAAAACTGCACCAAATATACGACTCAAAGCAGTGGAGCCACGATTCAGAGCCGAGCGGTGCTCTTCCTCGAATGGATGAAGAAGGCTATGGCGATAGTAAGTGCTTTCTGGCGTATTGTGGAAGAGTGCGAAGAACGATGATTTGACATGGAGAAGAGAAGAAATGGTCGAAATGCTTCGGAAGAGCGTTGTATATGTAGCGTGTGTGTCGTGAGGATGGCGGTGAACATTACCCCACGTTTCTGGAATGATATACGGGAGTGCCAAGAATGAGAACGGCAGAGCTCGTGAAATTATTGAGACAATCATGAAAGAAGGTGTGTTCGAGGCGTATGGAATTAGGAACGTCGCTACGAAGTTTGAGACGAGCAGGAACAAATAGAGAGCCGGCTTCGGGACGAAGCCTTCTGGTTTGGCTGGAAATACTCTCGCCACGAGCTGAGCGTATCTAGAAACTCGATCAGTCTGAGCGAAGTACTAACAAAGGGTTCTCCTTACCTGCCCCAAGTTGGCACAGAGGATCGCGTCAAGTCCCTCACATTCTCGGGGAGTGGTACTGGGGTCAGCAGAACAGTGACAAAGAAGAGGTTTTGTGCATAAGAGAGATTGACCATCTGGGCCAGGGCAAGGTAGGCCCACAAGTTCGAAATCTTTCGTCTCTGTCCTTCTATGGCAAGGTAGGTGCTCCAGGAAACTAAGGCAAGGTTGACCTGCTGACCCCACCAGAAATAGCGAGCCTTTTCAGCAACTATCTCCAGTGCGTCCCGGTACAAAGGAGTATCGTTGAGCCATCTGACAATTTGAAGTCTTCCAGGGTGTTCGCCACCTCGAAGCGCTCCATTATCTCCGAAAACGCTGGTCTCAGCGTCAGCTTTTGTTCCCAATAACCTCAAAATCGGGATTCCAAACCTATCAGGTAACTCAACTCCTCGTTCAGTAGCCCAGACACGGTACGACAGGCTACTGAATGATACACTAAAGGACGCAGCTGCAGCCAAGCTCACGAGCGCCAACAGTGAAAAGGCCTGCACATATCCTTGCCGTAAGGGCTCACGGGATCTGGTTGCTGACGAAGGTGGAAGTGCAACGTATGATCGATATACCGTTCTCAGAACAACGACAGAAATATAGCTCACGGCGAATACATGTGTCGCTACGACCCCAGTTGGGAGATAGCTGTGGCCGTTAGCAAAGATGCACGCATGAAAGCCTATTGTTTCACTTTACAAGCAACATTCTATACAAGAGGAGGTCTTCTGATGAGTTTCCAGAAACTCGAGATGGGTCTGAAATATCAAATATCAAACGTAATTGTAGAAGAAAAGCACCAACCTTGCCGTTGTTTGCAGCTCTACCGGCGCCATGTCTTCAGGAAGCCCCTTCTGGGCCTCTTTTACGACGATTTCTAGTACTTTGGAAGGCTTAGGACGGACGGACAGCCGACACGTCTTCATAAAATGCTTCTCTCCCGACCAGGAAACGGAAGTGCAAAGCAGTGTTTGTCACAGAACTTGGAACGCGCCTAAAGAAGTTGGGTGTCGTCGTTTGTCACGTGCTGCCCCACAATTTTCGAATGATCGACGCGATGCAGCCTTGCGGCAAGGGTTCCCGCTGTCTCAAAACAGTTGACACATTGACATTGAGCTCCACAACCATGAGATAGCCCCCATGAAGACGTCTGTATCCCCAGAGCTACGGCTATCACTCTCCCCTGCCATTCGTTTCCCCATCTCTACTCGCCGACGGTGGAGAAGATGTATCACCTAGCCAAAGGTCTATATCTGTACGCAACCAGCAAAGAAGGTCAATATCCCTCCCTCCCCCCAATTCCCTGCCCAACCATAGTCTGACAGCTGGCAGAATACTCCGTCCTCCTCCTCGGACTCGACAATGCGGGCAAGACTACCTTCCACGAACAAGTCAAGTCCCTCTTCCTACCCACCAACCCCGCGCCCAAACTCAAGACTGTGCCTACGGTAGGACAGAATGTCTCGACGATTACATTGTCGGATATGTACCTGAAGATATGGGACGTTGGGGGCCAGCACAGTTTGCGCAAGCTGTGGCAGAGCTACTACACTTCGTGTCATGCGATTGTGTTCGTGATCGACAGCACGGATATCGGGGATGGGAATCTGGAGCATGATAATAGTGGGCGACTGGAGGAATGCAGGCTTGTGCTGGAAGATGTGCTGCAGCATTCGGAGACAGAAGGCGTCCCCTTGTTAGTACTGGCGAATAAGCAGGATAGGGAGGACTGTGTAGAGGTGGTGAGGATTAAGGAAGGCTTGGTGAAAAAGGTCTTTGAGGGGAGCAAAGGGGCGAGTATTAGAGATTCGAGGGTGCTGCCTGTGAGTGCGTTGACGGGGACCGGTGTGAAGGAAGCTGTGGAGTGGGTGAGGAGTAGAGTGAAATGGAATAAGGAGGGGAGGCCGCCTATTATGCGGTGATGCATGTTTTGCAATCTGGCGACTTATAGACAGCGAGGCGTTAAGGGCAATATTTCGTTGTCAGGATGGGGTCATAGACTACGGGCTTGGATTCGTCTCATCTGAATCTATCTTTGGGAATCTGGAGGCTGCTCATTCCAA
Organism: Hyaloscypha sp. PMI_1271; assembly: GCA_021399465.1. Lineage (NCBI taxonomy): Eukaryota > Fungi > Ascomycota > Leotiomycetes > Helotiales > Hyaloscyphaceae > Hyaloscypha > Hyaloscypha sp. PMI_1271. The sequence goes on along the minus strand of JAJTUS010000024.1, from coordinate 330,468 downwards.
ATTGACAACCCCACTCAACAGCCCGGTCTCCGTATCCTGCACGAAACCTACTATTTGCATCCCTTTGAAGAACGGACTGGCCCTCAAGATTTCCACATCCTCCTTCACACTTTCCTCCGGCGTCACAAAACTGCTAAATACCGCCCCATCCAAGACCTCCTTTCCTTCCATCCCAACACCCTCCCCAAGCACACTTCTAATTTCGTCATCACTAGCAGTCTGCAGTCCACAGTCCGTGTGATGCACCACCATGATCACTCCTTTCTTCCCCAGATTACCCACTGCAGAGAGAACGAGAAGTGTGCTCATAGCTGCGTGAACGCGGCCGCCTGCCGTGCGGACTATTGTTGCTTCTGTTTCCGCTTTGAACACAAGATCGATCAAACCTCTAAATAGAGAGGACTTACTATTCCCTTCATTCGTACTCATGCCCAAGAATTCCTCAGGGGTGACGCGGGGATCGGTGCAAGCCACTAACGCGCTCCTATCAGTTTTATCCCCGTCTTGAGATATACAGGATACTCAGGATGAGATTGGGACTTACAGACTATCACAGTCCCATCTTCTCTTTCTCGTCCCTTCTTCTGCATCTCCTTGAATGGGATGGGTGGTTTGTAGTCTTTGCTTTCTGCCCATTGTCTTTCATTTTAATGATAAAAATCGTCAGTTTATCTTGCTTTTTGTCTGATCTTGTCTGATCTTGTCGTATCTTATCGTCTCATCCTATTACATTTGGTTTCGTCATCGGAAGAGATGAACTTACCGATTCTTAGCCAGATACGAGGCAATGCGAGGATCGAGCTCTCGAGTCATGGTCATCAACCTCAGGGAAATATGGCGAGATGGGTAGTACAGCGAAGCGTTTAGTGAAGTGAGCTAGATGGAACTGAGCTGGAGATAGCGGCATGAGTGCTTATCTGAGTGCATCGAAAGGGGCGTTTTTAGTGAGGTTTTGGGTGTTAGTGACGGGCATGGTGGGGTAAAGTTCGATATCAACGTTTCAGGGTCTTTTGTTCCCCAAAGTTGTAAATTCTTGATGGGTGAGGTTTGAAATTCGGGATGTCAGTGGAATGGGGTTAGTAAGTAAAGCGGGACAGTCAACGAAGCCAGATCTTGAGAAGATGAGGTATCATCAGGAAGTTCATTCCATTGCTAGGTCGTTCTATGCAAGCCAAAGGCGGCATCATCATTAACACCGCCTAATATTATAATCCGAACGCCAGTCCCAAAGCCCCATGCCCATCTCCCCGCCCGTGCGCCGATGCCATCCCAACCCTTCATCTATCCGCAAGGAAGGACCGCTAAATCGACAGAGTTCCGATGCCCAAATCCGAGGACCAGAAATATTGGGAAATTCATCTCTAAAAGCTCAGTGGCTCATTGTAACGTTCGAAAGGGAAATATGGTGTTGTAAACGACATAGTCTGGGGTATCTGGTGTATCACGCAGTAGAGGGTATTGCAACCGCCATTGCTCACTCATCCCTTCAACCTTCAACCACCTCCTCTGACGAGGTCCTCTACTATATCTCGCTAATATCGTGTTTCTTCTAATTCGGCCGTTTCGTCGTAGAGGGCGAGTCGTAACGTATATGTACGGGTGTAGATTGTACGCTTCAAAAGGTGCTCCAGTTCCAGTCCCTCGGGACGCTGGCAGCAATGCTCTCGGACAAGCCACCGGCTTTCCCAAACACATTGCTCATAGCTCCCCTAGGCTTTCCGCAGCTTACAGTCGGTGTGGCAGGCTCTTCGCTGTGCGAGCTCTCGCTGTTGGAACGGCTCGATCTTGCAATCTGCCAGCGACGATAGTCGGTCCAGCAATGCTCGCACGAGCGAACTCTCGTGCCCTTGGGATGATAATTCGCATCCTGATCTAGAGGAATTGTATACAAGGAATGCAGGTCACAGAAAATATTTCCACAGCGTCGACAGTGGTGCCGTCGCGTGAAGTAGGTGAAATATCTTGTACAGGTGGTTTCGTCGCAGATGGAAGATTCCGAGTCAGGCTGCAGAGAGGGATCAATTAGCACGAAATTCAAATAATGCGTAATAAGTGCTGTTTCAAAAAGGGAGCACAGCGAGTGGTCGAGGACGTGGGGGGTATGCAGGCAGAGCCGAATGGGCTGATGTGATGGCAGATTTTTGCTCAGGCGAGTGAGGTTGGCAGCCAAGCGATGCCTGAGAAATGTTTGTGCCAGGGGTTTCGCCGTTGAAACCAATTTTTTTTTTTGAGCACGCGATGACCATCAAGGTATTGCGACATAGTACCCGACGGCCATATATATGCCTGCGGGGCCCCTCGTCCGAAATTTGTCGATACAAGATTGTAAGGATTCACGATATTCAAACCAAAGAAAGTCTGCTAACATACCTTCCAGTGCTCTCGTGTCGGCTGGGCCGTAACCTTACCCAGTCCTTCCGTGCTCCACTCCGCCTCAGTTATGGCTCCTAAACCGAACTTTCCACTGTCTCCCGTCGAGAGTCTATTCAGTGTTCGTGCATTCTCGAGATCGTCGAAACTGTTGTTACCGCTCTGTGGTGGGGTCAACGGAGATTGTTTCGCCACTCTCCGCGGAGGATCGGTGGGACGCAGAACCGCTGGGACATAAAGCGGTGACTTTGGTGGACGAAGCTGGCGAGTATGCTGTGGCAAATGGGGAGGCAGGGCGGTTCGAGGAGATGTTGGGGAGGCGTTATTAATATTGGGCGTCGCAGTTGCAGAGTTGATTGGGGAGATCTGCTGAGTCTGCGAGTTGAAGAGGGTGTACTGTGAAGGCGACGCTGTGAACTGTGGCACAGGGAATTCCGATGCCATGGCCGTCATGGGTTTCTGTGGAGTGTCGACCTTATCGTCGATTGTGGAGGAGGAAGAGCTCAGGATGGGTTGGTTGGGTTTCTCGAGAAACATTCAGTCGACTGAAAGCGGAATTCGATATCAAGGGAACCGGGAACTCGTGCATGGGAGGGGCCACAATTGTGCCAGAGCACATGGGACAATGCCAGAGTCGGGTTTCCGCCGCCAGCTCACAAAGCTACTATCACAATGCGGGTATCGTAGGCGTAGTCGCTCCCTTCTGTCGTGCAGCCTCGCGGTAGCACAAACGAAGATGATAACTCTGGCAACACCAATGGCCACGTTCCGACGGCCAGTGGGACTGTGGTTGTCAACGGTGAAATGTGCGACGTTGGGCTGCTGTTACAGTACAGCAAAATATCGTGGCTTCGGTGGTGTTCTATTCCCGGGCCGGCGCCGGAAGATGGCGAGGGAATGGGAATTGATAAGCCCGCAATCCGGTCGCAATCTGGTCGAATCCAGTCGCAATCTGATGTCTCACTCTGGAGGGTTCAGCGACAACGCGGCCAATGCGGTACTCGAAGGCTGCGAGTGCTGGTGTTGTCGAGATCGCAGAGGCAAAGACGTGCAGGAGTGGAGGATAGTGGGTAGGTACATAGAAGTAATACCAGCACGCTCTATGATGGCACTAGGTTCTGGAGATAGCCCAAAATTATCAACCAGTTCCGTCTCATTGGCTGGTGGCATGGATTGCTGGGGCAATATCGGAGGGAGGAGGGACTCAGGGTCGAGGCGCTGGAGCCACTTTGGGCAACCCGAGCCTGCGAGTCTGCGATCAGCCACATCCAGGTGGGAGCAGACGAACGTCCCGTCAATTCCACTGCATCGCGAGCCGTCTTGTTGCGCGAAATTCAAGATTCAGAATCGATCCTGATACCTCACACCACCACATCTCAGCCGCATCGTCCTTCGTCGCCAGCGTCACCCATTCTTGTCGCGGCAATTGAGGCGGAGGTCTTTGATCGCGGCCGTTTTCTTTTGATAGACCGGGATCTGCCTGGAGGGCCACTGTCGTGTGCTTGGCGAAGGCGATGTCCCGGGGTCCTGAGTCGCTGAACTGTCTCACAGACTCCTGGTCTTATCGCGCCACCTTCATTCGATTTTGATAATTCCACGGCACGGGCAGCGCCGCGGCCAGGCTGTATGACGGCGGAGGGCATTCTGCCCGCAAGAAAAGTTGATGCTCATGACAAGAGCGCAAAGGTATGTTTGCACTTAGACCACACATCAAGCAGAAGAGTCCTACCCAACTGCAGAGCCCTCGCCGTCCATGGCCAAGTGACTGAATTGACTTCTGCCCCCTGTTTGATAACCCTCCTCGTGATGAATCTGACTCGTGCAATGAACGACCGCCAGGCGGTGAAGTGTGGTTGTGGAGCAAGCGATGTGGACGCACCCGTGATTCTTTGATATAGACACGCCAGGTTTGCAGACGACTTCCCGCTTCTCGGAGGCAAGCGATGATGCAGCTAAACTCAATCGATCTGCCAGCGTGAACGCTCCGTCGGCAACGGAAAAATGAGGCAGAGTGGCTGAAAGGATGGCACCCCCGTCGCCGACGAACTCGCCGCTCCACAAGGAGAGCACTCAGAAGCGATCTGAGCGAGAGTTGCACCTCTTCATCTACGGTACTATATATGAGACGGAGGCTTGCCCTTCGGTATCGTGGGGAAATCACCGCTATTGTGGGGAATCCAAGGGTTTGGGCGTATAAGGCGAAACGAGGCTCGCGCAAAAGGTTTTCTATGGCTGAGGAGCAGAGTTCCCGAAGCATTCATCGTTCTAAAAACGTGGGAAGCCAGGACAGAAGAACCTTCTACTCTGCCGAGATGGATTCCACCCAATGGAGTGTTACACGAATCATTACTTACTTAATAGATGTACTGAAGGAGCCACCCGAGCTGGTTCTCAGGGAGGATGTAATTTTGCTGAGATTCTTGCCAAAATAGAAATGACCTGAGGACTCTGGAAGTGGCAGATCTAGCGCTTAAGTCGTTGTATTGTTCAAGAGAGGTACGCGCATAGTGCAATAGTCTACCCTGAAACTAAGTTGTAGGGTACAACCCCCGCTGTACTGTACTCAAGAGTACCGCTAGTCTATACTCTTAATGTCGCTCTTCCCTCTATGTGACTTATCGGAGGAAGTACCAGGGCTGGCCAATATTTGGGTTATGCCTAACCCCAGGAATCACCGCGCTTGAGTCCTATGGTGTCGAACACAAGTTCAGGCGCTTTCAAAAAGACCCGTCCCTGCTCCACCCCTCAGCCGTGCTATAGAACCTGTGTTGGGTAATCCATGAGCCCTCTCTCCGTCCAATAGATATATGTATCGATCGAGGGGTATAGTCGATCCATTCGATGTGCAGCGATGTCGTCGAGGAGGGTATTCGATGGTATCGTATTGGCAGGCCACCGTACGTTTCCTTCTGGTAGTAGTAACGAGTTCTTCTTCTCAAGGAGGGTCTGGACAGACCGCAGAGAATTATCCACGAGCCCACGGGCTCCTACCGCCGAAAAAATCATCTCCCCACCGTTTCCTCCACCAATTATCGTCTGCCGTGACTCAATCTTAGCTCTCCAGGCTGATCCTGTGCTAAGGAGGCAGTATAATACCATAGGCGCAGGTTGAAGGTTCATAGCGGACACCACGGACAGGTGTTGAGCCGTCGTCCACTGGGGGTGACAGATCAAACTTGGTCTGAGAAGGCGGGGTGGGATCACCAGCGAACTTCGATATCATCCTGAGAAAAAAAAGTTTGCTAATTTGCACCGTCGTAGAAATGAGGGAACCAGGATGAAAGAACAAAGGAAGCAACAAGAACAATGACGGGATAGGAGACGAGTCTCGTTTTACAGACTGTGAGAATATAAACCGGTAGAAGTTTCACTTCCCGTTCAAGTGTGAGATTGAGGACTACTGAGCTTCATCACTCGCAAGAGTCATCTGGCGAGGTCATTGCCGCGTTACCCTGCAGTCTTGCGTGTATCTTGGACGAGGAAGCTATCTGGCAATAGGTTGCAGACGTTGTTCCTTCGAAGCCGAAGGTTGAAGCAACGTTGTAGCTCGAGGAAGGCACGCGACCTCGGTCGCATCCTAAGAAACTAAGTTTCATTTTTTCTCCACCGACCAATCATACGACCAGCCTTGTTTGTTCATCAGCCATACCTTGACAGGGGCTCGGATCGGCATCACTCACTCAACCTCACTTGTGCCAGAAGATCTTACTTGCCTCAAAGTGGACATAGAAAGGGGCACAGGATGTGATGGGGCATTTCGACCCGCCCCCTCCTTAAGTGGAGACCTCGGACACATGTGGCTGGGTGTTTCCCGCATATCAAAATTGGCGCGATGAAATTGAGCTCTCATTCGTCCCCGCCTTGCGAGGCCGAGGCAATGCATATGAACATGGAGAGCTCCTAAAAGGCTTCACATCGTCTCAATCCGCTGGTGGTCATTGTCCTCCATACCATCGACGGTGCAAATTTCATGGCTTCACCTTCTTCTCTATTCTCTTGAATCTCAAGATTCTCAAGATTCTCAAACTTCAAGCTTTAACTACCCTTCGACCCTGACCTCTGTGCAACATGGCAACCTCTGAGGTTGAAGCTCTGGCTCCCCTTGCAACTCCCGTCCCAGATGGGCCCACCGAGCTACCCTTCTCCGAGTTGCAATGGTCTACTTTGCTGGCCATAATGGACACGGTCATTCCATCAATTCGAAGAGAAACGACGACAAACAACAAGATCAACCAGTTAACCATGTCAGACGTCGAGTACAACAAAACAGTGAAGCACCTCAAGCAGACGATGGCCAATTCGCCTGACAGCGGGTCTGTGGACGAATATCTCGACGAATACCTCGACGAAAAGCCCTCCGATAATCAAAGATTCCAAGCCATGCTACAACGGACACTTTCCACCTTCATCAGGGATGATGCAAAGCAGGGCTTGTCATTGATATTGACAACACTGAAGTAAGAAGATACTCTTCCCCTCCTTCGCAGGCGAAACCCATGGTTCTGCACAGAGAAAACTGATTTAATTCTAGCACTCGAGTCGGGTCTCTCATGCTCACCGGCTATGCTACCCCATTCCAAGACCAACCAGTTCACCTTCGTCAGACTATTCTCGATAGCTGGCGTGTCTCCTATCTCACCCCTCTAAATACGGTCCACAAGCAGATGACGCTTATTGCGAAAAGTACCTGGCTCAAGACAAGTCCAACATACCACAGAATCTCCGGATTCACACCAGTCCCAAACCACTACAAGCCAGGTTCTCACTACAAATATGAATTTCTGCAATTTCCTGCTGGACCTGGACCAGAGATGGTCGACGTGGATGTTATGATTGTTGGCTCTGGATGTGGTGGGGCGGTTTGTGCGAAGAATTTGGCAGAAGCTGGGCATCGTGTTCTAGTCGCCGACAAATCATATTACTATCCTCCGGAGCAGCTACCGATGTCAGAAGAACAGGGTGCTGTTCATTTGTTTGAAAATGGAGGAGCCGAGATGACGGATGATGCTTCTATGGGCGTCATCGCAGGCAGCGCGTGGGGAGGAGGCGGTACGATCAACTGGTCGGCCAGTCTTCAAACCCAAAGTTTTGTCCGGAAAGAGTGGGCACAGGACAGAGGCCTTACGTTTTTCGAGACGGCCGAATACCAGAACTGTCTTGACCGAGTTTGTCATCGTATGGGGGTTTCTGCTGAACACATCCGTCATAACCATGGAAATGAGGTTCTCTTGGAAGGCTCGAGGAAACTAGGTTACCACGCCAAAGCCGTACCCCAAAACACGGGAGGAGCTACGCATTACTGTGGACATTGTACGCTGGGTTGTGGAGCCGCTGAGAAGCAAGGGCCAGTCGTTTCTTGGCTACCAGATGCCGCGAAAGCCGGTGCAAAGTTTGTGGAAGGCTTCAAAATTGAGCGTGTGATATTTGACCAGGCCAATGGCAAAAAGAAGGCGGTCGGAGTCGAGGGAATCTGGACATCTAGGAATAAAAACGGCGGCGTAAATGGGCCTGTCTCCGAGCGAATCATTCGTAAGGTTATTGTCAGAGCCAAGAAGGTTATCATATCTTGTGGAACCTTGTGGAGTCCGATCGTGTTGATGAACAGTGGTCTCAAGGTAAGTCACTTCCTCTGGGTAATAAATTAGCTGACAGGTTCAGAATAAACAAATTGGGCGCAATCTTTACCTTCACCCTGTCAACCTCATTGCTGGCGTGTACAAAGAAGATATCAGACCCTGGGAAGGTAATCTCCATCCTTTCATTCTCAAGTATGGCTTGCTGACGGACTTAGGTGGGATCCTAACCTCAGTCTGCTCAACATTCGAAAACCTTGACGGCCACGGGCATGGCGTAAAACTCGAAACAACCTGCATGCTTCCATCACTCTTCCTTCCTCTCATGAATTGGAACAACGGATTGGACTACAAGACACAAGCTCTGAAACTCCGACACACCAATGGATTCATCTCTATCTGCCGAGATCGAGATACCGGAAGAGTCTACCCAGACCCAACGTCAGGAGTTCCTCGATGCCAATATTCGCCAAGTGCCTTCGACCGTGCACACATCATGGAGGGTCTTGTCGCTCTGGCCAAAATTTGCTACGTAACTGGCGCCACCGAGATCCATGCCTCCATCCAAGGTCTGAAACCATTCATCCGAGATCCCGATGAGGACAGCACATCAGAAGAACAAGAGGACCCAGGCGTAACCAATCCCCGCTTTCGAGAATGGCTTGAAGAACTCCGACGTATTGGTAACAAGCCTCCAACGGGAACGTTCGTCTGCGCACATCAGATGGGAAGTAATCGTATGAGTAGTCGTCCGCAAGATGGAGTGGTTGATCCTAAGGGAAAGGTTTGGGGTACTGAAGATCTTTATATTTCGGATGCGAGTGTCTTCCCCAGTGCGAGTGGAGTAAACCCAATGGTGACGAATATGGCTATCAGTGATTGGATCTCGAGAGGTATTAGCAAAGAGCTGAGGGGTGCGAATGGAAAGGTTGAGCCGAGGTTGTAAGCTGAGGATAGTATAGCTCATTGTCGTTTTCGATGTTTTGGCTGTTTTCGCCATATTTGCGCGCGCTGGTAGTTTGGCAAGTGCCTGGTGGATTCGTCTTTGTGATTGTATTCAGGTTCTCGATGCGTCGTGCCATCTCTGCCTGTGACCTCGATGGTCCTCTCCCAAACGATCCCGCCCCGCATACTCGCTGTCGGGGTCCAGGGCGTGATAACCCGCGCATTTGCACCCACGGAATCCGACGGCGGCTCTGGGTGGCCCTGTTCTGGCTCGAGTTCTGGCTCGAGTTCCGGCTCCGGTGCTGGCTCCGGTGCTGGCTCCGGTGCTTGCTTGGGCTTTCGTGCCCGCTTTTCCCTCCTGTCCTTCTTTGTTTGCTTTTTGGGGCGTGGATCTTCCCCACTGCCCTTTCTCTTCTTGGCGTGAGGGGTCGAGGAGGGGGTTGAGGTGGAGGGGGCCGGATCCTTCTCCTTCCCCTCGAGAAGGATTGGGTTCATCGGAGCTGTGGCCTGCTCCTTCGCCTTCTCCTTCTCGAGGGTTGGGTTCATCAGATCCGCCCTCATGAGCGAAACTTTGAACGTCCGGACGAAAAAGTCAATATCCTTGCTGCGCACGCCTTCGTATTTCTGACAAAAGGCTTCGCAAAACTCTTCTCGGTTGTAGTCCTTCTTCTCGGACGCAACCACCCATTCCTCCAACGCCTTCTCCGGCACTGCTCTCTGTCAGTTTCTTCTCTTCCAAGAACCGTTCGAGATGAAAGTGGACTTGAGACGGAACTTACTCTTCTCCACCGTAACTATCTCCCGCATCTTCCCCTCAGACACAAACACCCACTTTCCACCCATCCTAAAGGCTGGCTCTCTACCAGGCTTTTCGCCCGGTACGATCTGCCTTTTAGGCTCTTTCCTATCGTCCGAAGCCGTCCAGCGCGTGCTGAACGACTGCCGCTGGTACCTAGATTCCCAGCCCGCTTTCGCCTCTTTCAGCAAGAGGGTTTTGGTGTTTTCGTCCATGTTGTCGTATGAGAAGAATTGAGGTTGCGCTTTCATCTGATTAGCTACGCCGAGTTAAGTTGGACTTCTGGGAACTTACGTGGAAAGGTTGTGTTGCTGAAGAGAAAGGAGAAAGAAAGAAAGAAAGAAAGATCGAGATTTTGTATTTGTGGGCAAAAAAATTGCCGAGATCGCTCTGAAGAAGTGAATTGGAGAGTATTTTTGCTTGGTCGAGATTGATTGAAACTGCGTCGCTTTTCTGTCATGTCGTGAACTGATTTGTGTCAAGCGCAGCTTAAATGATTGCAGCCGACTGCTGTATTTTGTTATCTTCGGGGTCATAGAATTGATTTATTTTCAATGCATAAAGCAGTTTTCTACTTCAAACGAAGTAATGCATGCTTATTGACATAGGGGCTGATGTCAAGCAGGATATCACGAGTCTTTTGTTTACTTGAGGCGCCAGCGAGAATAGCACGTAGCAAATATTTTTGGGAGGCTGGTATTAATAACTGCAATACAAGGCCATCAACATTGCGATACTACGGTACTTGCAATAGTGAAACAATAATAGAATCTACTTCATCTCTGTCTTGTTGCTTTTAGCGTGTCGGTCACGGAGAAACCCCTTAGCGAGTCGAAATTCTAATCGAGATCTGGGGTGGGTCTCATATAATTAAATAAGGTCTTTCTCGTAAATGTTTCTACTTGGCATAGGTATGCGAGGCATTAGTGTTTGCACAACCTGGAAAATTGTCGCATCACTAAAGGCTGCTCCGGATCCCACCGGACTACAAACGGGCATTAATGGCGGTCAGCGACCCGTCTCGACAGTGGTGGGAGGATTTAATAGGACGTCTTACGGAAAGTCATACCTGAGGTACAGCGTCAGCAAACTGGGGTGGCCTCCTTGTTGCCGAAACATCAAATCCAATATTTTTTTTGCAGTTTTTCAACAACCTCGCTTCTATTTATTTACGCTACACCCTCCTATCTTTTAAGCGAAAACGTCAATCAAATACAGTCGCTTTCCTATCATACCTAGCATTTGAGCAAAAGTCTGATTTTGATTACCAATTGCCCAAAATTGCTCCTGGTCACGAATTTTCAAGTCGTGGGCCTAGTTCCTGGGGAACTTCGAGTTTTATCTCACATGGTGGATCTATTTCGCTCTCGAGGTATAGGCAGCGCAGTCTGCAGAACAATACCTATTATCGGCAGATCAACACAATACGGTTGAGTACCACCTTTTGGCAATCTCTTGAGTACACAGAGCGGCGTGCACTATTCGTTTTGGATTCAAACTCGACCGTTCAGTCAAGAGGCCATACTTGCGGATGTCGGAGAAGGAGAAGCCATGGAAAGACCTGCGTGCGCAAAAGGTGTGCGGCTTCCCAAGCCCTTGATGATCCAAATACTAATCTTTACTTTATTAGAGCATACCTTATGTATCAACTGCCAAGTCCACCACTCACGCCTGCCACCCTAGCACTTCCGACGTCTTCCCAATGCCTCTCCTGCCAGTCGAGACAACAACTCCACCGCGCCCACCTTCCCTGGCCTTCCCGAGAAGGTACATGCTGTCTTCATGCGCCGGACCTGGGTTCCGCGGGATGCTAGAACCATGAAAATTTTGTTCAGAACATTCAAATAGATGATTGGATAATACCCGCGTTGTGGTAGCGGGCTCGGTTGTTTTTGAGGGTTTGGACTCGTAATACTTCCTTCTAACACGAGGATTAGGAGTACTCGTACACAAAGATGCATCCTATATGGCGATTGCGCAGAGCCTGGTAATATTCCTCAACCGACTTTCACCAAGGGAAACAGTTGTCTTGTTTGTAAAGAGGAGTGGATGGATCATCCATCCCACCCGCCCGCCGTCTTCAAGAACCTTGCGGGCAATTGACTGCATTTGAGCTTCAAAGTGTTGATCACGGTCGACAAAATTGGTGTGTGCAGAGTGTCTTTCATGTTGCTGGCTGGCAAAGGGGGGCTCGTCAGGATGGAAAGTTCTACGGATGGTTTAACGTGCGGAAGTTCATATCGAACTCCGAGGTCAATGCCTGGAGCTTGCCAGTCAAGCAACTCCTTTTCGAGGGGTACTTAGGCGTCGTTCATAGGGAGATAATTTAAACGCATCATCGAGGTATAGGTCGGAATTGAATGAAATGATTCTCGCCTCACAGCAATTCGTAACGTTGGCGACCAATGGAGGAGACTCGATGCCTCGATAATCGGCTTGTAAAATCTCAGACAACTGAATCTTGGAGGCCCAGTGCGCCTCAGAAGACCTTGAAAAAGGGACGTCAGACACAGGAAGCGTGGAGTTGGTACTCGAGAGTGTGGAAGATTACACGAGCTCCCAAGCGGGCAATACGTCCTAAACATGATCACCCATAAAATTTTGCAACAGTGAATTAGCTTTTAAGACACGATGCTTCTGATAAATCTAGCCTTGCAAGCCATGCTTGTAAATTTCCCACCTCAATCGCCAGCTGGACTCTTCCTCCTGATATCAAAGTCAACACTTGACTCGTAAAACAGTCTTACGGTCAACTACCTGGAAAATCAACGCACCCCGGAACTCCTGGAGGATGGCGCGTGTCGGCATCAACAACCAAGTTTAGCGATCGTCAAAGCATACTAGCTTGGGCTCAGGAGGAACTGGGAGAAAGCCGAAAGCTTCACCGCAACCCTCGATGGTCAAAGCCGTAGAAGGGGAAAGCCTATTTCCCTTTTCGGAATTTGACATGGCCTTTAGACTTGCAACCTTTCCCTCTCCCACGGATTATTCGAGACTCGCAACGAGGAGTCTTTTCTCCAAAAATAAAAGAGGAAATGTACCTTGGCTATGGCCTCTTCAAAACCTTTAACAAACTTCAAATTCAACTGTATTTTGTTTCACCTCCTAGATAGACCATAATTTGCTTTCAGGATACCTTTGCTTCTTCAAATGGGTACAATCCAAAGCAAACAATATTAAGGGGCTTAAGCGAAGGCGCGGCCGCTCGGGAGATGTGAAACATTCGGCGAAACATTTCGCCGGGACCGAGACATCACTCCGCTGCGGCGGGATGACGGCTTCCCTTCCCCAATCTTCTTATCAAGCGCATGAGAAGCGCATCACTATGCGGCTACTCAATGTATTGAGCCTGCAGCTCGAAGAATTCTTCGGTGACGATCCACCTCCCTATGCCATTCTATCACACAGATGGCAGGCGGATGAGGTATTGTTCCGGCATATCCAGAACGGCTCCGCACCGGAAAAGAAGGCGTATGCAAAGCTCAAGCTATGTTGCAACCAAGCTATAATAGATGGCCTAGATTATATGTGGGTTGACACGTGCTGTATAGACAAAAGCAGTAGTGCTGAGCTCACCGAGGCTATCAATTCGATGTTTCGATGGTATCAAAACGCAGCGGTATGCTACGCCTATTTGTCGGATGTAGAAAGTACAGATTCTTCGTATCATGGGGTTTTTTCCAAGAGCGCATGGTGGACTCGTGGATGGACACTGCAAGAGCTCATTGCACCTTCTCGAGTTGAATTCTACAGCGCTAGTTGGGAGAATGTGGGGACAAAAGAGTCTCTGGAGTCACAGATATCATCAATCACGGGGATCGATGTGGAGGCTCTTATGGGGAAAGATCTTCAAACCTTCAGTGTTGCAAAGAAAATGTCGTGGGCTTCGAAACGCTCCACTACCAGGATCGAAGATGTGGCCTACAGCCTCTTTGGAATCCTTGGAGTCAACATGCCATTGCTCTATGGTGAGGGACAAAAAGCCTTCCTGCGACTGCAAGAAGAGATCTTGAAGCAGTCAGACGACCAGACCCTGTTTGCTTGGAGCTGCTCAGACACCTCGTATCGAGGCATGTTGGCAAAATCCCCAGCTTACTTTTCCAATTGCTCTAACATTGTCCGGTCGGCCATGAAGCTCGGCCGTGCTCCATACACAATGACTAACATGGCCTTGTCTATCGAGCTATTCATGGCCCCATGGGCTATGGAAACGTATCTCGTGCTTCTCGACTGCGAGGCGGACGGAATCTCCGGGGCTCGAAAAGGGATATTCCTGAAATTGTTGCCAGAACAGGATCAGTACGCCAGGGTGATGGTCAATGAGATGGACATTGTAACATGTCCTCCAGAACTGCTAGCAGAAGGCACTTACATGAAAATTTATGTTCGGCAACAAATATGGGGCACCTACCCTTCCATGGATCGCATATACGGATTTTGGGTCCGATCCGTTCTTTCGACAAAAGTCGATGAAACTTTGAAAAAGCGGGAGAACGTTTGGCTCAAGGGAGTGGTGAACTCATGGAAGTGGAGCGAGGGGAAGTGGAGCGAAGGGAAGTGGAGCGAGGGGAAGAGAATCCTTGAAATACCGACAGGATTTAGGGGCACTGCGTGTGAGTTGTGGTACGGCTCTGCACGCCTGGGGGACTCGGTTTTGATGCTGGGATTCGACGCCTTCTTTAATCCGGTATGTTCGCTTGGAGGCCCCTTGTGGGGAGGTTTCCCAGTTGTCCCTGTCAAGAAGTGGGATAGGGCAACTTTGGAGCAAATCACGGGGCGTTCATGGATGCATGTATCAAGTCCCAATGTCCATAAAGGCTCCCGGCTGAAAGGCTTGTGTCGATATTCAGGTTGCATCAAGATATCGATACAAGAGGAGATGTTTGAAAATCAGAAAATTTGGGCCGTAGACATCGAACACTACGACAGTAAGAACCCTTTGTGGGAACACGCTACGTGTGATGGATGTTCCGATGTAAGAAGCCACAATTTTCCTCCCTCTCTTAGACTGTTTCTACACTAATCAGGCACTAGAGAATATACGGACCGCGCTACAAATGTCATGACTGTATTAACTTTGACTACTGCTCTAATTGTTTCTTGAACTCGGATACCTCCCATCCTTCACACAGCTTCGATTTAATGAATAATGAGGAAATGAGTCCTCCGCAACAAGAAGGAAGGCTTCCATCGATCACTCAAGTATTAAAAGGTAGAGGGATTTAGGGCTCATGATTTCAGGGGGCTAATGTTGTTTGAAATTGGTGGCTAGGAAATTCTGGTGATGTTATTGGTTGTCGTTGATTCATTGTTCCAGATTGAGCTGGGACATCCCAAAGGAAGATGTGCAGATCAATCTTGGCTAAAGTTCCAAGATGCGGAGGCAAATTGATAAGCGGCCCCCTTATGGAGGAACAAACACTCCGCACTCACGTTCAATATTCCAAGTCAATTTCAGTTGTTCCCAAGGTTCAATCGACGCATCGTACATTCAAAGTCTACGATAATAAAATATTAGGGAATTCGGAACATTGAAGTCCTTCCCCACTAGTATCTACAGATTCTTCCCAGGTGCATCTCCTTTACCATCACCATACCTTCTCACATGCTCCTTGCCGGCATTTTTATCCGCCTCAAACGCAGCCACCTCTTTCGAATCCATATGCTTGGCCACCTGATCTGCCTGCCACTTCTTGAATGAAAATCCGAGTCCCTTATGGCTGTAATCCTTATCGTTTGCTTGATCCTTGTGGTACTTGACGCGGATGAAGTCGCTGTGTACGGTTTCGGGGTCTAGGGAGAGAGTGACGAGTGCATTGATGGTGGCGGTTTTGGGAATGATCTTGAAGGTCCAGGACTAAATCCAGTTAGTTCCAGTCGCATGACACAGAATTCTGGGCAAAACGTACTTGTTCATTCTTGAATTGGAGTACTTCGTCGTCGCTGCGAACGACTTGGTAGCCTTCGTTCTTGGACGCTTTGAAAAGTTTTGGCAGAGCAAACCACTGGCCTGCCATTTTGTAACTGCCACTTGATGAGCTGGCTTTTGCATCTAATCGCGCGGAAAATCCTCCTACCGATCATTTGCATATACAAACTGATCATCATATACGCAGTCAGGTGTATAACGCTCCACTCTCTCAATTGTCGGCTCACAGCTGTAGAGAGCAATGATATCATCAAGAAGCGCTTGTCTGGCCTTGTCAAGAGGAATGGACTTTGACGCTGCGCAGAATATTAGTGCTATGAGTCAAAAATATTCGAATGGAAGTGGGAATGGGGAGCTTCGACATTGTCTTGCGCCCTAGAACACATGAAAATGGGAGTCATGACAGCTCCCATAGACAGAAATAGTGATCTATCACGAGGTAAACCTTACGATCTGGATGCCAATCTTCGGTCGCAGAAGTCTGGCGAACCTCGAAGTTCTCTCCAGGTGCTGAAGCTGTAGTCATCTTGCCTAGAACGGGTGTTGAGGTACTCAGAGGGATAAGGTTTGCCGTTCGGATAAGTGATTTGGTGAGCACTTGGTGGTAGAGCTACAATAACGCAGAAGTCACTGGTTTTATATCCGTCATACTTGGCAAATCTTGGTGCTAACGATCCGTTGAGTCGTGATGTAGTCGAAAGGGAGCATCGTCATCGATATTGCACTGCAACCTTGCGGACTTCGGGCTCTGCAAGCTCCGAAACCTAAATGCTTTTTCGCGCCATTGCTTTCTCCAAAATATTCGAATTGATTCGATATTGGGTGGTAAAATAATCGGTGGGCAAAATGTTTACTGTGACGTCGGCAAAAAGCGTGAAATCGACCGGAACATTCTCCTGGCAACGATCTTCGCCTTGACACGTTCTGGAGCACTTCTTCCAAGAAGCCTTGTCATGGACAAAATTGAGGCAGCCATTTTGAATGTTCCAAGTCTTTTTGAACGCGGAGCCTTGTATGGACTCGGAATGAATACCTTTTCCTCCACTATTAGAATATGTTAAACAAGGTATGGAGACATCTGTGCTCATTCACGGTCAAGCAAGCAGTTGAAATTGTGATCCCTAAGTTGTTCTTTCTGTCCTATATACAATTTTCCTTGATGGATTCAACTAATTTCTTTCCTTTTTCTTCTTCTGCATACCTTCTTGTCCATTTGATATTTTGCATTCTTCTTGCACGAGCTAAAACGAGACAACCTAGAAGCTTTTGCCATCACTTTTGCCATCGCTTTTTTCAGTCTCCGAGCTCCCTCGGGATGTGGCGGGCCAGGTAGCCACTCCCCTTCATCCTCGGAGTAAGCGTTGTTCTCCCTTTCCAACTCTTCCTTGAATTTCTCGTGATTCTTCATATAATCTTCAGCGTATCCCTTGGTCCAAGAGCCACTATCCCATGGCTGCACTGCGTCTTCGGTGTCTTCGAAGAAGAACTGTGGTTCATACTTGTACCCAGGGAAAACGACTTCATCTGCATTCTCCCAAGCCTCTTCATCACTGTTTGTAATGCCATCGGTTTCCTGATGCACCATCCAAGATTTGATCCGGTAATTGAATCTCCAGTCGGGGTTGGTCCCGGTCCAGCTACCGAAGTTGAGTGCTGCTTCGGGCGTGATTGTGCGGTCGCATTCAGGGTTCTCCTCCGCATAACCGGTACCTAAATCCAATCTAGGGTTGTATGGCATCTCTTGGAAGGATGCGATATCGGTGTTTGGCAGACCCCATGGGTCGTAATAAGGAGGAAGTCCACATCGATTTTCAACTCCCTTTTGAAGCATATACATGTTGGCTTCAGTCAGCTTATGATCTTCTTCGAATTGATGTCTACTGCTCGAGTTGTTGCTGTATGGTGGCTGTGGCGATTGCTGAATATGTGCATAATTAACGGAGAGTTGAAGATTACTGGCAGGTTGGCGTTTAGTTTCTTCCTCATTGGGGGTCGATAAGACCTCAGGCTGAGAAATCCTGGGCGATCGTGGCCGAGGCATGCTAGGATAGGAGAATCTGGCCCATCCATTTGGATGTCTCGGTGCAATTTGTTCAACTTGTTGGACGATATCCGACTCAAGAGGCAGCTTTGGCGAATATTGAGGTCCGAATTGTTGGACAGTGTTGGACTTCAGGGGCGATTCCGGTGCAAATGGCGATGTTATTTGTTGTCCGACAACGTTGGGATCAATGTGCAGTCCAGTAGGGTTTAGGTGTGGGGGTCGCCCAAACTTATCGGTGTAAAAGGGTATTCCTGTCGGATGTTGCGGCTCAAATTGTTGGGCCATGTTGGACATCAGAGGCGAATTCGATGTGTATCGCGGTGTGATTTGTCGTCTAACGACATCGGGATCAATGTGCAGTCCAGGTGGATAGAGAGGCGTAGCTTGCCCGAACTTAGTTGTATAGAATGTAAGTCCAGGAGGAAATGGTAGTGTATTTCTTGCCAACATATTGGACGTCATGTGAGATCCTGGAGGATATTGCTGTGCAACGCGTTGTGTGAACATGATGGGTCTTGACGATTGGGTTGTTGGTGATATTTCTTAACGAGTTTGAGGATATGATGAAAATTGTATGAGAAAACATCAAGCAGGGCAGGGAAAAGTCCTTCCTATACCTCCTTCTCCAGTCGAGATCGCAAGGGCAGTCGATATAGAAATTGGGAGATACTTACTTTGCGGACCCATGTTTGATTTTTTGAGGAGCTATGATAACCCATTGAGAACTGGACTTGTTCGGACAGTCAGGAGTGGAGGGGGAACTGAATCTACCATGGTTTGCATGTTTTTAGTGGCATCGAGAACAGCACCACTTAACGGCGGAACCATCCGTCAAGGGTCCCAACAATTAGATTCTCTGGTGACCAGTCAGTGCGGGAAACGCCACGAGGCAGCCTTTAACCAATATACACTGCAGGAGGTGATTCAACCAACGTGGCCTATGACTTGAAATCAGAAGAGAGAATTCTTCACAAGAAGAATTGAAGGCGAGGGGGTCGTTCTGGCCAAGCCCCTAAGCGAGCTACTCCCTATTTTATTCTTCATTCGATAAGTCGTACCTGAAGCTTGTTATCAAGACTAAATCAGTCAGGATCCCACGAAAGGAGGTTACCTTCACCCCGCTACTGTGGACTTAGTAAGAGGGGTTCGTCAACAAGCATGCAGTCCTGGCCAGAGGACGCAGAATGTCACGTGACAAAAACTATTGATCGGATTGCAGCTGTCATCTCTTCTAACACGTAGCGAACTAGGAGAGAAGTCAAGCACTCTCGGAAGTTGCCTATGCTTCTTCCTAAGGCATTCGATTCGATTTTGATTGGACTTTGCATAATGAGCACTGGTTGCGTTCACGTCCTTCCCACCAACAAGTGGCTTTGAGTCTCGCGGATTGCTCTTCTGCATTGCATCAGTGATATCGTATTCAACACAACATGGTTTCTGGCTTGGAGAGAAAAAAATTGAGTTTAATTTATTATTAATTATACATCGATTCTTACAGTCTCAGTTCGAAAAGATCTGATATTCAAGGTTCCTCACCAATTCTCCCTGAACTTCCAATGTGGCCCCAAAATTGAAGCACACGCCCACATTGGCATGATGTATCAGAGCTCTCCTCTCTCCTTTAAATCGTCAGACTTTCCGGCACTCACGACCTCCGCCTGCTTTTGAAGCCGAGTGTAATCTCCTGCCCTGTTGCAGCCATCAGGAACGTAAAATCGCTGGTCGATTCTACCAAATACCATGATGCATAGGATGCAAATCTCAAGAGTGAAGTTAAACACGTAAAAGCATGCTTTCGAATCGTACCATCGTGGATTGGTCGCTGGCCGTGGGGGACTCCATACTCCACCGGCTTTGAATCCTGTGATCAACAACGAGAGAGAGGATGACATTGCCAGAACAATCGTCTTGCTGACCATGCCACCTTGCCCAAAGGTCTCCTCTTCCGATTTTGGCAACAAGTAAGCTGCTGCAAGGTGGACAAGCGGAAGGCAGGTGAAAAAGAGGAGGTAAGTGAAAGTAGTGAGCTGGATGTCTCGACAGATCGACCGGGTATGTGTGTTCTGAGTATAGAGAGAGACGACCACGGAAGTGATGACCATCGCAAGGGCAGCTCCAATGCTGCAGTACAAGATCTTGTAGCTAATTCGCACCACCGGATGCCATCCGATGCGAGGTTGCTTTCCTCGTAGAATTCGTTGTGCGAGGATCAAGTTGATGATGTAGATTATGAGTATTCCCGCATTTACAAAGATGTTTGCTGCGATTGCAAGGCGAATGTTGTGTTGTCGGTTTGCCCATACAATGCGGAGAACCAAAGTGACGACTCTCGCCATACAGAATCCAGTCAGGAACATTGATATGACGAACTTGTGGTTCTTTCGGCGGTTCAATCGAAACATTGTTGAATTTGTGACGGCGAAGCATAGGTAGAGGAATGTAAAGACGGCGCAGATTGGGACATCGGTGGTGTTTGTTGGCAAGCCGCCAAATCCAGCACTGTTCGAAGGGTATGGACCTCCTGACCGCCTCTGAAAAGAGTGAGACATTGAAGATTTTCAACTTCCCTGATTGAAGCGTCTTCGACAGGTGGCACCGTTGAAGTCTGGGTGGTGGATTTGTGGTTTGGTGGAATGGTTTTGAAGGAAAGCTTTCCGAAATATTGGGCAATGACCTCGGATTTCTGTGGTCGAACCGACCACCTTATAAGAAAACCTCTTCATTATCGAAATCGATATCGGATTACGAAATAAACGCAAAAAGTGAAGATTCTCAAAGCAGGTCAGGTGGGAGTTTACCAATGAGAGGATGGGAACGAGTTCGGCTATTTCGGACCGGACGAAGTTTTGCGTCCGACGGACGAGCGAGCAGTTGAGCTCGCCCCGCCACCTCGCACCCCCCCCCCTTCGTCTTCCCTTGCCTGCATATCGTTGTGAAGGAGAAATGGGAAATATGCCTGACCCACAAATACGAACATATGTTTGAAGTTGGAATTCACATGGTTGTGCATCTCATTCAGTGAACCTGACGAAGTCTTGGTGCGAGGATGACAGCCTTGCACCACTCCTCATCACAATACTGGTTGGGTTTAGCAAGCTACAACTGCAAGGTTACTCATCGCCCGGCTGGTTTCCGAAGTCCACCTTCTCGGTATACTGTATTACCAGTCAGCAAGATCCTGACCTGGGTGGCGAATCCTAGTTATGCCGGAAGAACAGATTCGGGCAACCGCTAGGAAAGGGACGAAGAGCTGCACCGAATGTGAGTGCATGCCGAAACAGTCAGTCACGGTATTTTGCTGAACATAAACACAGGCAGACGCCGGAAAGTCCGATGCATTCGAGTCCCTGAAGACGCGCAAATCTGCAGATCATGTGAAGAGCGAGGTTCAGCCTGTATTCCTCAAGAATATAGTTCACAGCCCGTTCGACCATACAGAGTATCTTCACGACACCGTATATCCCAACTGGAGTCAAAGGTTGCCAGCTTAAGCAAGGTCGTGCGTGGTATTGAACTCAAGCTCGGGCATCAGCCGACAGAGACCGCGGAAACCGTTGCTGAGCAGTCCTCCGCAACAGATGACTCTGACGATGATCCAAACGTGTCGGATATCATTGAACCATCTCATCTCCGCTCACTTTTCCAAAATGACTGGCTTAGTGTAGACAAGCAACCGCAGCACGAATCATCACAAGTACACAAGGCAAAGTCTACTGCAAATCTGACAGACATAGCTAGGCATGCGCTACAGAAGTTGATTCCATCAAAGCAAGAAGTTTCGGATCTTGCTAGCTCTGCATTCGAATGGCTTTATCTACTGGATACTCTCTACCCACAGCCGTTGGCTGTCAAATCTAAGCAGGAAATGCTTGAGACTTACGAAGAGATGCATGCACTAGATGTTGATGCCCTAAGACTTGCATCGTGGCTGGCCACTCTCGCTGTCACAGTTCAGCAAAGTCCCCAAGAGGGCAGCAGTCCACCATCCGAGCTCGGGAAGTACTACCAAAAATGGCTCGACTTTTCACGGAAAGTCTCCGGCACAGTTGAGAGTTCAATTCTAAGTCATGATTCACTTCTAGGTACAACCCAGGGGCTTGGAATAGGATTGAATTGTTTTCGACTGTGAGTCTTTTACGTCTTTTGCCAAATCATTATCTCAATAACAGCTAATATCAATTACAGTCTAATAATACAAGGAAATTTCCACAAGGCATGGATGCAACTTCGGTGGGTACTGGCGAAGACTGCCTTGCTTGCAAAGCTCCTGATTTCCCCTCTAATGAACCCCCGAACAGCCAGTCATACGAAAGATTGCTGACGGCGCTTTATGCAGGCGTTATATTGCGATTGCTGAATTAATGGGTTTGCCCAAGACATTTCAAGCAAATCAACTTAGCACCATTGCCAGAGGAAACGTCGATGAGATGCAGCGTCACAGGGTTCAGCTATGGGAAAGCATATGCGCATTAGATCGCCTATTTGGAATGTTTACCAATCTGCCTCCAGGTACGACGCGATACCAACAAAATATCTCTAAGGCTTTGGTTATCGATGGTATCGTTCAACCATGGGTGTATCTTACCAGATTAACCGGTTAGTCTCGACCCAAATCGTACCGATAGAGGCAACTCGCAGCTGAAAATCTGGGGGACAGATATTGCCGCCAAGATTCAATATCAGGACGAGATTAATACGATTCAAGGTTTGAGCAGTGAACTTTACGCAACTGCGTTGGACCTGGCATCACAGCTTAGGGCAGTTGCAGCCGGGACCCCAGACCTTTGGTGGGTTAGATCGGATAAAGTGAGGCCAGATGACATAGTCCAGTTTATGCATCACGTACGTGACATTATCTGTGCCCAAATCTCTCCTCTTTCAGACGTGTCGCGAGGTGTTCTACTCTCTAGACATGTCTTTAGAGTCACGAACTTATGAGACATTGTTTCAGCGACCGAACCTCTTCCAAAGCAGGCAATGCTGACTCCAAGATCATCTAGTGTCTGCTCATGAGGGTTTACTTACCTTTCACAATGGAGCAAAACCCCAGCGAAGAGAATTATTCCAGCCGCTTGGCATGCATGGCCGCGTGTGAACAAGTTGCGCAACGCTATCAATTCCTGCGCCGAGGGCTTCCATCTGGCTTTCTTTTGGGCCATATACTAGATCTCCAAGTCTTCTCCGCGACAGTTGTGCTCCTCCTCACGACTCACGGCCCTCTTCCCGCGGATCACTTCAGGTTTAGTATTGATAAAGCTCGGATCGAGAATGAAGTTTCACAAGTAGCCAAGCTCATGGAGGAAAAGGCGAATGATATTACTCACTCTCACTTTGCCCGAAATTGTGCTGCCACGATCTGCTCCCTTAGGCGGCTGCTCCAGCAAGACGACAACACTTCTCAAGAGTTGACGTTGAAAGTGCCGTTGCTCGGGAAAGTCCACATTCGACGCAACGTTGGCGCGTCACAACCGCGACTGGAAACGGCAGCGTCATCGTCTATGCAGACCCCATCACAACTAGGCCTGTGGTCTTCAAACGGGCAGATGGTGCCTTGTCAGTTGAGGCCTGCAGTTGCTCAAACTAGTAACTTCGTTGAACCGACTTTGCAGACTGCACAAGATTGGGAGTGGGATAATTTTTCATGGTCCGTTGAGAACAACCAGGATGACTTTTTCCAAGATGCGTTGATGACGGATGACTTCGATCAATTTGTCACTTGGCAGAACACGGAGATGAACTTTCCCTTCAATGCTTGATCAAATTATGTACATTACGAACAATCAAAGTAAAGTAGAGCTTTATTGAAGCCTCAATGATATGTCCCAACGTCCTCACGTATGGAGAACTGATAAGCATGATGAAAACTTCTGTCTTGAGCGATATCCAGTCTATCCCCATAGCCAAATTCCCGTTTCTTCTTAACCTAGTACCATGAAACCCTTCCATTCATTCCCATTTCTCCGTTACCGCCGTCATTGCCTCGTCCTCCACTATTTCTTTCCCGCCTCCCACCTCCCCTCGCCGTTTGACGATGTACTTGACCTCTCGAACGGATGCTGCCCCAAATCCCTCTCCCATCTACAAAGTTTACAGATCTCTTCCCCTTGCACCATCTTCTCCTCCAATTTCCCCCAAAACTCCTTCAACCTCCCATCAAACATCTCATGATTAAAGAAAGAGTCTCTACAATCTTCGCACTCGGCCATGTGTTTCGAATACTCGGCCTTGTTGTCATCGTAGCATTGATCGCAGCGACATTCTTTCCAGTCTCCGTGTGATGTGTCGAGAATTTCTCGGTTCAGGATGGCTTGTTGCTCTGCCATGTCGGTGGAGGAGTCAGCTGAGCCACCCAGGCTGCTTGGTGGCGAAGTGGTGAGAACTAGGCCGTTTGGGTCTGGGGTCCATGGCTTGAGGTGTCGGCCCCAAGAGTTTTTGCTCAAGACTGTGGTTTCTATTTGAGGTTGAGAAGTAGGTGTGGTTGCGTTTGTGGTTGCGCTTGTGGCCGAGCTTGAGACATTAGACCACGCGTTGTTTGTGTGGCTGAGATTTGCAGCTTTTAGCTTTTGAGCTGGATTCTTTTTGATAGGGGCTACACCCCAAGGATTGCTGTTCCACGCTGTGGGTTGGGTTTGGGGTTGAGACTGAGGAGTGGTTGAGTTTGTGCTTGCGTTGGCGTTGCTAAACGAGTTTGCAACACTTGCATATGTCTTCTGATTTGTGCTGCCAGTATGTGCAGTACCAAGCCCTTGAGCTAGATTCTTCTGAACAGGAGTCGAATTTTCCTTTGTTGGCTGCTTGGATACGTGTTTTGGTTCCGGTGCTGCAGGTTTAGGTGGTGGAAGTGCTGGAAATTCCTGCTCGTCGTCCTTCTGGAGATGGTCAAATGTTGGTTGAGCGAGTGAAAATGTATTGTCGATGAGTCCTTCCGGATGATGTGCAATGAAGTCTTCAATCCAGGCGAGTGTTCTTTGTCTCATTTCGGCTTGCTTCTGGCACACAAGATCCCAGTCGTCTTGGGCCTCGGTTTTTCTGAGATCCTCAAAGGTAGTAGTAGGCTTTGGGTTTTCGCTGTGCGTTGTGTCCCAGTCGCCAAGTACTGGGACGGGGACAGTGACTTTACGCCAGTATGCCATTGCTGTTTTTCGGATTTGTTTGAGGCGGTTCGAGTTGGCTGTTGTTCAATGCAACTGATTTATGTGCTCTAGTGAGAGTGTTTGGTCGCAAGGTTGAACAGTAATATATCGCAAGATTTGAGAGGTGTGGATGGTTACAGAAGTTCCTAAGCAGGCAGAAGGGTTGGGTACAAAAAAGCCTGCCAGTCGACAACGAAATTTCCCGACAACTTTGGATCGAAGCACTGATTCATCTAATCTCGTCATCAGCCCAAACGAGCAATTCTTGATTCTTGCCTTCATCGATCTATTCAAATGTGGACGGAGTTCGCTGTGGGCCTGGTTAAAAACTGGGGTTGTGATATAAGTTTGGGTCCTATTCCCGCAATCATACCTTGGTGGACCGTGGAACCACCGAAATAGACTTCAGCCAGATGCTCACAACAATGGATCGGGGAGTAGAACACAACGAAACGTTCTAGAATTTTATTCTGGCCCCGCAAGCTTGGTTTAGTGCAATAGATAGCTGGCAGAGAAATCTTAGGTTTTGCCTGTGCTCTTCCTCGACCAAACCTGGAGTCGGTTACGAATCTCGCTTAAAAAGGGGCAGAGTTTCTGGGTATCAAAGGCGATGCATTTCCCCTAAAGAAGTGATAACTGGTTCTCCAATCAGCGATCACCCTTTTGCACTCTCTGACCTGGGTTCTCCCGACCCGCCATCTTGAGAAGATTCGGAGTGGTTTAGCGCAAAGTTCAAGTTTCTTCCTACGGGAACTAGAGATAGACCCCCCTAGACTCCGGCGGGCGGCAACGCTACCTACCCTAATATATGACCCATAAAATATTGATACGGGTACATGTTCATGAACTCGACTGGACAGCCAGAATAGGAAACAGAAGGAATGATATGACATAAATTCGCAAAGGGACTGGCTTTGCCTTCGGCAACAAATTTTGACTCCCACCAAATGCATATAATAATGTAAAACGGCCATCTCCCGCAAGATTCTCCATATCTCTACCCACACACAGCATTCTTTGCACTCACCAATCAACTTCAGAACTTCTGCAACAAAAAGAAGCAACCTGAATCTATCAATCACTCAATGTTCGTATTTATCTGGTCAATCATTTCTCTCATGCGAGAGATCCTCTGGCCAAAATCCTATCAGTTAGAGAACAACATTCCTGACATCATTTCTACTTGCAGTCTTCATTATCCTATCTCTACTACACGCCCGATCTCCCGACCATCTCACAGGTTCTCGAGCCCACTGGGACTTTGACCTGACGAAGAGGAGCTCCTACGCTGCGAGAAATACCACGACAACCATCATCTACGACGAGTACGCAAATCTCGAACGAGTTCAGAACTTTAGACGGAACGAGAAATTTCAGGGCACTTAATCTCGCGCATAGAAATATAAAAACCGACAAACATGCATACTTCAACAAAAGTCGACTCCTCCATACCAAAACAACAGCAGTCAGAGTCAACACCAAAGGTCATAATGGCAAAAAGAATTAGACTTACTTCAGAAGACCTTGGTTCCCCATCGCCAAAAAGAACTAAGACAACACATGAGAGAGATGGGGTTGAGGTCTTTCAAGGCCAGCACTTGCATCCATCACCAACAACCAACGAACATTTGACGGGAAGCAACGACACCCTAGCGTTGAACACAACAGAGGAGCCATCCTCAATTTTGCAAGAACAACAAAACAAAGACGAAGAGAGCACACCAATCCAAGCAGAGAATCGAGTTTCACAAACACCAAACCCGGAAGGGGGCAGGGGGCCCCAGGAGCACCTTCGAGCAAGACCTTCCTTCATCCCTGAACTGGAAATGCCATCAACAGCATGGCTAACCATCCCACAACCCAACAACCAAAAAATAACCTTCAAAAACCCCTGCCACCGACAATCTGCACTACGAAGGACATTACCAACACCACCACCTGAAACTCAAACCGGACGGGTCATTAAGAAGAAAACGAAAGCCAAGAAACCAAACACAGAAGCGGGGTTTACGATCCTCGAGGACGACACAGCAACTAAGGACAACATCACCGAGTTGGAAGATGAATATTTCGGGGCTGCTATGGCTAGTGCTCATGACTGGGTGGAAGTTTACATCCAAAAAACGGCTTTTGAGTATGCCAACAAGATCGTGGACTGCATCTTGCCTGTGGCTAAGCATGCCAGCGAGGCGGCCGCTGGAGAGGAAGGCAGTACGCTTGAAAAGAAACTCTTGAAGTGGAAGACAGAGATGCAATGGAAGTGGGATGCTGCAAACCTAACCAGGGAAATGTCTAGCGGGAGGAATTGGTTCCTAGCAGAATACGTTGAGGAACTGGCGGACTTGGTCGACGAAACAGTGAGAGTTGGGGGCCTAGATGCAGTGGAAATAAAACTCGAAACTCAGGAAGAGGTAGACGCGTGGGAAACAATGTCTATCAAAGTTATTGGCTACTGTCAAGGCAAGGGGCTTTACGGGAGGAGGTGGTCGGAAGGGAGAGATGAGGACGAAGACAATTATGACCACTTGGGACGCGTGTGGAAGAGGATCGTAGACTACTTTGCGGGAGACCTCTGGGAGAAGAGCCAATATATCGTGTCGAATTGGCGGTGGCATGATGTAATGATGCGGAAGGTTCTGCGTGCTAAGAATAAGATCCTGTATATTGAGATACTGAGAGCGCGCTGGGCGATGAGCAGTAACCATCCTTTGGCTACCATTAGGACGCCATTGGAGGGAATCACTGAGGAAACGGTGAACGGGCGAATTGGAGATGGCGAAGCAGGAGGATATTTCGAGGGTGGGTTTTGGATTGAATGAGATTGGCCGCTATCATGAGTAGAATGAGACCCAATAACAGTTCCACTCAAGTGACTTATCGAACGCTGTATCTGATACGCTGTGAACCATTCAGTCGACAAGGATCTTAGCCTCCAGATCCGTGTAGTGCTCGAAAAAGGACTCGAACAACCTAACTCCATGCTCCACATCGTACGTGCCTCCAGTTTCTCGAATGCTATGCATAGAAAGCTGAGCGTTGCCAACATCGATGGTACGTGTTCCAAGCGCTGCAGATAGCATGGGGCCAATGGTGCTTCCACAGCTGGAGTCGTTGCGGACAACAAAGAGTTGAAGAGGCACGCCAGCTGAGGTTGTCGAGTCTTGGCTTGGCTTTGCTCTTCGCGCGACCTCCTGTAAGAGAACAATGCCAGGAGAGTTCGTAGCATAACGTTGATTGGCGTTGATCTTGATGACTGTGCCTTTGTTCATCTCTGGTCGGTGATCTGATTCGTATTTAGATGCATAGTTGGGATTGACTGAGTGAGCCATGTCCGCAGAAATCAGGAACGAAGTGGACAGAGTCTGCTCATACGCTGTAGAGATATCGAGCTCTGCCTCTCTGGGAACCTTCACGTACGAATTATCTGACGCAGCGTCATGGTGAGCAGGAAGCACTGAGAGACGACGAAGGACTGCTGGAAGCAGATTCGAAGCAGCGCCCTGAGCTGACGTGCTTCCAATTTCCTCGTGGTCGAAGCAGGTAATGAGACGAATGCTGGACTCGTTTTCGAGAGCCGACGATGATGAGAGAGATTCTATGATTCCTTCGACAGCGCAGTAGGTCATCCCTAAATTGTCCAGCCGCGCAGAGAAGATGAGCTCGTTGTTGAGGCCGCCGAGGCATGCTTTTTGGGTATCATATAGAACGATCTCAAAATCAACCAAGTCTTCAACTTTTGCCCCCGCATGCTCGGCAATGAGTTTGACAATATAAGGGTGATGACGTTCAGTCATAGTCTGGAGCGGTTGAAAGTCCTCTTCTTCCTTTTCCAACGCTGATGTCTTCTCATCTTCAGCTTTTTTCTCACCTTTCTTGCCCGTCCGATTCAACTCTGCCTCAACAAGACCGGCAATTGGAAAGAGCTCCGTCTCCTTATTCGGATTAAAGTTCGTCTCGCGATCAAGGTGGATTGCAAGGGTGGGGATCCTCAAAATCGGCCGGTCTACCTTCACGAGCTTCTGAACATAGTTGCCTTTCCCATCCTTGATCATAGCTCTGCCAGCAATACTGAGATCTCGGTCAAACCAAGTATGCCATTTCCCTCCACCATATGTCTCCACACCGACTTGCATGAATCCATGACCGCTCTTCTTGCTCACTGGCTTCAGGCGGAGGCAGCATGAGTCTGTATGTGCCCCCACCATGGCGATCGGGTTCCCCGCCTTCCATTTCTTGCCAATACCGAACGCGACGATTGAGGAGCCGTTTCGTGTAAGGTAGTATTTGCCGCCAGGCTGGAGAGTCGAGGACCAGCTGTCTCGTTCTTTAATCTCTTGGAATCCGGCCTTTGTCAGTCGCTGGACGGCAGAGTCAACGGCATGGTAAGCTGTAACAATCTTAGCAGATTTCAGGTCTCGGGGATGGAGCAGGATCACGTACGAGTTGGTGAAGCGTTGACGAAATCGATGAAATCGTGTGCCTTTGCAAGTGCTGCATTGATATCCTTCAAAGCCATTTTGAGAGGCGTGGTGACTGAGTAGGAGCGTATAAAGTCCTTGGGTATCTTTTGGCAGCTGAAAAGAAGGATCGCAGATGGCCTTGCAATCATTGAGTGGGGAGAAAGGTTGATGGATGTGCTCGCCATGCATCTGTGTCACGGTGCTGATCATGTGGGGTTCTGCCCCGAATTTCGGTACCTTCCATATTAGGGAAGATCTTATCCACAATCAGAACCACTCCATATCTCAAGTTGAAATTAGGCTTGTACGAGCTGTATTGATCAAGTTCAGCTCTTCTTCAGGGTTGGTGATATTGACTGGTACATGGAAGTCAGCCTTGTCAGCCTCGCTACCCAAAGGTTTTTGGCTTTCCACCGCAGCCCTCACTGGATAAACATAAATCAGGAGGACATGGTGGGTTTTGAAGTAGTCTTTCTGGGCAGTATGCCGCCATTCTTTACAATATAAGAAAGATTTTACAAGCCATCCCTATTTCAAGTTCCAGCAATAAAGATATTCCAGACACGCTCCATTTCACCACTCCTAGGGTGCATGCACTTCCTATGCTTATCTATTCATCTCAAGTTCGTCACCTCTCCCAGTCCATCGTCTCGTGTCAAACCTTCCAATGCCCTCGCTATCGCTCCGAACCTGTATATTCCCTTTCTCCATAATGATGATTTTCTTTTGGGACACCAGCCCAATCCATCAACAATAACAAACCACCAATCCCTAGATGCTACGCCAATAAGGATGAAAAAAGAGAGTAAGAATAGTACTACAATCCATGCAAACCAATTGCTTCCCCTTTGCTGAGCTCGCCAGCTGCTCGGTGATACCTGTACACCACAATTCCAAACAGAAGAAATCCATGAAATCATATCAAACATTCAAATCATAGAACTTGGAAATGGCAGAAGCGCCCAGTCTTCGCTTTTGGTCTTCCGCGCTTCCCATAGCAACCGGTGCGCCGGATAAGGAAATCCATCTAGTGAACTCAAACTTGCGGGAACAACATGTAACTTCCTCTTTTCTTTCCTCCAGGCAGATTTGCTGCTGAAGTGGCGGCCCTGGCCCTCCCCTTGAATTCCTTTACCGAGCTCACTGTAGGAGCCGAGGTCTTCCTGCCGTGTAGATTTCCTTGTCCCTTCCCGCCGCTTAGTGAAAGGGGAAACGACTCCTCCACTGGGCTCAAATTTCCGTTCGCATTGGCAGACTCGTTGCCCGAAGCTTGAGAGGCCGCGGGTGGGAAATGGTTTACTCCTTTGCGAAGTCCATCTAAGACAAGCGACTTGATCCTTCGATGCTGCAGCGATGCGAGAGCTGGTGCTGGACCAGAAACTTCAGGCGCTGGGGCTGAGTCCATGTTTGCGTCGGAGATGTGTAACCCAGCAACCATTGCAGAAAATTCAGTCTCAGATTGACGAGCGGTTGATGGTATAAGGTCAGGAAGTGAAGAAGCAGACCCTATACTGCGATGCTCGTCACTCAAATTTCCAGCGCGCCCAAGTAACATCATAGAATCCTGACTGCCTCTTGAATTTACCCCAGACATGCGTGTGCTGGATGAGCTACGCGCTGAACCACGCGAGAAATTGGACGACCGATATGAGGCAGTACTCGAAGTGCCCTCGTCAATTGGGGAGATCGAATGTTGGTATGGATCCTGAACAAAAATAGAGGCCGAATCGGGCTGCGTGTTGTAATGCTCATGATAAATCTCATCCTGTTCCATTTGCAACTGAAAGTCAGTTGGAATGAGAAGCGTTGGTGAGAGATGGAAACCATGAGATTCTTTGAACGACGAGGCGTGCGAAGGAGAGCGCACGTGGTTTGGTCGCAAGAAGTTAGAGGGAGTGCGTGGATGGGACGAAGCGGTTGAGGTGTTGGACATTGGCGACAACTCAGGTAGGTCGATTGGAGTGGGAGTCAGGAGAGAGGGTCGGAAGTGGCCGTGGTAGACGCGCTCCTCGTCTTGAAGGTGCAGCTCCAGTATTGGTTGCTGCTGCGGTTGCGCCTGAGGTGCCTCGTTGATAACTGTGTCTTCCTCGACCGAACAGCGATCCCACTGGTAATCACAATCGGCCTCCACTTCATGCTCATAACAGTAATCAATATCGTCCTCCCATGAGTCGTGTATCAATTGGAAGCCCGGCGACAGTGGCGTTTTTCGGGGCACCACAGTTTCCCCAGAAGGCGAGCGTCCTAATGTTGTTGACATACGGTTCTCCAGCATATCATTAGCCTGTTCGTACGAAAGTCGTCGCAGGGCCGGGACCGACTGGGACATTCTCAGCTCAGAGCTTGCGACTGACACCCTCGATTTCCTAGCCACCACCTCTTCATCCTCTTCCTCGACGTCTGCGAGCTCAAAATTCCCGGTGAGTGACGCCGTCAACGGCCATGCCTCGTCTCCAGGGGTTGTCACAGCGTGGGACGGTGGTTGGTTGGAACTGCAGTCTTGTTGTTCATTCCACGACGAAGAGGGGGGTGCCGGGGATGGTAGACTGAAGGGTGCAGCTCTCCTGAATCCACCGTTCGTGTATGGGCGCTCAATAGTGGTGGTGGCAAGGGGGTCGAAGGTGTCGAAAAGTATCGAAGCGGTCCGTGAGGAAGTCCTAGCGGGCGGTGGAATAGGACACGCGTGTGACAGAGGGGACCGTGGTGGCCGAGGCGGAGGACTTCTCAGATTGTCATGTGATTTGGCATAGCTCATCACTCGCTGTTGAGGAGGGGTGATCGACTTGCGCAGTATACCTCGCTGCCGAGGGCTTTTCGGAGACTTCGGAGCCGGCGCTGGCTGTTCAGACACATCGAGTGCTTCAGAAGAAAAGTTCTCAAAGTGCAGGTCTTCCGCCCGGATACCTTTCAGCTCGCCGTGAGTTGGCGATTGAGAGGCTCGAATGGCTGAGAAATCTGAAACGAGTTGCATTCGACTTGCGCGTTCCAAATTCGGGAGATGGTCCTGTCGGGTATGAGTGACATGTTGGAAGTTGTAAGGTCCAGAGATAAGGTGTTTCCTTCGAGGGCTTCGTCCTTTGCCGTAATAGCGCTCCCTCGCCGATCCTTCCTCAAATGTCGACTTTCCAACAGCTGAAATCGCAAGTGAAGATGATGAACGATTCAAGCTCGCGGCATCATTATCCCTTCTCTCTTTCCTCCCCGCTCGGGAAAATATCGAGCCAAATAGTGCAACACTCTCCGGCCGTTCAGACCGAACTGACGGCATGCTGCTTGTATTCGACCGGTTCGAAGACCTTCGAGACAAGCTCGGATTATCCGTCGAAGGAGCCGTCGACTCACGGGAACGGGAGGAAGACGTTGCTGATGAGAAGGTGTTAGTTCTCGAGTTATTGCCAAAGATTGAGCTCCTCTTCATCTGTTCAGTATAGGCACGTATCCGCTCGGGGGAAGGCGGTCCATCGATCGCAGGCTCAAGGAAATCTGGAGATGTGGTCGATTCGTTCTTCGCGGCCGACGAGGGGTTATCTCTTTTAGATGATCTCGTAACGTTCGTTGCACCGTATAGGGAGGGGTGTGCTGACTTCCCACTTCCAAAACCGAACATATTGAATGCTGATAGATTACAGGAGCAACACCTGGTTGACGCTGGCCAGACTCGAAAAAGTGGTCCCGGTGTGGATATATAATATATATTTAAGGGTTGATAGGTGTGCCAGGGTGCCCCCGACCCAATATCCGGCTGAACTGTGTGGGTGATTTGTCGCGTGTCGGCTTGTCAAATTTAATAAAGTTTGGGTGCGTCTGATGATCCTTTGGAGGACAATCGGTCCGCACTTCTGGAATGCTGAGTACAATGTGGGAAACGTCTTCGTACATTCAGGTTCGTTGAAAACGGAGGGGACGGCCTGGCACCGTTGCTGTTTTTGTCCAGAGAAAGGGCTTCGGCTGGAGAAATTCGGATCAGCATGTGCCATCTATAATGATGATTTTATCACCAGGGTGTGGATCGACGAAGGTTTATAAGTAAAGAAGTTCCCCGTGATATTAACAGGCATTCGATGGGCCGGGTCTCGAGTCGGGTCGAAGGGCAGAGACGTGACGTTGGTGCCGCGGCCGTAGATTATTGGAGATCTGATATTGGAGAGGAGTGCAGCGAAGGTGGTTGCGTACCTCAAATGGAAGCTGCTCGTTTCAAGATGCCATGCTGTCAAGCACAATGCGTGTAACTTGTGTCCAGTTGGCGAATTTTGGAGGTATGGCAGGGTGTGGTGGTGACACTAGCTCCCTATACTGCCTTATAGGAACGCTGAAGCAAAGATACAGAGGCAGAGCAGCCCTCCTGGAAGGTGCAGGTAGAGTAAGCCAGCCTTCATGCACCGACGGAAGCAGGAACTGGGTACGGATGAGCTCGACCCCTCTGGGGCTCGACGTGCAGGCAGAGGCTTTCGGAATACTTTGACAGTGGACGAGAGTATCGGCAGATGCTTGGGCAGCAATG
Source organism: Hyaloscypha sp. PMI_1271 (assembly GCA_021399465.1). Classification (NCBI taxonomy): domain Eukaryota; kingdom Fungi; phylum Ascomycota; class Leotiomycetes; order Helotiales; family Hyaloscyphaceae; genus Hyaloscypha; species Hyaloscypha sp. PMI_1271. The sequence continues at coordinate 296,717 of JAJTUS010000024.1, read as the reverse complement.
CTGTGCCGGTGGCCTTTGCGAATATGCTCCTGGGTCTGGAGAGATATACCCTCAAAGAGGGATCAGCTCCAAGGAACTTGACGAAAGGATTCACAGACAGTTTCGGGAGCACTGGTACCAGACTGTCCAGTGCACCTGGAATAAATGTCTTCACGTCGCCATGGTCCAAACTTGACCAAACTTGACCAATTGGCAGAAGCCCGCCAGTGACCAGCCCCAGGAAGCTGGGATTCTGGGAGACGTTCTTTCTGGCAGGGAGCCCATGGAGAGAAGGCACAGGGATGGAGGGTGGTCGTCGGATTGGCGAACCAGACCCCAGTCCGCTGTGCCCGCGGTGCCTGCGGCGACGGGGCCGTTGAAAGTTGAGCAGTTATTCACAGTAGTACGATACTGTAGTAGTACTGACTTAACTGGCAAGGGTACGATGTGTGGTGCACTGGTGGTCCTGGACCCCTGGATGATGCGGAGGGGCACAGTCGTGGAAGCGAAGCCGCGGTGTTTGATGAGTGGCAGGGCAGGCCAGCATTCTGAGCAGCGCCAATCACAGCCAAGTATCCGAGGAGGCCGGACAGCCATTGGCCGCTTAGCGAGGCACCAAGGGGCAGGGGCCGGGGCGGAGGCAAAGGGCCGCATTCAGGGGTTTGATCCCAACCTTCCACTTCTTCGCAGCTGGGCACTGCTAGACTGCTACTACTGCAGCACGTTCCACGTTAGGTTCCGTTAGCACTGAGAGTAGCGGCACCGAGGAAACTTCTCAACCCCCATGCCCCATCCCCTTTTTGGACCGATCGTGACGATTCCGCTGGAAGGCAGTGGAAGCGGCAATATTGGGGCCACGATACAGCCGCGATGGACTCGTCCAACGAGTGGCATCCGGAGAGCCGAGGGATAAAGGCTGTATGTATTGCATCCATTGTTCGATTGCTTCGATTGTGTCCGAATCCCCGATTCCACGATTGATTGTGCCTAGGATCCGTCCCTCTGTCTGCTAGAAGCCACGTTTCTCGTGGCCATCAGAGTCTCAGACCATACTGTAGTGACTGTCCATGTCGCACGAGTGATGAGGACCCAGGGTGGGTGAAGCGACAGTTTGTTCTCTCTCCCTGCTTACCGCATCAAGTGCGCTGCAGGAGAGCACAGTTTGGCGCCCTCTCTCGGATACTTCTTGTGCATGCCAGCTAATCCACAACTGGGCGATAGGGTCTCTCTAGCGGTGTGCTTGACGAGCGCGCCAGCATAAGTTCAAAACTTCATGGTCTTCCCCCCAGAGGCCCACGCCATGGCGCCGTTCTTCCCACAGCGGCGGTACCTTACTGTACCTCACTCTACTTTAAGCGTGACCCCTGGATCTACGCTTTATTATTGCAAAGTGGTTGGAGTGAAAACCATTCCATATATCGTTCTTGCCGTGTTCGAGAAGCCACGTTCTTCCCTGTCACAATTATGGCGACCTGCATCCTAATTTCTTGAAAAGGCAGGGCTTGTAAGATGTCCTGGCGAGGTACCGAACTACTCCGTCTCAAAGATCACGGAAGGAGCTTGGGGCGCAGAACCCCACCAGGAGTTTGCATCGCGTCAAAAGAGGCCTGTCCCAGGGATTCATGATGGATCGACGGCCGTCCTGTCGCAGCGATTACGTGAGGCTAAATGCCAGTTAGTGAGGCCATGACCATGGACACTCAGGAGCTGGACATCGCCTGTACCAATCGAGAAAATGGCTTCCTCACTGCAGTCTGCAAGTTGGCCTCATGCAGACTCGAAGCCTCGTCGACCGTCGACGTGAAAATGTGGTGGCCTCAGGGCGACAAGACAGGCGCGGATCCTGTCCGCGGCCCACAGTTCCAGACTCCGCCGATCTTAAGTGATGACCTGGTGCAGCGAGCAAGGTGAAGCGACTTGTGGGCGTCTCCGTTCGCTCATGGCTCCCTCGGCGACCTGAAAATACCAGGGGATACTCTGTTTTGCAGATGTGCTTGCGAGCTTGAAAATGATCTGCCTTGTGAGGTTGATGCCGTGTTCAGAAAGTCACGCAGAAAAGGCGTTGTGAGCTGTCCAATCAGAAACTTGGGCCCCTTGCCTTACCTCTTCACACGAGAGAGAAGTGTTCGGGACAGGCTGCGGTCCGAATGACGAGGACCAGGTTGAAGGGCCGTTGGGTTTGGTACTGTATTGGAATTTCCCTCTGACAGTGGCACGTCTTACATGTTTTTGAGAGGATTAGTAGTTCCTTTCCGCGACCATGTTGGTGGCTGCACTGGCTGGATGGCGGGAGCGAGACTTCAAATTACTATGAAGTAGGGGTGGCATAATTAAGGATTTGGCAGTCCATTATGCATTAGCATGTGGGCCCGTGGCGTGAGGGCTTCCCGAATAGGTAAGTCCAAAACCCGAGCAATTCGAGGAGGGTATGAAGTAAATATGAAAGGAGGTTTATCTTCACATAACTCGAGATTTTCTTCTTGAAGAAGAAATTATACTTGCATTATTTTAGCACAATTCTAGTACAAAAGTGGTATAAAATTATGCATTATATATTTGGCTAGATGATTATAACAGTAAGGCCAAGACCATTATTATTGAATTATTGAATTCAGTTATTGAATTTTGCGCATCCCTACTTCGAATTCTTTTTTCCCGACTTCGTGGAATTCGACTCGACTCGTCTCTTGAGCCTTGACGTCGCGGCCTCCCATTGGCAATCCCGTCGCACGTCCTTCCCCACGAATAGAAAGGGACCGCAGAACCGGATCGAATCACAGTACGTACGTACGCTCAGGGAACCACCCGGCTGTCTCAATCGAGTCAGGTAGGGTAGGGCAGAGTCCCGGGAGTCCAACAGCCCCACCTAAACCACGACCTCTACCTCATTCCTCCTTAAAACTGAGCGACACTGCTGAGCATACTATGTACTGTACAGCGATGAAGCCAGTGCGTGCGCCGTCAGATCGTGGCCCGATGGATGCACCGACGGTGAAAAAGTCAAAGCTCGCACCAGCTGCAAGTTCTCAGTTGGGACCCTATGTCAATAATCCATGCCGTTAACCGAACCGGGCCGCCAACCTAATTCTACGCTATGGAATCAAATTTCGACCTCGATCTCGAATTCTTGATGCTCGCAAGCCCACGGTAGCCTCAAACATATCTCCTAGTAGGTTCCACCCGCCAGGAAGGTTTCTCGGAGTTTCGTCGGACCGGAGCCGTTCGCGAAATCCTCCAACATTGAGTTTGAAATCGGCAACCTGGTCCGGCTCCGGAAATCTTGAAACGCCCAGTGCTTCAACAAGCAAACTTCCTTCACAAGTTCTCCCAACTGCCGGACCATCACATTGTTGCACGCCTGGAAAGCTGCTATTTTTGTGCACGGTTGTTTGCGTCTGTTCTAACGTTTGGAAGATCTCAAAACAGTCGGCAACTTACATCCCCACTTCCCAAATCGGATCACCCCTATTTTGTCTGGGCTCCTCGAAGCTATCCAGACCCGACTCCACAGGCAGATCTGTCCCGAATAGGGCAAACTTGAGGACTTTCTCTTTTTCTCACTACGCGTCAGCTGACTCGCCGACACACCCGCTATCTGTGGATGTCACTGGCTCCTCTTCGGCCTTAGAAAGTTACGTAACCCCAAGACGACTTTTTGCGTGCAAGGAAACTTCCTTTATCTGGGCATCATTACATCCCCGCACACTTGGGGCATGCCCGGTTGCTTCAACTCAAACTCTCCTGTGTCCTTCCCTCAGCAGGCAATCTAACTTCAAACCCACAGGTTCTCCACCAGTCCCCCGCTCCTCACATGCAAATCCACTTTCCGAAGGCATAAACTTTTCCATACAACCGTCCAATCTCCAGCCCAAAACATCCAACTAACTCCACCAACCCTACCACCATATATTAACAGAGTTGTCTTCAATTAACAGCACAAAAAAACAACAACCGACCTGCAGCCACAGCCAAGCTTCTCAAGTTCTCACTCGAATCTATTCGAACCATCTGCAATTTAAGCCCCAAAGACATTCGGTACCAACTTATTTAGTTCCGCACACAAGCTCGAAACTAGCGGCACTAACCGCAAAAGACCACCAGTAAAACGTCTTGCAGCTCCCCCCAAAGTCTCACCTCCTCAAGAAGTCACAAAATCAGTCTCAGCCCATCACCAACGCTCACGGAGGGATGGGAAGTACCAGCATCAAAAGGTGACATATCACACATCACTACCCGCCAACGTTTCCGCAGTCGCAGAACCGCCATCTCTCAGTGATCGTGGGGGTTGGTTTGATACCTAACTTAGAGTGATACACTTGTCAAGTCCACTCAGTGGGGGCCTCAACGCCCAGATCCAACGCGGGATCCTGCTGAGAGCGGCACGCGAATAACGCCTCGAAACACCGACGTTGAATCCTCCCCACAGATGCCGAAAGCGTGGATCTGCTTCGTATCACCTCGTACTGAGCCGTGCCTGACTCGCCCCCGCTGACTCTGGATCCCGACAGCCTGGTACATACATAATCAATCAGAGACGGGACAGAAAAGCAAACATGAGAGGTACATGAGAGGTCCCCGGATGTCACCAGTATCACCTTATCCACGATGAACCTTGCAATCAACGATCTAGAGTATTCAAAAAGGAATATAATCAGACAATCAGTCAACCTGGTGTTGCACGTAACGCCTCATGAAGCATGAGGTGGTTGTGATAGTATTATCAAGCCTAGCACGTTTGCAGCAGTCAATTGGTCCCCCGTTGCTTTGCCCAAGCCCCATTCCCATCCCTACTACTTGTTATACACATTTTTGCAGGATTTTTGAAGGAACGCCAGTCACTCCCGCTGTCCCAGACCCCGTTGTCGAGAATGCCAAGATCACAACCATGATCTCTATCTTTGTTATTGCTGCAAAGCTGTGGACGAAACGTCTGGCCTCCTGGAATGAAACTGTATCACACCGTGGGCTCAGGATCGTCCAACATTTCCGGAAATGGATATGCTCCCTATTCATCATCTGAATCCCCGTTGTTTCCAGAGTCTGCCATGGGAGTGTCGCCGTCCCCGTTTGCGGTTGCTGGGGAATCTTCTCTCGCTGGAGCTGGTGTCTCCTCGTCCTCATCGTCAGAATCAATCATCGCTCGTCTGTTCTTGCGTTTGACCGGGACAGCCACGGTCTCTTCATCATCCACATCCATATCACCGGTAGTTTCGTCGCCAAAGACATCCGCATCCATCTCCTTTGCTGCCTCAGCAGCGCCATCATCCCCTTCGCTGTCGCTCTCAACCACAATCTCGCTGCTCTTGTACTTGTTTGGCTTCTCCGCTTTCTTTGCCAATCTCCTCTTCTTCTTTGGCTTCTCGGAGTCGCTGTCACCACCACTCCTGTTTCCACGACTTCTTCTCTTGGGCTCTGCTCCGCTATCATCATCATCATCTGTAATACCATCCTCGTTCTTCTTTTTGCGCTTTCCGCCGACTCCCCCGCCTCTAGGCTTCTTCTTTCTCTTGACCTTCTCACCAGTCTCGCTATCGGTAGTAAGTTCAGCAGCTTCTCGAACTCTGTCCTCTTCAGCTCTCAGTTCGGCAAGCTCCCGATCCTTCTCTGCGATCTTCTGTCGCTCCTCCGCAATCTTCAGCTTTCTGTCACGTTCAGCCTTCTCAGCGGCTAATTTCGTCTCCTCACGTTTCTTTAACTCTGCTTCTCGCGCGTCCTTTGCGGCCTTTAGCTTCTCGGCATTCTTGTCTTCGTATTCCTTCTGAGCTTGAATAGAACGCTCAAGTTGTCGACGCATAGTGTTTCGAGCCATGTTGGCTCGCTGTTCGACATCATGTTTCGGGTAGGGTGTCTGAGGATGCTGAGCAATGGCATCCAGAGACTCGATGGCTTCCTCGAGTCCTGCAGCAGCTTCCTGCACCTCTGCCAGTGTTCGCTGCATTTCAGGCATGTTGTAGACGGTCGTGGCAAGTTGAATCTGCACGAAGGCAACATTGAACTTGAAATGGATCTGCTCAGGGGCGATCTCAAGGGCCTGAGCCCACATTAGGTTCGATTACAGGTAAAGGATGCTATGAGACTTACCTTCTGGGAATAATCCAGAGCATTCTTGAAGGCCTGCAGGCTCTTTTCTGCCTTGCCCTTAGATAGCCAAGTTCGTCCTAAACAAGCTAGAATCTGGGCATCGTGTGAACGATCCTTTGAGAGTGCTGCCTCGTAGTGTTCAATCGCCTTCGAGTATTGTCGTAACTCAGCAAAGATGTGTCCAAGATTAACATATACGCTAGGATCCTTGACAGTGTCCCGGACCTTGATGAAGATCGATAGAGCTGTTTTGAAGTCTTTCTTGTCTTCAACAAGGGCGATAGCAATGCCCTGAGCAGCGTAGGCGTTCTTGGGGTCTAGCTGTAGAGCTTTGTCGAAAAACTCAACAGCTTTGATATACATGTTGCTTCGTTTTTGCTTCTCTTGTTCTGTTTCTCTCCGCATCTCACGGGCAGTCATGAGATACAAATTCCCCATACCAATCAGGGCATATCGATCATGCTTCTCGTAGTTCTGAAGAGTGTGCTTATAATGGCGAAGCTCTGGATCCTCAGCGATGTTTCCAGCTCGCTTCCGAGCGTGGACTCTTCCCAAGTACCATCCGTACAATGCTCGGACTTCAAGATCGGCGGACGAGTCTTGGTAAAGGTTGTTCATAGCCTTTGGCCCATCTTCAGTTGGGTTCTGGCGAAGCGCAATGTATGCCAGTCGAGTCCGTGCATCAGTGTAATCGCTATGGCGGGCAAGCAATCCCTCGTACACTTTGTTTGCCTCATCAAGCAGACCCATTGCTTCATATGTTCGACCAAGATTGAAGCTGATCGTAGTGACAAGAGCATCGGTATCCATATCCTCTTGTTTCTCGCCAACCTTAATGCAAGCACTCAAAGCTACTTCGAACATATCTCTGGCTTGATCGAATTTCTCGCCCTGATAGTAGAAGCACCCCATATTGTTCAACAGTTGAGGTGGAAGATTTTGTCGAAGCTCCTGCTTGAAAGCCGCCTCGTTCTCGGAACTTTGAGGTCTCTCGTCTTCTGGAATCTGATCAAACTCGAGCTGTTCTACCTGCTGCAGACATTGCAGACTCTTCTCCGGTTGATCGGCTTCGTACAGGCGGGCTAGATTTAGAAGTACTGAAGCGTCGGGGACCAGGTTCTTCTTAGAGTCCTTCCAAGCTGTTCGTACATTCTCGAGGTATCCCACCGCTTTCTTGAATTCCGTTGATTTGTCCTCTTTGAGCCCAGTCTGCTGACTGGTGAACACTTCCTCGGCATACAAAGTGCCCAGCAGTATCATGGCCTCAACATTTTTCGACTGCTGAATGATCTTCTCAAGCCTCAATTTTGCTTCTCCAAAGTCACTCTTCAATACAGAAAGCTGGGCTGCTCCAAATTTTGCGGGAAGGTAACCGCGGTCAGCTCCGCCCCTGGCTTCATCAGCTCTTCGGTAGTAATCAGCTGCTGTCTCGTAGTGGTCCTCATAATGTTCTTTTCTAGCGAGAAGATACCAGCCATCACTCGCAATGGCGTTGACGTCCGTGTATTGAATAGCTTTGTGAGCGAGAGTATTGACGTTTTTGAGATCCTTCCTCGACAAGAAGTATCCAGCAAATGTGGCACACATGAGAGGAACGCCTTTGTCAGCCTTGAAGGCATTCTGGACGTATTCAATCATGGCCTTTTTGTAGAGTTTAATAAACTCGGGGCTGTTCGTAGGCACATGGGCGCTTGCATCAAGGTAGAAAAGGCCCAGAAGAACGTTCGCAATCTTTGAACCGGGACTGATCTCCAGCGCCCGCTCCCAGGCCGTCTTCGCATCTTCCTTGAAACCAAGCTGCCAGAAGCAACATCCAATTCCTATGCGTGGGTCGGGATCCACCAAGTCGGGCATCTTGTGTAATGCATCTTGATAGCCCTCCAAAGCCTCTGCAAACTTCCCCAAGGAATATAGCGCCCTCGATTTCCCCATGACTGCCAGCATATTCCTGCCTTGCGAGACTCGAATCGCATCTTCGAAGGACCTCAACCCAGATCGTAAGATATCCGCCTTCTCGGTGTCAATTGCGCCGGGGGCAGCAGATTTCGAAGGAGGTTGGAGGGAAGCCTTGAGGAGCAGGAGCACACCGCGTGCCAGAAAAAGGGGAGGAAAGGAAGGGTTGATTCGTAATGCCTCGTTCAGCGTCGAAGTCGAAAGTTGTAGGTAGTATTCCTTCGTTTTTGCTTCGGAGACTAGTGTGCCCTCGGGCGGTACTCGAGGAGCCTCTCTGCTCTTCCACAGATACATCCAGCATAGACACGTCAGCATACTGAGCTTCTCCTTCTGTCCGCCTCTCATAGCCTGCCCTCCCTTCAGCAACATTTCGATAGCATGATCGACTTTGTGCTGCTTGGCGTACGCCAGGGAGACTGTCATCCAGTATGTTCGCGCAGCTCCTTCGTTCTCCAGCAGAGTACATAACTCGGTAGGATCATCCAGAAGATCTTCGAGATCAACTTCGACTGCCTGGTCGTCATCTTCACCCTGAACGGGAATATCGATGGCGGAAGGGATGTCAGAGAAGCGTTTGCTGATCATCCTGTGCCCAGGAGAAATCACATCGTATCCATTCGTTCCGCCATTGGCATGTCCGTTTGTGACCGCCGCCATTTCGATATGTTTCGGTTTGCGAATTGAGGAAGATGTGGAAGGTGAAGCCAGAAGAGCCTAGGAGGGTGTCGAGACAGGTGCGTCGAGGCGCAAGAACTGTCGAGAAGAAATGTGTTATTCACAAGAGGGTAAACATCTGACCGCCGTGCTCAAGATGATGAGTAGACAGTTGGAATCATCGAATTCGGTGTGCTAATCTGGAATAAGCTAAGGGAGTGCGTGAGGCTGTTGATGCGATATTTTGAGATGGCCAAATACTTCGCGAGGTTAATCCTAGTTCGGCGCTAAACCACTTTTGGTTGCAACAACACCACGAAAAGCGAATTTGACGATTTGAGCAGAGACGAAATAGATCCGCTCGTTCACTAGAACAAAATATCTTCTTGTAGTCCGGGAATAAGCGGAGCCGTAATCCAAAGAATGGAAATCACTGTCGCAACGTATCTTTTAAGTTAATCTTAGGGGCCTCCAGCTAAGCAAGATCTAAGGAACGAATGTATAGGTAACAGGGGTATCATCTTTGATACGCTACGATAACATCACACCAATCGAAAAGGCGAGTAAAAGTGAGGTGCAGGCGGCACATAACAGTAAATCACTTAACACAATATCCACGCTAAAGAGAGTGAATATTGAATATTCCGAAATTTTATTGCACGTCGCAATTCTTATATAAGAGCGCTAGCAAAGAAACTAGCAGTGCTAGTGTCCTTATAAGAAGTGCGACATGCAACGAAACCTTCGGTCCACTGGCTAAGGAGTGAATTAAAAAGATGAAAGCCACAACAAAGCATGAGATGAGATGAAAGGGCCAAATGAACTGAGGGAAGCAGTGTGCAGAACCCAAGCTCTTGATTTACCATTGCCGTCCGAATTCAAATCATCCATCACACACTTCTCATCCTAATTCTAATATTCGATGATCATAACGCCCTCGATATTCATCGTTCAAAAGGAAATGAACGCAACAATTTGAATACTGTGCCGATGAGACTTCATGAACATTTAAAATTCCGAATTGAATCTAGTGGGATAGGGCTGAGAACAACTGACTTTATATATTGCAGATATATGCATATTCAAAATTCTCACGATCCAGAGCACCGGAACACTCATCATACATCTCAATTGCTGATCTAATTAAAGTACAATCTAGGCATTTGGCCCATGCGAGTAGACTGGGTCATCACGCGACCCTTTTTCTTCCTAGATGTCCTCTCCGTGTATTAACGCCATGATAAACCAAGCAGCACGCCCAAAGCCAACGCATATGCAAGTACCACCCAGGACACCTGACGCACCGTTGCAAATCACAAGCAAGTCGAAGATATCCATCATCACCTAATCCTCATCACTCTGCACGCCACTGCTGCCACCATTTGCATACTGATCCTTGTTGAATGTGAGTTTCAACTTTCCGCTCGAAACGGCGGGCATTGGGGTTCCGGCACTAGTTGTGGGTGCAGTAGAATCGCCATTACGAGAAGAATCGTCAAGGTCACCAAGCTCTGGATGATCACTCAATTCTTCTTGGAGTTTTGATTCAAGGGCATTCTGGAAATAATTAGTCTCAACACCGTCGTTATGAATAAGTTCAACTCACCTCAATCGCGACGGCGTCGACGTAAATCAGACTGCCATCTTCGTTATATGTCTTAGCATTCCGGCAGAGATGCTGGACATCCTTCTTCAAGTCACCAAGACTGGAATATTCTTCGCTCTTAATCTTCTTCTCAATCATCTTCATGCAGATTGGCTCTGTGATGATCACGTAATAGTCGGGGAAAAGCTTCTTGGGCGGCAGCGCAACAAACGGCCCAATGATCAAGCGTGTGCCGCCTCCTTCTTCGTCATCCTCTTCAGAACCCGACTCGGCCGGAGACTCTAGCTTCATGAGAGCATCATAGATCTTTCGCAAGCTCTCTTGAAGAGTGGCACGATGTCGAGCAGCTGCTGTATCACCATTAGATGTTGCACCCTTGCGACCAGTAGGAGCACCACGCTTTCGCTTCGCCTGCGGTTCGTCGTCAGGCTCTTCGGCCTTTCGCTTATTGTCAGCCTTTCCGGCCTTGCGATTTCGGGCCTTCTTAGGGGTCGGCTCAGGCTCCTCGGTGCTTTCGCGGCTCCCGGCTGGGGAATTCTCGATAGAGCCGGGTATTTGACCGAGTCTCTTGAGTCTGTTTTGCTCGCGACGGTCCTTTCGAGCCTGTTTACGAGCAGCAGCAGCCTCAGGAGAATCCTCGTCATCATCAACAGCATTGAGCCATTGCTCTTCTGTGAGACCATCGTCGTACTTGACCCGAGTCCGCTCACGGGCGCCACGACCCTTGATCTCTTCAGGTTCGTCGGATATTGGATTTCCGTCAGACATGTAAATTTCAGGAAGCTCGCTTTCAGCCATGAGGCGTGGGATGCGCTTGCTGCCATGAGCTGTTCCGTATGTCAAGTCCTTGGCACGCTCCTCGTCCATCTTCTTGAAAACTTCGAGTTCGTCGTCTGAGCGAGCGAGAATCATGTTGAGATCTTCGTCATCCATCTCTTCTTGTTCGAGAGTTTCAGCAGCTTCCGCCGTCTCGAGCATGACTCTCAACATAGCATCACGATCAGTCTCGGAGGATTTGTTGTCGAAACGACCCGCCTGAATGACTTTGCCATCCATATCAAGCTTGAACTTGGCTCGCTCTAAGATCTTCTCCTCGACGGAATTGGAACTGATAAGTCTCAAAATGCGAACCTCATTCTTCTGGCCGATACGATGAGCTCGATCTTGAGCTTGTAAATCTTGATGGGGGTTCCAATCAGAATCGTAGATGATGACAGTGTCCGCAGTTTGCAAATTGAGACCAAGACCACCAGCACGAGTAGAAAGCAAGAACATAAAGTATGGAGAGTCCGGCGCATTGAATTCGCGAAGGAGGTCAGAACGATCGTCGGACTTTGTCGTACCATCCAATCGCAAGTATTTAATCTCCCGATAGCGCAAGAAGTCTTCCATAATGTCCATAATGGCAGTCATTTGGAAGAACATGAGCACTCTGTGGCCAGTCGCCTGGTACTTAGGCAGAACTCGGTCGAGAAGCTCGAACTTGCCGGCTGTACGCCATAGTAGATCGTTGCTCACACTCAGGGGGTTCATTTGGTTCTCAACCTCATCGAAAACGAATGGATGATTGCAAAGCTTACGCAATTGCATAATCATGTTGCTCAGACCACGAGCACCAGTTTTTCCGCCTTTGCCATCACTGACCACCAACTTGTTGTGGGTCACCATCTGCTTGTAGAGGCGTGCTTGCAACGAAGAGAATTTGCACTTGATGACTTTCTCAGTCTTGTCGGGCAAATCCTTTTCAACATCCTTCTTCAGACGACGAAGCAAGAACGGTCTCAAGACCTTGTGAAGACGACGAATGACGAGAATGGATTCTTCTTCGGTCAGTTCTATCTTATCTTGGCTACCGGTGTTCGCGAATGGAGTGTTGAACCACTCATCGAAAGACTTCACAGATTTGAAGATTGTTGGGAGGACGAAATTCAGAAGGGCCCACAACTCAGGGAGGTTGTTCTGTAGCGGCGTACCAGTGAGAATGAGTCGGTAGCGGGTGGAGTAATATTGAGTGAGCGTAGCGCTGAGCTTCGAGGAGGAGTTCTTCATACGATGACCTTCGTCAATAATCATGTGAATCCACTTGATTTTACTTAAGACAGGTCTGTCCTTGATGATGTACTCGTAGGTCGTGAGGAGAACTTGGAAATTGCCGTAACGGATTTGCTGCTGTTGCTGCTTTCGAGCCAATGGCGGACCCTTGTAGACGACTCTCGCAATAGATGGCGCCCACTTCTCGAATTCGAGGTTCCAATTCGTCAAAGTACTCAGCGGCACAATGACTAAGAAAGGACCATTCTGCTTCTTCTTCTCGATCAGGTATGTAATCAAACTGATTGTTTGAATGGTCTTGCCGAGACCCATCTCGTCTGCAAGAATGCCATTGAGGTTGTTGTTATACAATGAAATCATCCACTGCAAACCCTTCAATTGATACTCCTTTAATGTACCGCCAACCAAGATAGATGGCTGAGCGTTGACCTCTTCCTTGATACGATGCGCAACAGCATAGTAGTCAATGTTCTTCCTGGATGTCTCGTCATCATCATCCTCGTCGTCGTCCTCTGAGTCATCCATTAAGAACTCATCATTGGTCTCGCCTCCATACCGCTCAGCGGCCTTTCTCTGTTGCTCCTTGACGGATGCGGCAAGCTCTGAGAGGAAACCATCGGTTTGTCGGAGCAGATGAGTAATACGAGTGTCCTTGGCTTGATCAAGCAACTTCAAGTAGGCCTCTTCGTCGTTCGATTTCAAAGCTTGCAGACGTTGCTTGGCAGTTCGCTCGATTCTCTTCTGCTCTTCCTTCTCGATATTCTGGTGTTGTGCAATCATCATGCGGCCCAGCTTCTGCATCTTTTGTCGCTGGTTTGCCGCCGCTGTGTTAACTTCCCGAGCATGAGTAAGGACATGGTGGAGGTAATCGGTATGTCTCTTCTTCTCCCGAGTCTCACGAGCATCGCGCTGTTGCTTCTCAAGCTTCTCGGTGATGCGCGCTTCCCGCAGTGACTGCTTCTTCATTCGTCGATAATGGCTTCGGTTAGCGGTCATAGCCAGGTTGTCATATTGAATCATCTGGCGTCCAACTCTCTCTCGCAGATTTCTCTGCTTTTGATACAACCCCAGCATCTTCATCTCGATCAAAGCCTTGCGCTTCAGCGTATCTTCCGGAGTCAGGTCTTCGTTCCGGACATCGATGTGGGCGATATTTGCTGGAAGTGACTTGAGCTCTTGCATTCGAGCTTGCATGCGATTGTATATGATGATTTCTCTCTCGGTTCTGAGCTTCTCGATATCCACACCCGATGGCATTGTGCTTGGAATCATAGGTCGCATCTCTCGCTTCTTGTGCGCAGAGTAGCTGACCTTGTTCGATAGTCCAGCATGGGGAGACTTGAATCCAGTGTACTCGTGCTCCTTCATCTTTGTGGCATCTTTCTCTCCAGTAGCAGTATCGACACCATTCGCAGTGGACACATCATCGGCCTTTGTGTCTGCAGCGTCGAGAGGTTGGTCGGCGGGCACAGGTGATTTCTTCTGCTGGGAAGCAAAGAGCTGCTGTTGCGTAGGCAACGGAATACCCATGTTCTTTGACAGGCATTTGAAGGCATATATTTGGTGCTTCAGGATACTCAATTGTTCCGGGGTGAAATATCCGCTACCGCCAGCTGTTGTGCGTTGCACGGCTCCTTTCGGTGCAGGTGTGTTCGCAGTACCGGCGGGTATAGCAGAGGGGCCAAGAGATGATGTGGTGGGAGTTTGGGAAGTGGGTAAGGAAGTCGTTGCAGGCGCAGTGCGAGTGCCGTTGGCACCATTAGGAGCGGAGGTAGTAGCATTTTGTTGATTTAACATCTGCTGCTGCTGTTGTTGAGCGAAGGCAGCTCGCTTTTGTTGATACATGCGCTGTTGTGACATATTCGTAAGAATTTGGTGGAGCCTTTGAAGTTCGGGGTCCTTTTCTGATACGCCGGATTCCTTCAACTGCTTGTATTTCTTGGGTTTATTAGCAGACATTCAAAAGTGAATTGAGGGGTTGTGCTGGGTCTCTGGATAGATACCTGCAAAGCCTCCTGGAGGTTAAATCCTGGTGGAGCATTGGGAGCCACGCTGCCAGGCTGCTGGACAGCGGGAGCGGTCTGGACGGAAGCCATAGTTGCGAGATCTGATGTCTATTCAATCGCGGCGGACTGTCGTTGGACTTATGTTCGGCCTTTGCGCATATCAAGAACCAGCCTTGCGCATCAGGTTTGATGTAAGGGGGGCTTTTGATGGCCAAGTGAATGATGGGCCGAGGCGGCAATGACCAAAAAAGTGACGCGGGTGCCTTCGGAGGGCAAAATCAAGTGTTGTTGCGCGATAGAACGTTGGATCGCGTCCTGTGTTGATGTTAAACGACTTTTTGGAGATGGAATCAGCTTGGCGCGATGTCCCTTCAGTCCTTCACGATTGATGACCGAATCGAAGGCTGGGAGGTGTGAAAGGGCGAGAGGTGCAAATCGATGCCGAAATGGCGGTATGCGACCGGTACGCGCGTGGAGCACGACGTGTTGAGTGTCGTTGCGTTTGAATATTGAGGTTGTGAGGCTAGGGGAGGGGGGTTGGCGACGCAGCTGCCGGTCCTCGTTGATAGATTTCCTCTGCTGTCGAAGGATGAGTTGCCTTTGCGCCCAGTTGAGCGCGACATGGTGACTAAGGCGGCGCTAAAAGGAGGCTAGCGCTGACGCTCGGGCCTTTTTCTTTGGTCACGTGAGTGTCGACCACCTCATTGTCATGAAGCATTTTGCTGATCAGCACAACAATAGCAGACTTTTCGAGGCTGATGGAGTGTGTATGGTCTTCGGGGCCTTAGATGCAATAGAGAGCTTTGCAGCGGAAGCAGTTGCGCTTTTGCCACCTTCGGCGACCAGAATTGACCTCCAAAAACTCAAAACTTCTGTTGTCACCAAACCACAGGACTAACTTGTCTTTTTTGACTTGTACATATTATTGATCTCACCTTCTCATTGTATAACTGTTCAACGTAGAGGCAGATCTATGGCGGTTTGAACAAGCAGAGACAGGCCGCTAAAGTCATATCCAGCTCCTCTATTCGCCCCTTTCGTACTGAACTCGCCCCTTCTCCAAGCTCTTCTAGGCCCAGCAGAGCACAATGTCTTCTGAACCTTTGGGTACCTCTAAAGGCCTTGGAGATATATCCTTCCACCCCCTCTCCGAAAATCCCTCCTCATCTCATCATCTGATCTACTTCATCACCGGAAACCCCGGTTTGATATCCTACTACCACACTTTCTTCCAAACCCTCCACGGTCTCCTCAGCTCATCTCCTGCCTCTATCTCAAATATCTACCACATCCACGGCCAATCCCTTGCCGGTTTCGAAGACGATGCAACAAACCCTCTTGTTACAACACCTTACAGCCTCTCAGAGCAAATCTCGCTTTCCCTCAGTACCCTCCAACACCTCCGGATTCCCGCAGGCCCCAAGAAATCCCAACCCTACACAAGCGTAATCCTAATCGGCCACTCAGTCGGCTCCTACATCCTGCTCGAACTCATCAACCGCCTGCGGAAACCCTCCTCTCCCCTCAACATCAAAGCCGGGATCCTGCTCTTCCCAACAGTAACACACATAGCGCAATCCCCCAGCGGCATCAAAATCAGCACTCTTTTCAAAATCCCGGACTTCCCTAGGAGAGCGAGTTTTGTGGCCAGGAATTTGGTGAGTCTTGTGCCGAGAGCTGCGTTGAGGTGGTTGGTGGGCCTGGTGACGGGGATGCCGGATGAAGCTGCGGAGATCACGACGGGGTTTTTGAGGAGTCGGATGGGGATTTGGCAGGCTTTGTGAGTTTTCCTCTCCTGCTTTTTGGTTTTGGGGTTGTGGGGTTGTGGGAAAGTGAGGGCTGATTTGGTAGGCATATGGCGAGGGATGAGATGAAGCAAATTACAGAGGATAGGTGGGATGAGAATATTTGGGGTGTGGAGCATGAAGATGTTGATCATAAGTATCGAGTCCCGAAGTTAGTGTTCTACTTTGGAGAAAAGGTAGGTTCTGTTCTCGATGGCTGGTGGGTTAAAGCTGACGAGAGTAGGATCATTGGGTTGCGGACCATACTCGAGATGCGTTGATTGCTGCTAGAGGACGAGGAGAGGAAGAAACGAAGAGCTCGAAGCCGATTATGCTGATTGATGGGAATGGCGTAGATCATGGATTTTGCATTAGACACAGCGAGAGCATTGCTGAGAAGGTCAAGGTGTGGATAGATGATATTATGTTAGAATAAAAATCGAAGCTGTAAATGTTAAGGTGCTCCAAACCGTGTTGGGACAATGGCCGAACAGGACTTCAAACGCTCCAGAACTTATGGTACACTCACATAAAGATCAGAGGGATTCTGAGAAAATGATTTATTCCATTGTCCCAGGATACTTGCGGAGAATCAAGTCCTTAATGTCTTGGCATCTATCATACAATCACAGCTTCATCCGCTTATCCAACCAAGCTACCAAATCCGCAATGTTGACCTTTAACAAACCCCGGCCCTCCAATCTCTCCTTAAGATAGGTCTCGAAATCATTCACCTCCTTTGCGTTCCTATCAAACATGTTGCGAACCGGAGCATGTGAAACCTTTACACTCTCCAAACCTGAGATGCCCAGCAACTCAGAAACGCCTCTGGCAGCCCTCAACGGTGGGTCGATCAGAAAGAAGGCTAAGTGAGGACTCAGGGTAAATTGAGAGTATTGCTGGTGCCCATAGAACGTCGACCATTTGCTAACAGTGATCTCAAGCTCCTTCAGGTTCGGGCATATGTGGAGGAGAGAGATGGGGTGCGAGTCCTGAGGACCACGTAGATGAAACTTAATTCGTTGGACGTTCTGTCGAACGAATTCGTTTCTCGAGAGACAGAATCCCAGTGCGCAGGTGCAGGAGAAGTAGAGAACGTTGTCCTGGTAGAATAATTTGAGGATTTCGGATCTAACGCGCTTGCAAGTTCCCGCGAGGGCCAGAACTTCCTTTAGGTCGGTATTTTGCAAATCTTTTGGGCCTGCCTTGCAGTATCCAGTTGGGCATGAGACATAGTAGTGGGTGGCGTTGCCACATTGGTGGATCTGAACAATGGTGATTAGTATGGCTTGATGGGATCAATGTAACGCAAGTCCTGAGGCCATGAAATCAAGGAAAGAAACTCGATATGCACGTACAATAGTAGCTGGCTCGCCAATTACCATCTCATATATTCTATTGCGGATGTCAAGGGGGTATCCCAAAAAGTTCACATCCAAGGAAAATGGTTCCTCTGGTCGGGTATTAGTACATTTGGAGGCTCAAACGGGAAGAAGGGGTATCTTGCTTGCAATGTGAAGCATCTCCTCGCATGCTTCAATGAGCTGAAGACACGCAGCTTCTTCCTCGGGTTTCTTGGCCATGATAGACTGACATTGGTTGATGAGGTATGTGATGGTATCGTAGTACGTGAAAGGCTTATTGTCGATGATTAACTTAGTGTTAAATCGAAGGGCAAACACCGTCTCCTCCATCTTGCCATGCTTTGTCTTGTAGAACGCTTCGAAGAGGCCTAAGGTAACGGAACAGGTGTCGATGCCATGTGGGATAACGAGACCACCGGGCGCCACGAGGGTTTGGTTGGACGTAGACGACATAACTAATGGCTTCGGCAGGGGCGTGTGTATGTGGATCACGGGAATATGTAGCTAAAGACGTGGTGCGAAAGCAATGTAAAGGGTTGTAGTGACACCGACTCCGAGGAGGTTTCAAGGTTTTGGTTGTAGGGTGGGCAGGGCTTGTTAGCGAAAATCCGCTATAAACAAAGAAGGCGGAGGACGGAATGACGGCGACCCAAGAACTTCGGCTGCAATTCTTTCCCATACAACCATATTGGAGCCGAGTTTGGAAGCTCTCCTGAAAGAAGGAGAATAAGAGACTTCCGAGGCATTAGGATAGGAAAGATTGACTTCAAGACCAAGGCTAACCTCAGTAGATCCTCGATTGATGCTCCAAGCCGCCGGTTGTGCCTCTGGCCATTCGACTTGATTTATTCCCCGCCGCCAATCATACACTCGACAGTACCCGAATGCAAGAGGGACGGAAAGCGAATGAGATCAAAACAGTCAAGCCATCATTGCCGATGTGCATGGAGATACGAGGAACTAGGATCAACTCCACTTTGAGCGAGACTGGGAAAGATTGAACAAGTGAAGCTCGTATGGCTCAAAATCAAGTTAACGGAGGCACAAGAACCGCACACATTTTGGAAAAGTCCTCGGTCTAACGAATAGCTCTTTCTAGAGCTGGCCTGGCCATACAGTCAAGTGTACAGACGAGTAAGGTCGAGACTTAGGGCCGAGGAGCAGCAGTCTATCTTTTTTTGGTAGTCTGTGAGGAAGGTTTCTTATGACGGTACTTGATTCGCAGATGCTGTAAGCCTCGGAGAGAAATAGGCACATGAGACCAGAGCTAACATGGCGATAGAATGCGGACTTGGACTTTAGAATGCTTGCTAGTACCTCTATGGAGTGCATATGGCCAATAAGAGAGGCCAGTCCATGATATGAACAAGCGTATGAGGATACTACAGCTCAACAACATATGCCGAGGGGAAATGACAGACGAGAATCAAAGAAGCACCCCGCATTTCGGCCCAGGTTGGAACTCTTTGAGACTGCCGATAACAAGAACGCAAGGATAACACAATCGAAGGAATGTTTCGAGGCCTACCTAGTCTTCCTCCGAGCTGCATTCACGCAGGTAGCTATTCTAGCCTCTCAAGAGAGGCTTCCTCGAAGCTCATCGTTATCCCAACAGACAAATTGCGAAGGTCCACCATGTAGCAAGAGGAGGTTCCGCACTCAAAGGTCGTTGGAGTCTTTCTAGTCTCATACACAAGTGTGTATCCAGCTCAAGACCAGCAGTTAAGAGAAAGCTGGTCGAGCGAGGCAAAAGACAATGCAGGGAGCAAGAGAGGCAAGTGCCAATCACTTGAAATATCGGCATCTTGTGATAGCGGCTTGGATTGAGGAAGAGGATGAGGACTTATGAGTGCTATGTCACAATTTCCAATGTCCAAGTTTGTGGAGAAGAATCCCCAGCGATGTAAGTCCAAACTCATGGGGACGACCCCTCATGTCCAATGTCCCAGTTTGAGGAGCAGTGTAACCAGGATCCAGAAGACTTCATGTCCAGGTGTATTTGACTTGGTGGCATACACCCAAGACTTTGGACTATACATCGCTCACCTTGTGATATTGCGAGATAGAACACGATCTCAGCCCCAATGTGCGCAGAAATCGCCGGGACTCGGCAGGACTGACGGTCAGCAAGGCATCACAGGAAATAGTGTCTGGGCCACTTGGTCAAACTGCCAGCTCGCCCAGGGCGTTGTCCTGCGCGGGCGCAGTCTTCACGAAGATGCATCTTGGTAGAAGGAAGAAAGGCTTTCATTTTTTAAGGAATTTTCGATTCATTTGATGTCGGCATCTACAAACACCGCGTTTTGGGGGCCCGAGCGCTCGATAGGACACCAAGCACCCTGCACCACACCACACGGCACGGCACCTCTCTCTTAGCGCGGCTGAGGTGGTCCCACTCATTTAAAGTCGAGTGCTGGTGGTCTGCTCTGCAGCCTCTGCTCTGCATTGCTCTGCTTCGGGCAGGGAGGCACGAGACCAGACCGAAACGGTGGCGACAAGGGAGCGCGGGACGACGCCGATGTTGGTGATGGATTGGATGAACTATCAAGAGCCCGGATGCTGTGCTACACTGCACCGCTGTGGCCGAAACAATGCCCGCTTTCTGTGAAGAGTGTCCCGTCCATGTTCTGCCCACCCTTCTGCATCAATTGGCTAACCCCGTTGATATTGCACTGTGCCGTCTGGCTGGCGCTGTGCCTGCATCTCTTTGCTCTGCCAAATGCGGCATCCAGCGCGGGGGTGACTTGTCAAGTTGTCAAGCTCGAAGTGTCGGAGGACAGTCGTCATCGCCCGCTCTCCCGCACGGTCGGAGCCGACAAGGGCCCATTGGCTGTCTGCCGGTCAATCTTAGGCCTGGGCAGACCGCGTCCGCGATTGCCAAAGCCAAGACACTGTTCACTATCGTCCAGGACGGGTGGGCGTCCTTTCCATTGCTACTGTCATGTCCTTTAACAAAGCAAAGTCGACCCTCCCTCTTTCCTTATGGCCGCTCGGCCAGACATCGTATCAGCAGCAGCAGCACCTTCACTCGCTTCAAGACAGATTTGCAACTTCTAGCCAAGCCGCATCCACCTCTCGTCTCACTCGTCAGGCTGACCCAGCCAACGAGAGTCTCCTGATGCAGGGCACACTTCTCTGCAACCTCTGTTTGCGCTGCGATGGCTCGGTCAAAGACGAAACCTTTCTCAGCCTACGAGCAAGTGGCAGTTGCAACTGAGCGTTTACTACAGGCAACTCTAGCTATCATAGCCCTCGGCGTTATCTACCGCTACTGCTGGATAGGTTTGTTCTCTCAGCCTCTAGTGGCCTCGCATTCTAGATGTATCTGCTAACACATCTTCTTGCAGATATTTCGGATCCTTATAAGTGCGGCGCACTTCTCAATAAAGGCAAATGGCTTGATCCAGGCCCACGGTGGAGCTCTCACAATCCCTTCCAGCTATGGCAACCGCCAGGGTGCTTGTTGCACGAATACAAGAAAAAAGACATCCAGGAATGCTTCGGCCAACAGCGGCTGGTCTTCATTGGCGATTCTACAACCCGGCAGATCTTCTGGGCCGTTGCAAAGAAGATGGACCAGGAAAGAGCGGAAGAACAGATAGCCGATATATTGGACAGTGATTACAAACACAGAGACCTGGAGTTCACCTCTGCCGGTGTCACAGCGCAGTTCATATGGGATCCGTGGCTTAATTCGACTGGGTCGGATGTTGAACTGAAGAATTTTAGAGCAGACCCTCGCCAAGACCACGGCGACCAAGCCAGAAGAAGTGCAGCGCTGGTTCTGCTTGGGGCTCCTGGATTATGGAATGCACGACATGGCCAAGAGAATTACTTCAAGGATTTCCGAGAGTCGATAGACCGTGTCATTCCATATATGGATCATGCTCCTATAGGTTCCGGGCTGTCAACCCAGCTTTCTAGGCCATTCCCAGTTCGCCAAACGTCGCCCAACTTGTTGCTACTGGCACCAGTTCAGGTCCCGCGGTATCAATACCTGTCTCCGTCGAGAGAAGAGACCATCACACCAGAAAAGATAGATGCGATGAATGACCTACTACAACAAGTCTCGGCCCATTCGTATGCTGATGTCGTTTGGAGCTACTCCTTGATGACATTCTCTGGCCGTGCGACATATGAGGATAGTGGACTTCATGTGGTGGAGAATGTAGCTCATCGAAAGGCAGATGTTCTACTCAACCTTCGTTGTAACTCGAATGCTGCTTCAAGAGGCTACCCCTTCGATCGCACCTGCTGCAGCAACTACACTCACATGGCTGGTGTTCAATGGATAATGCTACTTGGAGGGATGTTTTTTCTACCTGGGTTATTATTCATCCGTAGAAAGCATACTGCCCTCAGGATTGGACGCTTCCTCCCCAATCACGAGACTATGAGTGCTATATCTTTGGTTGGACTCGTTGTATGCTTCTGTTTTTACACAGATCGTACGCAGATTTTTGAGAAATCCCAGAAGCTGTTCCGACAGAAACAGTTCCTAATGGCATGGGCCGCCGCATCAGCTCTTGGTCTCGTTTCAATAAGAAGAAGCAAATCACCTATTTCAAGAAGATCCTCTTCACTTACGCTTTACGACCAAGAATTCCTTCCTCGAGACCAAAGCGATGAATGGAAGGGGTGGATGCAATTCTTCATCTTGATCTACCACTACACAAATGGGTCGAAGACACTCTGGATTTACGAGATCGTCAGACTTCTGGTTGCATCCTATCTCTTCATGACAGGATATGGCCACGCGCTGTATTTTCTGAAGAATGGTGACTATTCTCTGAGACGAGTTGCTACGGTGCTGATACGTCTCAACTTGTTGAGCTGCATTTTGCCCTATATGATGCGTACGGACTATCTGTTTTACTACTTCGCCCCACTGGTCAGCTTCTGGTTTCTCATCATTTATTACACTCTCAAGATCGGTCACCGCAATAATACTAGTGCCGATTTTGTCATGAAAAAGATCCTCCTCTCGGCTATGATTACGACTGCTTTTACAAAGATACCCGGCATTCTGGAGTTTATTGCATTTATGTTAAAATACACCTGCTCGATCTCCTGGAACGTAACGGAATGGCGGTTCCGCATGTTTCTCGACATGTATATTGTTTATGTTGGAATGATTGTTGCTGTTGTCCTCCACCGCACGTCGCAACTTGGAGCCGGCTCAGTTGGACCAAAGGCCACCTTTGACAGCATTCTCGAATGGACCATCAAACACAACAAGATTTTCAAGACCGCCATGGCCCTCCTCTCTTTGGGGCTACTACCCAGTTTCTGGCTCCTAACCCGACGATCTCCTGATAAACAAGATTACAACTGGTGGATGCCTTTCATCTCCTTCATACCCATTCTCGCGTTCGTCACGCTGCGCAACTCCAACCGTTTCCTTCGAAATTATCACTCCGGGGTCTTCGCATGGATCGGCCGCTGCTCTCTCGAAACATACGTCCTTCAGTACCACATTTGGCTAGCAGGTGACACCAAGGGCCTGCTACGACTCGGGCTTTGGAATCCTTGGGTCGAAGCGGCTATGCTGACCGCGATCTTCCTCTGGCTTAGCTGGCTCATCGCCGGCGCGACGCAGACGATCGCCAATTGGATCGTGGGGAAGAAGCCAGGAAGTCAAGGCTATGGTGAAGATGACACCGTTGGGCTCAAATACTCACCTTACCTGTTGCCAAAGATGGAAGACGGAGAGGGCACCCCTTCGAAGGACACGAGATTCGATATTGGACGAAGCGGTACCTCTCAATGGTTGGAGAAGTGTGTTGTCCTTTTCAGCGAGGATTTGAGATGGAGACTGGGACTTATACTCCTGGTTATGTGGGTGAGTAATGTTACGTATAGATGAGAAAATGGGGCTGTCATTATCCTGTGTAAACACACTGTGTAAAGACGAAAGACGCCTACATAAATAGACGATAATTGAATTCATGAATCTCAAACTTAGTCAGCGATGACTGGAATGTCACCATCGATTAGCAATTGAGGAGAAACAGGTGTTTCTAGCTTCAAACCAAATCTGAGGTAGAAGTGAAGAGCTTGAGAATGTTGGTCCAAACTCAAGGGACAGTCAAGCGACTTTTCTTTTGAGAGCAAGTGTTCGAAGCTATACATATAGCTAAAGAGCTACCTGGTGTTCTTTCCGTTAGAGGGGCAGAGAGAGGGCGTTTAATCTAGGATGAAGAATCAGGAGCGCAGCTTAAGCTAACTCCATTACTCTTAATTAACTAACTGCCAACACCCATCCCAGCCCCTGGCACATCCTGCCTACAAACCTCAATCAACGCACTCAATATCCTGGTCCCCCTCCTCCGTTCCCCCCACGTCTTCAAGCCAGCCAGTAGATTCCTCCCCTCAACAAGAACCCTCATCGGTCCCTTCACACTACAAAGATTACCGACCCCGGTGATGTTAGCACGCATGCTAGCGCCCCTTTTTACAAAGAGTTGGACGAGTTCATCGTCTGCTGGCCGATCAAGCTGCATGGATGTTGGGAACAGAGATTCGGCTTCGTCGTCATCGTCCTTGTTGGCTGCTTGAGAAGGATGGTAGGAGTCAGGCCGAGGTTGGGGGAGGGGGGAGGTGCGTGCTGCGAATGTGCCGTATGCCCAGAGCGCGAGTGTAGCGAGGAAGACGGAAGACGGTTCGTAGAAAGCATCCGCCGAGAAACGGCGAACGTGCCAGAAGAGACAGCCAGCATGGATCATGGCAAGACGAGCTTTGTGCTGGTCTTCGAGGGCCCAGCGTTGGATGTGCTTTTTGAGGGTCGGGATGTCGAGGTCTTCTTCGGTTGTTGGGAGGGGTTCGTTCGTCATGAGGTGGGCGAGTTGGACGATTTGGCAGAAGGGTGTTAGGAGGATGACTCGTGCGAGGTGGAGGTGCAGGACGGTGGGGTGCTCCATTCCTGATGCTGCTCCTATTACGCTGTTTGCGTGCCAGTGAAGGATGTCCAGGCAGTCGCAGGCTGAGTTGCGCCATTTGGAATACGTTTGTATTCCTGGTAGCCAGACCGGCATGGATCTTGAGATGGTTTTGATATCCTGTTTCTCTGCGGTGGGGGTCCACAGTGTGAGGGGTTGTTTGAAATATGATTCAACCTCCCATGTCCGGCGGAAGAGTGCGTGGATGCATAGGATTCGACTAAACTCGCCTGTAGAGGACTGGATGCGCTTTTCAATGTAGGCAAGTTGGATTGCTGCGTGGAGAGAGGGGCTCGCTACTTTGGATTAGTGTATGGTATTATGAAATGGGTTGAAGTCCTCACGATCAGCACAGGAATGGAGCTGCTGCCAATCCAGAGCTGTTTGCGCTTCCCAGAGAACTTCTTGGCATGGTATTGGAACCCGAGCGTCTTCTAAGGACAGGAGAGGGCGTCTTTGAAAGTGGAAAGCCCACATACAGTCCAACCACTATTGAGATTTGTGAGAAATTTCATCAAATTAGAGCTGAGAAGCTTACCCATATGCAGTAGCCTGTGCGTCGGCGGCTTTCTGCTTCATACCATTTCCTCCAGCCATAGTCAATATCTTCCATTCCATTGTTGTTTGATTGATCTACGTCTGAGCGTGCCATCGACCATTCCGTGCTGCAAAATGATGCGAGATCACCGTGGTAGCCTTCCGCGATCTTCGAAAGTCGCTCATCGCCGCAGTACATCATGCCCACACAACTTAGGAGATTGATTTGGGTAAAATGTAGCTTGGAAGGTCTCGGATATTCCCCATTCTCGTTCTAAGGTGTGAAGTCAGAAAGCAAGATGGCAAATTAAGGGCAAGAATGAAGTTACCACAGCCTCTATTGCCCTGCGCAAGAACTCGTGTATGGCAATACTGAAACCCTCAGAATGTTCAATTTCAAGGTAGTGACTTCCGACTGCAGCCATAGCTAACATGAGGAGCCAATGAGAAGAGGATATATTGAAGGTAGCTGGATGTGTAAATGGTAGGATTGATTCAAAATTGTCTCGGTAAAGGAGTATACAAAGACTCAAAACCTGACGTGAAGGGAATGCAACATTGTAGAACTTTGAATAGTGGGTCGTTGTGGTGCACGTGTGAGTGAAACTTTCTATAATTTCGGTGTATGAACCTTGAGGGATTTGCTTAGTCTCTGCAACCTCTGGAAGGTCCCCAGTTTCTGGGAATTTAAAAGCCGGGAAGGCTTCTTCGTTTCCAAACGTGGAAGCATGGGCGTGCGAATCCGAATGTCGATATGGTATCTTGCGAACTCGTGGCAATCTTGCCCCATCGCCGTCAACATAAAAGTGGCCACCACTGTGTGTACTTTGCGTACTCGGGCTTGAGACATCCTGACCATCTACAGCTTGTGACTGCCGTCCTAGCGGATCTCTTGCTCGGGGTGGAAACTGTCGAGGCGATGTTTGATTCTGACCCGAGTTTGTGAGGGGATATGTGATATTACTAGCTTGTGGAGTTTGGCCAAAGAAGAGAGAATGTTGATCGAAGGGGCCGAGGTCCCCATCCATCTGGAAATCAGGCGTCCAGTTATCCGGGAGCCAATTGATCGAGGAAAAGTTGTTTTGATACCACGGCTCTGGTACCCCATTATCATGCTGATGATGCTCGATCTCTGCGCCAGCGTTCATGTCCAAAGAACCAACATTGGTTGGTTGTTCCATGAATGGCTGGATTGGTTCTGAGCTAGGAGGGATCTCCATATTTTGTTGCTGACCGCGGCCGGTAGGGGAGGTAAGTGGCTGCGAGTTGTGGAGACCAGATCGACCAGGAGATATGGAGCTCGGCATCTGAACACTATTTCGAGCAAAAGATAATGTATATTCTGGTGAAGCGTGACTTTGAAAGAGGAAAGCATTTGGATCATTTGTACCAGGAAGAGAATCTGCCGTTGTGCTGTGGATTTGATCCTGATCCTGATTCATTCTCGGTGAGACAGATGTATTAGACCAAGACATCGGAGACTCTTGGGCTTTCGAAGAGCTGTGCTCACTTCCTGATGGCGTTTCTTGGTCGTCAACAGGTGATGCTGCATCCTCACCACCCACAGGGAACCGAGTTGAAGTAGCTCTTCGTGACCTGCCAGACTCTGGGTATTTGCAGTCGACCGTTCGTTTTTGGCAGCCTAGGCATGGAATACCACCACTGCATTTTCTCCTAGCCGCTGCACATGCTAGGCAGGCCCGATTTCCTTTTCCAAGGACACTCCGTTTGGGTTCATTGTGAACTTGCTCATGCCGTCTCAAAGCGTCTCTAGAAAACCATTAGTGATCACGTGAAAGCACTTCGGTAAGGGTACTGACATTCTGTAGAAGCCTTTACGGCAGTAGGAGCATTTGAGAAAGCGCTCTTTCATGTGACTCCTTGCATGGCGTGTTAAATGCTCAACTCGGCCGAACGTCTGCTGGCATTCAAGACACTGAAAGCGTCCGGGAGCTGGGTGATTGGCCTGGCTTGCACTTTGAGAGTCGTTAGGACTGGCTGCTCCCTCTGCTTCAAAAGGAGTCAGCATAAGACGATTTCATCCGAGGCCGGGGCTCCCGTTACCCATGTGCACTCGAAGAGGGGCCGAGCTGGCCGAAAGGCGCAGTCGAATTAGAACTGGTGGAAGAGAAATCTAGTACTGGGTCAAGCTCGTCTCCGCTTGGGGTAGGAGAGCATTCTTCCTAAACAGAGATGCAAGCTGGTGAGCGCTGGGTCGGCTGGTGGGAAGGGGATTTGTGGAGTCGGAGGTGAAGTGTGGGGTAGCTCGCTTTCCACCAATCTGACAAGAGTGGAAGTGATCGGCCGTACCCACCTTAGCCAAGGAGCTGGGAGAGATCACGTGTTGTCGTGCTGGGCGAAGCCCGGGCCGCGAAAGAATATTGACAGTAGGCAGGCAAGCGCGCATGGCTGGATTTTGGCTGCTTTGAGCTTTTTGCTTGAAGCGGGAAGGGACAAGAGTGGCGCCTTCCTCGAAAATTTGGGGAGAATTCCGTGCAAGACATTTCAAAGGGACTCCGGTATACCGGTACTGAATTCGTTTTCGCTTCTTAGTCTGCCTTTTCTACGAAACCCTCATGCTTTGAGATATATACATTAACTACTGAGACTTGCTGAAACCTCAAACAATACATGTCTGTGAGTGAACTCTACCTATCCTAACCAACATAAAATTCAAAGGCGTAAGCCGTAGAGGTATCGGTTTGATAAACAGGGAACGTCACACTATTCCCCGAATATGTGTGCGAGTACCAGCCAAGATCATTTGGAGCATCAACTTCTCCAAAATGGCCGTTGGAGGGGAAGCCCCATGTGTGAATGTTAAGTGATCCAGAAGACGGCAGTCCCACAGACGACAGACTGTTGATTGTGATCTGCCAGGTTCCAGACGTAATTCGAACTCCAGTGAGGACTCTTACCATATCCTTGCCAACGGTAGCGAAGGTATCGAGTTTGAGGTCGGCTGACGGAGAGGTTCCGACTCGATATCCGGTCATGTTGAGGTTGTAATACTGGTAAACTTGATAGTCGCCATTTGGATAGTAACCCGTACCTGTTGGGCTATTCGTATTTGTTTTCGATACCAGAGATCCCATGAAGTCGTGCAACTGGGATCCACTGAGCCAATTTCCTCGAAGACCATGGGCATTGACTCGTTCAAGTTGGGAAATCCACCACGCCGAGCCGGCAGGAACCTGTTCAGGGAATGTGGCATACTCGTCGATGTTCAAAGGCTTGATAGGAAGCTTGTAGGTTTGAAGCATGCCAACTAGAGCACCGTATGCCCCTTGCATGTCTCCTCCTCCTCCTTCCATATGCCAGACGTACTCGTCGGGCACACTAGAGTTGCTAGCAACAAAACTCAAGAAATTAGTCCACCACGTGTTTGAACGGTCGGGTTGGCCTGCAAAAGCTGGTCCAATAAGTTTCACCGACGGCCACGCCTGCCTATTCAAATATTCAGTCAGATTTCACAAACGTAAGCTTTAGGTTGAATGAAGCAAGACTTGCCTTAAGCGGTGGTATGTTCTACCCCACATCTGGATATACTGTGCTTGTGAGGCCTTCCAGAAGTATGTGAGATCTGGCTCGTTCCAAATATCGATAGACAGACCAGCAGTAGCAGAATTGGCATTCATATCCGAGATCCACTGTGTAAGGTAATTATCCCAGCTGGTCCAGTCTCCATTGTCTCCAGGATACGGCGCAGTCGAATTCTGACTCCCGTCCGCCCCCCAGAGATCATGGATTAGGAAAATGAAGTTGGCGTTGTACTTCCTGGCTGTCTTGTAATTTGAAAGCGCAGATGCGAATCGAACCTGTCTCAGAATAAGCAAGTGGAGTGAATTGTCAATCTACAGCGCATACCTTGTATTCCGACAGCCCCCAAATCCAGCCACGGCCTGGGGCAGCCACCTGAGCTCCTCCAGCCCTGGCGTAATTAAAGCCAATGCCCGTGTAGAAGTGATCCGGTATTTGATTCAGCTGGTCGGGAATGCCATAGATGAACCCGGAAGCCAAATGCTGGGGCGTGCCGGTATTGTTGCCCAAGTTGACGGTAGACGTTACAGTATCCCGTTGCTCTAGAGGACTAGCAGCCACAACCGCCGCGCAGAGAAGGGAAAGGAGAGCATACATGATTGAATGCTCAAATCAAAGAAAGCAGGAATCAGTTGCCACTCAATTGAAAATGGGCTGCTTGGGTTTGAAGGAAAAGCTTCGCATATTTATATATTACCTTCGGGGAAATCTATGCTTTTGGAAAGAGGAGAAATGATCAACTCGACCAAAGCAGAACAGCCGTCCCCACACAATGCGGGAGTGGTTGAACATTGGGAACTTTCCCCATGAACCCCAGATTTTCCGTTGCCATGTGCCCGGACCTAGCCTTTGAGTACCTGAAGCGGATTGGTCCGCGAGAATAAAGCATAAGGGGCTTTCCGAATGACGCTTGCGGAGGTGAGAGATGGGATTTCGGATGAAGAGGATGAACAGAGGTTGGAGTTCGCTAACCCACCGGAACGGCGACCGCTTCAGGCCAAGACCGTCATTTCTCCATCTCATCTAGGAAGCTCCTCCTTCCTCTCGTCCACGATCATTGGAGCGCAAACAACTCTCTCCTCATTATATGTGGATGCCAATGCTGACATGCGCTTCCGCTCGCCACTGACGGTATCACCGGCATGCTCACAGGAGCGGAGCGAATCTCAGTCCGGATAGCCCCATCCGAGGCTCTTATTGGCTTGTTCACGATTTATCCATTGTGTAGAGGAACTTGGGCATTTTGAGTCAGAAATGAAGTGCTTAGATTTCCATCATTCGATTTTGTCATGCCTAACGTTTTCTACGAATCCCCACTCGCATATGTCCTTTTCCTCCACGGTTATCCCGCAAAGCATACGGTATGAAGTGCAGCTCATCCGCGCCGGAAGCCTTCTCTTGCGTGGCAGATTTCAGACTCATATGAGGAGCATGGCTTGTATCGACATCAATGAATGACGCAGCATTGCGAACTGTCAACCCAATGTACGGTTCTCCAACCTCATCGGCCGCACCTTCTTTCTCCTCGATGGCTGCTGTGGGATCCAGCAGCAGGGTTTTGAAGTGGTCATCCACCCAAGAGTTGTCGAAGTCCTCGACGCAATATATGAGAGGTCCTCGGGCAAGTGCTACGATGTCTTGGTTTGTGTATGGATGAGGCGAGACGAATCTTGGCTTGAGTGGAATGTTCAATTCGAATTTTGGGTTATGCTTCAGCCAATCTGCGGGAAGGGTCAAGTATCCTTTCTCGACATGCTTGCTTGGAAGACTTGGCGAGATCTGTGGTACCGTCAGCTATCACCTCGATTTAGAAAGGACAAAACGTACCTCCCACCCTTCAGCCCAACCAGGGATTCGAAGCTTGATCGTTGTTGCGACTTCAGAAGTACCTCGAAGAGTGAGCTCTATCTTGCCATTCCAAGGCCAGTTCGATTTCTGTTCAAGTTCGACCGTGTCTTTTCCAATAGGAATCGATAGCTGAGCTGAAGAGTACATATGAACTTTCACATGTACCGACTTCTTTTGCTCGTCAGCATCAAAGCTCCACAAATACCCTCCAATGTACCCCAGAAGTCTGGTAACATTCGGTGGACAGCATGCGCAGGTGAACCACTTGGCGCGCTGTGAGAGATGTTTATCGCTCGACGCCAGTTGGTTGACGTATGTGAACTGTGTTCCCTTGGCAGACATGCCCGTCATGACTGCATTGTAAAAGCACAGCTCCATGATATCCGCAAACTTCCCGTCCAAATCTATCTACTATGAATTAGCATGGTTTTAGAATCATCTCATCTCCCACTGCTTACCTGAAGCAACCTCTCTGCAAGCATCATAACTCCAATTGCAGCGCAAGTCTCTGCATAGCATCCGCCCTCATCTGACCCGGACGGCAGGAAGTAGTCAAGTCCAAATCCCTCCCATTGCCCTATGGCTCCGATGCCCCCTGTCAAGTACATTTTCTTGTCAACCATGTTACTCCACAGGCGTTGCAAAGCTTTTCGGTACGAATCGCGATCGGTTTTGCTTTCCACGCGAACCAAGTCGGCGACTGCAGTAAGCAGATACATGGCTCGCACGCTATGGCCTTCTATTGTCTCTTGCTCGATGATCGGCTTATGAGCTTGGTGGTACCTGCCGTGCAAGAAGTATCAGCATGAGCTTTACCCAATCCATAAAAATGCCTACCAATAAGCTCCTTTTGATTCCATGTACGCCGGTACCTGATGCTCGCCTTCTCCTCTAGCCTCAGCCTCGACATCATAGTAATGGCGTCCATACTGCCCAGTTGGATTTCCCCGCTCTGTTATAAAGTATCGCGCTAGGCTCAAATGCTTCGGATTGCCCGTCTTCTCATACAGTCTGAGCAGCGCGAGCTCGATTTCCGGGTGGCCGGGATAGCCATGTTTCTGCGCCGGCCCTGGCCCAAAAGTCTCGTACAGCAAATCAACATACTTAACCAGCGGTTCCATCAGCAAATCATTCTTGTAATGCCTGGAGTGAGCTAGTGCAGCTTCGATCAGATGTCCCGCATTATACCTGTCCTCAAATCAGCACCTCTCTTTCCACCGACAATTACAATTTGCAGAGGGAGAGGAATCATACAATTCATGCAAATCCCTCAAATTTGTAAACCTCTTCGCCGGCTCTACAACCGTGAAATGAATATTCAGATACCCATCCTCCCCCTGCGCCCCACTAATCATTTGCACCAGCTCCTTGACCGCGCCATCGATCTCCTCATTGTCGCCCTCTTCCGTCATCAGGAAATAGCAAGCTCCCTCAAGCCACTTCGCCACGTCCGAGTCCCAGAAGAGATGGTTCGGGACGGGCCAGACGTTCGGCTTGTCGCTGTACGAGCCGTGCCATTTCAGCTTGAAGGCGTCGTAGCGCCCTGTCTCTTTCAGGACGTTGAGTTGGTAGAGGAGAGTGTTGGCGTACACCACCTCCCGCCGGCGGCTGATGAAGGAGGGCGAGCTTGACGGGAAGGTGGTGTGAATGAATGTGATCTGTGGGTACGACATCGTGACTTTCACCTCAATCCGATTCTGATTTTTTTATTTATTTTTTTATTGAAAAAACTCAAGTGTTTGATTCGAGAAGAAAAATTTATAGATCAGAGCAGAGAAGAGGGAATGCTAGCTAGCACCCTCGTGTTAATAACCCCCGAACGGAAATTTTTTAACTGATGTGTACCTGAATGGAGCTCATAGCGGCGAGATGCTTCTTCACCCCTCCCCCACCGGAGCGCGCGCGAAGGGGGTACTCTGCATCCCACTCCCACTGGCACGCCACCCCACCTTTCACCTGCCCCGCAATCAACCCACCAGGAACGCATTGAACCGAGTTGAAGGAACCCCCTGGGAGCTCCTCCCCCACCCCACATGTAAATTCTTATCAAAATTAGGTAGGTATCACCACCCCCTTATTACTAAACGAGCACGTGACCACCCCCCTTTTCCACCGGCTACGCTACCCTGATGTATACTCACTCAATAAAGCAAAGCAGCCTTCACATCAGCTTCGCCACAGTAAGCAAGTTAGAAGCTATGAGGCGCGGCCTATTTTCAATTTTCATATGTCGGAAACAGTGATTTGAATTTCGTATGCATGCAAGGAGTGAGCTAATCTCTATATCTGGGGGATGGGATTGGATCTAATTTCAAACACTAGGTTGAGCCAGGACTGTTGTTTCGAAGCAGCGAGATTGGCGAGGCTGAGGATAATTTTACCGAGTGACAGGGTGACGGATACCTGGCTGAGTAAGTAGTTCAAGCGTTGATGAATGGGCCTCCTTTCAACAAATGGGGATAGTTCCATGTCAGTCATCAATGTGAGATACGTCGCTTACAATTCGAGAAAGCCAGAGACGCGGCTCTCTAGCACAATACCCATTCATCTATTTACAATGTCCTCGTTCTCTCATCTCATCTCATCTCATCTAGCAACGCCCTGCTCAGAATCTACACCTCTCATCCCCACCTCTCTCATCACAAAATGGAAAATCTAGCTCAAGCTCCACAAAGCTCAAGCCAAAACACAACCCAAGGGTATCGCGCAACCAAGCCAAGCATCCATCCATCCATACAATCCACCATCCCAAAGCATGGCCTCTTTTTTCCTTTTCCATTTCCATTTCCATGCTCACTAAAACTCCCGCTAAATTCAAATCCCAAAACAAACTCATAATTGCAACAAGGAAAAGACGACTTAGACAAGAACAAACCAAGATTGTAGCTCTCTATATAGAGCCTGGATCTGAGGGATGTTGATACAGAATGTACAATTTCTTTTCTCTATTGAAAGGGAAAGCAGATAGAGTGGAAGGCTATTTTCCGACAATGACATCCCCGAGGTATCCCACTTGATGCAAGAGCTGTTCGAGTGTGCTCATGCTCTCCGCGTCTGGGACGGGATTGGGGAGGAATGGCGGGGAGGCACCGAAGGTTGCCCGACTCGCTGTTTGGGTCAATTGCGAGAGCGGGGAGTCGTCTTTTGTAAGGGTTTGCTCAGAGGCATATTGGTCTTCCGGGAGACTGTAGGCGTTGAAGCCCGGGGCAGGAGTCTCCGAGAGGACAGGGCTGTAGGTGAACTCATCTCCACTTCCCATGTCGGCGGTGAGATCTTCGTCTTCGTTCGAATCTTCTTCGCCGATGCTGCTGAAGCTGCTGTCTGTTGGTGACGTGATAGTCGTAGAGATGGTTGATATGGAGAAGTGAGATCTTGGGAGGTCGGCGGCCGAGACAACAGAGCGGAGGCGAAGAGGCGGAGGCATCAAAGGGAAGTCTTCAGGCAATTGTGGAAGTGGTTTGGAGGTATTTGTGGCGGTCTTGGCTCGGACCATTGGAGGGCGGGAGACGGATGGTGGAGGAGAAAGGGGTGTGAAGATGCCTTTCTCATTGATGGACATTCGGCTGACTTGGCTGGCGAAGTTGTCATCGTCCTCGGCTTCCTCTGCAATCTCGTCTGGTATCACAAGCGAGCCCGAATTGTATGTGCTGCTCTCCTGAGAACACAATTGACGAAGGGGTGAGGGCTCACGAGAGGGGGTCTTCTTGAAAGATTGCGGAGACACCTCCCGAGTATGAGGTACCGACTTGACTTTCCTCGTCTCATCCGATCGAAGAGCTAGTGAGGGCAAGCTGGAGCTGGCATCTGCTTGGACCTTGTTTAATGAAGACGACCGACCACGTCTATCAGCATCTTGATCCTTCGAATTCAACGATCGAAGACCAAAGAACATCCGCGGCGACCATTGAGGCTTTTCGGTTGTTGGTGAAAGTGATCGTGCAGTTCGCTGCTTCGTGAGGACCGAAGTGGATGTGTTCAGACGCGCCAATTTGGGGGTTGGCGGTGGAGCCCGCGGCGTCATGAATTTGTCGGCAGGGTTCATGGTCTTGATGTCTCCGTTCGTCATTGAGCTCATTGAAGCGCTCCGAAAACGTAAGGGTTGGACTTCAACCGGTACCCAGAGAAGATTGACCGGTTGACCTGGGAGATACGGGCAAGAAGTAGTAAACGGGATCGACGCGTCGTAGTGTTCTGTTCCATCATCCAACTCGTACTATATATAAAAGTGAGTTTCTTTCTTGATAGTTTCGGATAAAATTATAACATACGTAGTAATAATATGTGGAACCCATCTTCAAACCACCCGTTCGTTTGGGACTGCTTCCACCATCCCCGTCGCAAATGATGTCCTCGAAAGAATAGCACCCACGCCATTGGCCCCGGCTTCGTCGGACATCTCGTTCCATCGCGTAATGTTTCGAGAAATTATCCCACGATCCGATTAGATGAACCGAAGTGGTGGAAGGGGAGGTCTGCCTATAATAGGGTTAGTATCTTGAAACACGATCGCTGAACAAATGACGGCTCATATTTTGTGTGGAGAGATGTGGCCGCGAGATTAGACGAGGGGCCGGCAGATAAAGATAGCAATCTCTCCTTCCGGGATCTAAATAAACATCGGACGGGCGGACTTTCCCACCAATCGTAATTTGATGTGTGGAATGTTTCGTCCCAAAGTATACGACAGAGATGAGCAATACGGCTGGGGATAACCCTGCGACGCCAAGATCTCAAAACAAGTCGATGGTCGACTTCAACTTGCGTACTCGGCAAGGGTCAGACATCTCAAGTAGACGCGCCGCGCAATGTCAATGCCTTGAGTGACAGGTACACGAGCACAAAAGCATGGCGATCCTCCGATGGTCGCCCAACGGCGGGCACAGCATTCCAATGCATGTTTCGCCTTTCGTCCAACAGCAAGATGCCAGAAACATAAAGAGCAGTGTCGGTTGGTTTCGGGGAAGTCGATGGTGGAATTGCAGAGACCTGACTTGATCTCTACCAAGTATCTTCCTCGTTCATATTTCTTTTGCACTGCCCTTTCTTGACTTTCTCTTGCTTCAAATCTTGGATGCGGGAAACTGAGCTTCTAAAACATATCGAAATCCTGCGCAAGGGGTAGAATGCAAATGCGATAACAAAAGGCAAGGACAAGGGGAACGGGAGTTTGACGTACACCATGAAAGTTATCAGAGCCGTATCCATTATGCCGTATTATGGTTCGAGACCAGCCCGAGGTGAGTATTGTAAAGAAAGAAAGTAGGAAGGAAAGAAAAAAATAAAGAAAAAAAGGTAGAGGGCGATGACGTTCTTGACTTTTTTCGAGGGCGTGGTTATGGTCTTGTATCGGAGGGCTGCATGTTCTCGCA
Organism: Hyaloscypha sp. PMI_1271; assembly: GCA_021399465.1. Lineage (NCBI taxonomy): Eukaryota > Fungi > Ascomycota > Leotiomycetes > Helotiales > Hyaloscyphaceae > Hyaloscypha > Hyaloscypha sp. PMI_1271. The sequence goes on along the minus strand of JAJTUS010000024.1, from coordinate 261,006 downwards.
GCTAGCCGAGTGTTGGGGGGCAGGGTCGTTGAATGGGAGACTTCAGACGGACCCGAGAAAGAATTACTCCTTGCTCGTCTTCAAGTATGTTTGGGATAACCGCGAGGTTTGAGAAACGGCCCTGGCAGCCTCGCGGAATTGCAGTGCGGTTCCTTGGACCAGTGGATGGGCGGGCTGGGATGCGAAAAGCGCCGTGATGGGTAGGCCCGTCTCGTCTGTCTCGTTTTAAACCTTCGAGCGCTTAAGGATCCAATGTCGAGAGATTCTAGAAATCGGTTGGTGTTTTAGGATTGCAGATGAGGACTCGAGGATTGATGCTGGGGCTGGGGAGCTGGCATTGCTCGTCGCGAGAAGTTGACGCTGATGTGATGTGGGTGACAGTGAGAGTTGGTTGATCTTCGCTCAGGTTGCTGGAGGTAAATTACTTGATGGGCGGGCTGCAGACTGCAGTACTAGCTGATGGGATGACCAACTGAATCCCGTAGCGTCCAGAAACTGGAAATTGAGATGGCGACAGTGGAGCTGGAGCGAGAGGCCAGGAACAACCGGAATGTCGGCACTAAGGATGAAGATGAATGAGGCTTTAGTGCGATCGAGTTGCCGGGAGGAGGATCATTCGACAGGAGGAAGGCGCGATGATGGGAGGAGAGGCGTGCTTGCAGTTTGTACAAAGTACTTGTACTGTACTTGCACGAATCGTACTCGACTTCCTTTGTAACGCGGGGGGGGAGATTGGAAGCATTTCAATCCGAGAAAAAGATGGTGCGCTGGCGGGTCGTCCGAAGGGCTCGCTCAGCAATCGTGAGCGGTGCGATGCGGCTGCGGGTGATTTCCGATCCCTTCCAAGATTTGGCGGTGCGGTTGCCATGCTACGGCACTCACGATGTGGAAGCGCACCCACTCATCCGCTTTGAGCAGCAGGTGGCGCACGCTTCCTTTCCCGAACGCAGACAATGGGGACGGCGCAGGGACAGGGAGCTGAACCTCAAACAAACCATGGCACTAGGCTCAGCTCGACAAGAGGCAGCAGCTGCAGGCCAATCGGGGAGACAAACGACAGCCAGTCCCAGGACCCATGGCGCATCGCGCATGATTTGGAGGAGCGCTGGGCTGTGGCCGCGACGAGAGAGCATCACATCGCATCACTTCACTGGTTCGCCGCACGCAGCAGCATGATTCCCGTATGTCTTTGGGTTCGAACATGACGTCGCCCATTGGTATGCGTTGCTGCCGCTGCCGCTGCTGCTGAGGGATCAGCACGGGTGGGACCGACACAGCCAGTTCTGTTTGGATTCCCTGATGGCCGCACTCTGCGTGTGTGTTGCTTACGTTGTATTCCCCTGATGTGGCCGATGTTGGGGAGCGTCAATCAAACTCCTGGCCCCGGCCCTTTCTCGATAACCTTACCGTATTGTACCGTGTTGTACCGTATTGCGCGGCGCAGCAGGAACCGTGTGGCTGAAGAGCCCGCCGGATAAAGGCCGCCGCCGACCGGACGACCCTGACCCCTTCCCGTTCAGCCAGGGCGGAGCTGCACTGCCTGCACTGACTGCACTGACTACTCCGTAAGTACTATCCCCCCCCCTAAATGTTTGCTAGCGGCCTCCACTGCCCCAGTTTTCGATAAAGTACGATATTTGAGTGGTTCGAGCACCTGGTCAACCCTTTACACAGGGCAAAAAGTGGTCTGTGTATCCAGGCAAGGGTGCGCGTAGAAGGTTCAAGAAGGCTGTCTGCCCTGGCAGTGGCTCTCAGCTGGCTTAAAAGGCACTTCCTCACTGGCTAAACACCCTGGATTCTTATCCGTACCTATACCCAAAACATACGCGCTAGCAAACATTTAGGGGGGGGGATAGTACAGCTGCATGCAGCTGGCCTGGCGTGATCGCCCGGTAGCGAATCCAAGCTCGGCACACCCCCTCAAGCAACGTCCTTGATTGGCCGAAGCTCCAGGGGGGCGCAGCCTTGAACTTGATGACCTCCAACTACGCAGAGCCCCTGGGCCATGAAGCGAGATTTGTGCATCCTTGCTGACAGCCCCTGAACGCGAACAGAAGCCATCGGCGCGTCGAGGGGGAAACGCGTGTGAAGCAACATTTAAACTCTCTCTCTACGGGGAGTCCACGCCTCACGAGCGCAGCCGGCCCATTGGCCAGACATCTTGAGATTGGGGGGGAGACGGAGGCATTTCACTCGCCTGGAAGACGTTGGAAATGTTTCGTTTCAAGCTTCTTATGTCAGACACGGCATTTGCCAGCGGAGTGTGTTTGGCAACATGTATGGGGGCGGCGTTGTGTCGAGATTCGAGATTCGAGGATGCAGACACCGCAGATGCTTTCTGTCTTTCCACAACATGTACCGGGTCCGCCTTGCTTCGAGACTCGACCATGCCGAGGCTCAAAGTGCTGACCAGAAACAGGTATGGGGTGGGCATTGTGCTGAGCGATACAATGGCTGAAAATGTTAGCCAGGTCTCGCGTTTTCACGAATACATACATACGGGAGTCGTCTTTACCGAGTATCAAGCGATATGAAGTTGGAAATTATTAAGCCAGAGACTGTCCCAGAAGAACGCATACCCGCATGAGTTTCCGAAAGCTCCTCCTTTGACCCAAACCGTTTCCCTTCGGAATTGTCCCTCTTCAGACCAAATTTATCGGATCGAAATTATCTTCAATCCCATCTATTAATTTTTTATGATATATAACGTTGAACACTGTGCCCTTCACGCCGCAGTCCTTTGTCCCTCAATGCAAAGTTTTTTATTCTTTTTTGAGACAGTGGCTTGGTGCCACGATCCCATCCTCGAATGATTCTGCAGGTGTTCACGTTCTCCTCAGCCTCATGTTTACTTATCATATCTTATAAGATCTTATGCCACGGTCTCATCCTCGAATGATTCTTCAGGTGTTCACATTCTACTCAGCCTCATGTTTCCTTATCATATCTCATAAGATCTTATCGTCAAGGGCCGTCGTCGGCACATTGGACGGATGTTTGTTTATCTTTGACGATCCCGAACTTCGGTATTGTTCCTGCATCTCGGGAGTTTGAATGAAACAAACTGTTGGCGGCACAGGATCGCATAAATATGCATACAGTTTTATCCTTCTAGAAGAGCATTCTCGAAGTTTTGGAAGCGGGGGGCATGAGAGAGAGGCGCAGCGTCAAGTGAAATGCTTTGACCCAGCACGTGTACTAACAGTACACGCTTCTCGAAGCTTAGAAACCTAGCATTAAAAAAAGCACAGAGTTAGGTGAGATTCCAGAACCTGTTTGTATGCGAGAATTCAGTAAATTTGCAAGCTTCTCGAAGTTTCAGAGAAGGCGGAGCCTTTGCAAGTAAACGCATGAATCATTCAGTCCCTTGTATGTCAACACGACAGCAGGTGTTTTCTCTCGGCATCTGGAAATGGACGATGGTAGTATCGGAGCAAGTACACGTATCACGCCTTAGAGGACGTGCTGAGCGAAGAGGATCGTCGATCCTGGAAGGAAGTATTACTTGGACATAGAAGGGAAAGCACCACTCGGGCCTGGTGTTGTTTTCTTTGCAAGGATAGTGTTGTAGCCAGTGCGAGACGTGAGAACGGTGCCATCATCATCTCACCAGGTCAAAGGAGAGCATTGATGCCATGAAGTTGCAAATTGCAAACATTTATTGGTGAAATCTGCGATGGCTATGAAGAGAGCAGTAACGATGGAAACTCAGTGTGCATAAGCTGCCCACAGCTATGAAGAAAGCAGAAACCGAAAAATTTAACCTGCCACTGCATATCAACCTGCGCCCCGTTAACTCTCAAAGTACTACTTTCTACCGATCATGTTATCAATATCTCCCAACGTCGTGAGCCTTGCCGAAACCCAAGAGCCAGGTGCGAGTTAAAGCAGCAGCTCAGCTCAAGTCGCAGCCATCGGTACCAAGTCAACATCACCATTCCGCGCAAAGACAACGTTCATCGGAATTTATTATCACCAGGAGAGCCCCACGGAACACGCAAACCCTCCCCCATCTTCTCCAGAGACAGTCGGCACAGCTCCTCCCGCCGCACAAGATCTCCATCAACACTCTCCGCTAGTCCTTCGCGCGTCCATCTAGTGCGGAAGAGTGATAGATCCTTTACTGGAACCTGGAAAGCCCTGTTTCGCCGCATGTTCATGATCTCTCCCGTGCATGATCACCCAATCTGGGGGTTGGTTACACCATGTTCGATAAATGCCATCCGTTGCATCTTGCGAACAGGTCGGGCGGGGAAAAGTTGAGCCAAGCTTCATGGAAATGCCAGGCCCACACCCAACTGCGGACGAACATGTGTGGGAAATTGACCCAGACGATCTTGTTTAGAACACGCGGGGGGCGTGGGGTCGAGAGGTTAGATCTATCACTTCCCTCCCTTCACACCTTAGGCTCGTGAGTCTCGGCAAACATCTGGTTGTCTGTTTCGTGAGTTCCGCGCCGGAAAATCGGGGATATGGTGTGCGGAAGGGGGTTGCAAGAGAAGGTCTTCCCAATCAGATAGCCTTGCTGAGGCGTGGAGATGAAGCGCCCATATATTTCAAGCTTTATCGTCCACTCTTCCTGCGCGACGTAATGCCATATCCGATCCTTGGGTTCATTGGGAAGCTTGACGAAAAAGGTGAACCTTCCTTCCCGCTGGGCGGTCGGCTTCGAGGAACTTGAAGCTTGGGAAGTTTTGCAAGAGGAGTCGTAGGCGGGTGATCGTGGTTGGAGTTGCCGAGGCCATTCTAGGAGGCGACTTCGTACAAGATGTAATGTTGGAATCACGAGGCTGCGGAGTTCAGGTTGTGAAGCTGTGGAGTTGAGATTGTAGAGTTGAGGTTGCGAGGGGGAGGTGGAGGTTGACAACCGACTTGCCCAACGCGACCGCAAGTGTGTGTATTGATGAACTCCTCGCCAGAGCAGAGCACTCGCAAGTGAACCTTGAGCTCTCATGTCTTTGTTCCGCATCCATTGGTTCCTTTCTGGTTCCCCCCCGGCACTGTTCTCCGACCCGCTTCGAAGAATCATTCTCATTCAACTTTGCAACTCATCTCAACTCGCCGCATTCAATGCTCCGTTTAAGTCCTCGAGGTTTTGTTGCACATCGACTCAATGTACGAAGTTGGTTTGAGACATTGAAGATTGTCGATTCTGTATTATAGAGTTTTGTCACAGAATAAAATCATTAGCTTTCACTTAATCTCTTTGCCTTCAGGTGCATCATAGTCCTAGATGCCTTGTTGCATATCGGCAGTGTACCAAATGCTCTGGTACATTGAGCGAGTTCAAGTAGTAGGGAGTGAATTAAGTACAAGGATTTTGTTGTACATCGACTCAATGTCCTAGACAATCTGGTACATCCAAACTTCCGAAAACACCACTTCATGCTAGTAGTGAAATCTCGAGCTTCACTACTTCGTTGCACTTCGCACCTTCATTCAAAGTACTCTCAAATCAAACTTGAGATGAAAGGTGGTTTTTATCTGACTTGATACGATAATATCAAGCTTCGAGCGAATATCACAAAAGTCGTTTAGTCCCAGCTCTTTTTCATCCGAATCCCAAATCAGCCTCAAGATCTTTCATCCGACTTGATGAGCTAAGAATGAGCTAAGAAGCAGCAGCAACTGACGTTCAACAAAAAGTTTTGTTGCACGTCGATTCGGGACCGCAAAAGGTATCACAGGTACAGACTTCGGGACCGTGGAGAGTATATTGGGACGGACATTTCGGGACCGCAAATGGTGCGGCCGCGGACTTGGTTTGAACACAGCCAATGCGATTGATTTCGTCTGAAAGGTTGATAAGGAGAGGGAAAGAGTATTGAGCAAGCGATTGGTTGTATCTCGTACGCGATAGCCGTAACTCTACAGACATTAAGGTTTGAAAAGCCATATCTCGCAGCGCGTCCTTTATCACACCACTTTGTATTTCGTCCGAACTTTCGGCTCCTCCCTTTCTCGCCTCCCGCACGATATACTAGCTCTCAATACTTGGGGTAGATCCCACAGAAGAAGGATCATTATTAATATTAAGGTATCCTGCACCTCCTCTCCCCGTCTCCCGAGACCGCTCAATGTTTCTTATGTACAAGTCAACATTTACACCCCCACCCTGAACGCCTATGCCACGAAACTGCCCTCATGTCGAATCCAAAGACCGCCTGCCAAAACACCACACATTTGCAGAATGCAAAAAAAAAGAGAAGTTCAGTTCCCATCATTCGATTCGATTCAATCCCACCATATGTTACAAGCCCTCCGCATTAATCGTTCGTCATGATTGAACCTTCTCCGCACCCTTCTTGAACTGCGCCGATTTCTTCGATCGCTCGTACTTCGCCGTCGTGTCCCCGGTCCATATCGTGCCTAATATCCGATCCCAGAATGTGAAGAAGGGTTGCGAGAAATTGGTCTTGATGCCCCAGCTCTGGTGGTGGATGTCGTGGTATCCGGCATTGTTGCCTGTGAGGTGCTGTAATGGATCCCATGGAAGTACGTATCCGCAGTGGTCATCCACGGTCTTGAATGTTGATCCAACGAAGAAACACATTCCTTGCCGAACAGTCATGCCAGCTACCTTGTATGCGATGCCTGCTCCGAGGGTATCGAGGAAGAATCCTTCGACTGGGTGGTTGTAGAGGGCTCCGTACGCATAAGGAACGTAGAGGCGGTGGTGTCTGGAGTGGAAAGTTGCTGAAGACATGTTAGACCGGATAGCCGGGGAAGTGGGACTCTCGACTTACTGTAAAGCCACTTGTTCATGTGCATGGCACGATGGAGGAAGTACTGCCATGTATCCACAAAGATAATAGCTGCTGCGAATTGGATGATTGGCACAATGTACCAGTAAATGGCTGCAGCAGTAAAAATCTCCCAGGCTGCAAAAGCTGGAACCGGTGCCTCGCTGACAACATCCAATCTTACACTCAAGGACGGGTATTTTCCACCAGCTAGAGCTCCCGCCAACATTGGATGCGATCCTGCAAGATTCTTGGAGATTGCGGTAGCATTGAGTCCGACTAAGCCCAGGAGCTGCGGCAGAGCCCTCTGTGCAATCCTCAATCTCGTAGCCCAAACCGCAATGTCATAGCTCTCCTTTCCGACCATCTCCGGTGGCTCTGTGAGTCCAAGGGACACCCCAACAGCAGTCTGAATAACCTGCTGTATGATGACATCTCGCGCCACTTCGTACCTCGAGACATGGTTTCGATTCAAGATCTCGGCGGGAGTGTGCAGTCGGTATTGTGGGAATAGGTCGTAGACATCAATGAAGTGGAAGAACATAGAAATAGCCCAGTATGCAACAAAAGTAAGAATCAAGGAAAGCCAGACGTCCGGGATAAAGGGGACGAGAGGCTTCACAGGCGTGAGGGTGTAGGACGGCAAGGGAGGTAAATCGGACATGGCGGAAGCATTCGGGAGGAGGGTTATATTGGCCATTGTGCAGTCGTATGGCAGTTATCGTGGTGCGCACGAAGGAGTGTGAGACGTTGGATGATGGGAAAAGAAAAGAAAGAAGGGAAGTGGTTTTGTATGGGAACATGGAAATCTTCAGGCGCGAGCGCGCCACTTGATGTTCTCATCAGCTCATCAAATCTCGCCTAGTAAAGCCCGGTCTTCCGATTATCGTGCTGAACTCAGGTATTTTCAGGGGGGGCGCTACAAAGAAACTTTCGGAGTTCGCCAAGATATCAGGAGACAAACTGCTGTTTACTGCTCTCCCAAGCTGTTTCAAGAGCAATAAGCATAATGGATGCTGATACGATGCATTCTATTTCTCTGAAGTGACGCGGCTGCGACATGCTACTCCTGCTGAGAAAATTTTGCTTACTAAACTCCCGTGATAAGCCCGCTCTTTCCATTTCGGGTTAGGCGCTTTGCCCCTCCACCGTCGCAACTTCGTGAATTTTGAAGATGATCTCAATTTCTCCCCACTACCTGTTCAACTTCTGCCCAACTCTCGACACTGTCGAACCTCCAATAATCTTCCACCAAAACTACCGCCATCATGATCATTTACAAGGTCAGTTTCTATTGCGTTATGCGAAGCGACCCCGCTTCTCATCCCCTAGGCTGAAACCATCTTCATCTGTATAAAATGTGGGGGACTCGAAGACTAACTCTGCGCTTCGATGTAGGATATTCTCACCGGTGATGAGATCATCTCTGACTCCTACGATCTGAAGGAAGTCGATAATGTCGTCTATGAAGTCGATTGTGCCATGATCACGCTTGGTGCCGTCGAAGTCAGTCAGTACAAACCACCCTCGAGACAGAACCAACCACACTGATATTGGATTGCAGATACTGGGGCCAATGCATCTGCTGAGGAGGCAGAGGAGGGTGTTGAGGATGAAGCGGTGAAAGTCAATAACGTCGTCAACTCGTTCCGCCTGAATCAAACTTCCTTCGACAAGAAGTCATATCTGAGCCATCTCAAGAGTACGTGAACCACTTTAAGAGTTTGGATATATTCTAATATGACCCAGCATATATGAAGAAGGTTAAGGAGGCATTGAAGTCGAAGAATGCTTCCGAGGAGACGATCACCGAGTTCGAGAAGGGGGCCCAAGCATATGCCAAGAAAATTGTGGGCAACTTCAAGGACTACGACTTCTACATTGGCGAGTCAATGGATCCCGACGGAATGTAAGTTTTTCCTTCGGCTTACAGGAAGCAGAAACTGATTTATCTAGGGTCGTTCTCATGAACTATCGCGAGGATGGCACCACACCCTTCGTCACTGTCTGGAAGCACGGTCTCACTGAGATGAAGGTCTAGTTGGATCTGGTTTGCGGTGTTTTTCTCATTCCCTGCATTGCCACGGTCTCTAGAGGCATGTTTCCGCGCCGTTTTCCCACACTCACGATATCACTCCAGTAAATGAAAAGCATTCCCCGACCTATTCCTGTGTACCCAAATGACAAGTGTCGCCGTTCCTTTGAAATTCCCCGAAATTCCTTGAAAATTCAATCCGTATGGTCTGGAAACCAGCCAGAACTCATCCTCGGTATTCAAGACGTGAATGGAAAACATTCCTCTGACTTATTCCAATGTGCTCCATGACAAGTGTCTCCAGCCCTTGAAATTTCCTGAACAGTCAATCTGTATAGCCTAGCAGCCAGCAAGAACTCACCCTTGATAGTCAAGCCATCACTTTCTCTCCAATCCTGAGATCGGATCAATCCACTTGAAGTCAGACTTGATACTAGCTCTCATTTCCGAAAGAATTGCAGCAGCAAATCCCTCAACTTCTCGTTCCTGCTTGATGTATCCTTGCTTCATGCCATTGTGTGATAGAGCACCTTGGGCAGCGAGCGTGCGGAGGGGACTACCAGCAGGCATAACTGCGAAAATGAGCTCAACATCGCTGGCCGCAATTCTTGGGACTCGCTTTCCCAGCTTCGACGTCACTTTCGTGGGTTTTCCATCCTTGTATTGGAACTTGAGAGCCTCCTTAAGTGGTTCATAGACGACTTCGGCGGCTTCTGCAAGGTTGTACTTATCCGCATATCGAATGAAGTCAATGCAGCGTTGCATAGCAGAACCGCCTGTCTTGACGATCGACGGAGTTAGCAACCACAGAGAAGTGGCCGGCTCCAATACTTACTTCAGTAAGCTTGATACTTCCTGGAGAGGTTCCACGCAGCATGAACTCAAGTAGGATCTCAAAATCCTCGATCCTATCTTCGGGGAGGTACAGTGTCTGCGATAGAGTCTCGATGAAACCACCGTTGAAGCAGCTATCGAAGAAGTCCGAGTAGTGGCAAAGCAGAAGTTTTGGTAGATGGTAGTGCTTCTTGCTCGGACCGACGTAGAGGTCGACCTTTGGTCCAGAGATCATCCTGCTTGAGGTGAGTGCCCAGGATTGGAGGTGAGGGCTGCTTCCACTTGCGATGTCAAGTCTTTTGGGAATTTTGTGTAGTGAAGAAATGGTGACTTACTTGAGGAACTCCATTGCATCGGGCTTTTCGGCGGGTGGTGCTCGAGGAGGCATTTCGACGTTGTACCAAGGTTTTGTGATGTGCGTAAAGAACGTTGGGAGGTTTCCTTGCTCGTTGATTGAATCGAGCAGTAGTGTGGTTCCCGAAGGCCGGGGACGTTGTGGTGTCCGAATTGGAGTTTGAGGGAGAAGGTGACAACAGTGTTGGAAGGCTGTCCTTGCTCTTGATTGAGTGAAGCAACAGTATGGTTTCTGGGCATTGGAGAGGTTGTTGTGTCTGAGATGATGTTTGAAGGAGAAGTCGACAAGAGCTTTGGGATGTTGTCCTTACTCTTTGGTTGCGTTGAAGTCGAATGAGATTCCTCGAAATCAGGAATGTTGGCTTGTTTCAGTTGGGTTTTGAGGGGTAAGTGGCCGAATTGAGTTGGTGAATTATGGAGTTTAAAGGAGTACAGTTAGGGAATGGTTCGCTTTCACCAGCAGTTCATCTTAGAAGGTGAAGTGCTGATGGGGAGGCGATATTAGGATTGGGCAAGGGAAGCGAAAATTGGGGAAAGGGGCTTCTGCAAGGTCGGTAAGAAAGATAGAAGAGGTATCCTGAACTGGAAGACTGGGCTCAAGGAGTCAATGGGAGAGGTCAGAATGCTACGGACAAGGCCCAAGAGTTCATTCTGCTCACTTGCTAGCATCAGAAACACCTTTCTGGTGTTTGCTTCATGTTAATTCCAGATATAGCATCTATTTTGCTATGTTTTTCGCTCTACCCTTACGAAGTCCAACAAGCACCCAGATGTAATAAAGCTGGACCACAAAATTTGCGTTCCTTGATCTACTGAAATTTAATTCTCTTCTACATAAATCCACATCAGCCACGGTGGGCTTTCGTTAAATTCTTTGACACCCACTCTAAAGCCTAAGTCTCGCTATAAGTTAACTCGACAGAGCAGATCCATAGACCTCTTCCTCTAACCGCCTAATTCGAACTCCCTTCCCTATTAAAAGGATCTGTACTGCGGAAATCTTGACTCTCCTTCAGCAACAACCTAATCTGTCTCAGAAGCTCCGAAGCAAAACCTTCGCACTCTCGCTCTTGCTTCCGAAACGTGCTCCCAGTTATGCCAGCCGTTGACAAAGCTGCCTTGGCGATTAATAGCGGCAGAAGGCTATGTGGAGGAGTGTAGTTGAGGAGTGTGGTTGAAGGTTGTCTCGATGTGGACAAGTCCAATCGCGGCTCCCGATGAATATTTGTAGGTTCTGGGGAGAATATCTTGAAGAGCGTCATGCGAGCACCGCTCATGCCGTACTTATCCGGATATTCAATGAACGACATGCATCGTTGTAATCCGCTCTGGTAGCTTTGGCTGATATTTAGAGCATCTGGTGTACGGACTCTCCCGAGAACATGCACTGTATTCCAAAAGAGCCTCCAAAACCTCTGCCACGTCTTACCCTAAAGCGTGCGTCTGGGTCTTGCCTTCAATAAATTGCCATTAAAGCAACGGTCAAAGTAGTAGGAGAAGTACCAAAGGAGGTTCTTTGGAAGGGAGTAATACTTCTTTTAGCGCCCACGTAAAAATTGATTCTAGGGCTAGACATCAATCCAGTGAGAAAGTAAGCACCTGAGAGGCAATGCGGTTGGAATTGAGCACTTATTTAACTCGCTCCTGATCCGAGGGTTTCTTTGGCGCAGCCTCAAGTGCCATGGTGTTGAGGGTTGCAAAGGTAAAATCCCACAAACTTGACAATGGCAGAACGTTGAATTTTGGGAGACAGGGAGTTTGTATGTGGTGGAGCTTTCGAATTTGCTCAATGGAATAGGTCCCGATGTCGAGGGTCAGAAATTTCCAAGTTGAAATCGGATTTAGTAAATAGCTCAAAATTTATTTACCGACATGTAAGGGCTAGGGGAAACGTGAATGTTTGTAGAGGCGGTTCGAAGTACTTCGGGTATAGGCTGGAAGTTGTGATAGTATTACGAGACCAGAGCTGAAAAACAGTAGGCTTTGTTCCGAGCCCGTGTTGACGTAGCGTTGAGAATAAGTGTTCTCTTAATAAGATCATTTACAACGATATTGTGTTTATATATAAACCTCGAGGTGCTCATCTTATATGCACTAGATATGTTTACTCTCAAATCTTTGTAACTCTCGACTTTACGCTGTGTTCCCAAACAACGAGGAGCTTGGTCACGATAATTTTGAGATAATTTCTTGAAGGGCATGCTCATAGATTGCTCCACAAAATCTATGGTATTTCACTTGTGTAACTCATTTCCGATTCCCCTTCCTAAAGTGCTTCCTCCAAATGAGACACCATCGTGATCGCTGCAAATTAAAGAAGTTCCTAAAACCACGTCTCATTTGCGAAAGAATCCCATCCCTCCGAAGGAAATTTCAGACCCTTGAGTGTTGAATGACCTATCACCGCGTGGATTTGCCTCGTTTCATCGTGACGTCGAAATTTGCGCGTAGATAGTCAAGAACCTCTGCTGCATAACCGGAGATGCTGTGCTCCTGGGATCTAAACTTTTGGGTGTCTTCGAACGTATTTGATACGAATATTTCGTGAACAAGCATTGTTCTGAGAGGACTACCGGCAGGAAGAGCACCGAATACCACTTCAATATCAGAAACGTCAACTTTAACGGTTGAGCAAACCAAGAGCTCGCTAAACTCATGTTGGGCTTCATCACATATTTCTCCGAGCCCATACTTGTCGTTGTACTTAATGAACTCAATGAACTCGTTCTTATCTTCCGTGGCTGTTGAGTTGAGATTGAACTCGTGAATGCTGCCCACGTTTTCCACCTTTCCATGAAGCATGAACTCTATCATAATCTCAAAAAACTCGACCCGATCCTCAGGCAGCTCAAGCTTTTGTGTCTGCCCCTCTTTGAAAGGGCCGTTGAAGCACTTTTCAAAAAAAGGCGAGTAATAGCAGAGCAAGAGTTTTGGCAGAAGGTAGTGTTTCTTCCGAGGGCCAACGTAAACATCGACGCGAGGACCGGCGAGCATACTATGAAGGAAATGTCAGAGGACCTTTGGCACTTGGTGATTCTGTTCACTTACTCGCGGAACTCAGAGGGAGAAGGGCGTTTTGGCATGGATCTTGGTGCCATAATGAGAAGTCGAGAAGATGAGGTTCTGATAGGTGTTAGAGTTGTTTCGGAGCCTTGCGAAAGCAACGGCTCTCCACTCACCCGCGTAGGATGAGCATAAGCTGAGGCTGGTTCTGATTTCCAGTGTCAACTGTAGGTTTTGGCAAGCAAAGATGCGCGAGGTGGGGATCGAAAGATTGTCAGTGTTGTTGTGAGGACTGAGGTGAGGACTGAGGTGAGGGGATGCTGTTTTGGGAAGGAAGCAAAGACTTGAGCATCCGCTTCAACTTCGAATGGAAGCCCCTCATCTTACGCCAATCTCCTACCATATATGCTGCTTTCTTCTTCAAGTACTCCCAATGGAGATCTTGCCAATAACTGAGATCCCCACGACTTGCTCTCTCGGCCGAGGTCAGTTTCCCGAAAGTGAAACTGATCCTTGAGATTGTATTAACATCAAATCCGCCCCACGTTCTGTGCAATACGGCTTCCAAGACCATATTTCCAGCTACGGTATTATCTGCAATTGCCGCTTAAAGAAGGAACCCGTGCCAAGTTTCAAGTATGACAAATTCCCATCCTTTAAACTGTTTTTGGCATTCTCATGCTGATCTGACTGCTCAGCATCACACTCACCACCGTCACCACCATCGCTGCCAACACAAAAACCAAAAGAAATTTCTAATCTATAGAGATTTCGCATGCTACTACTCGCCAGTATTCGATGTTGCTTTCAACGGACGATTCATCGAGGGCGAGAACCTGAACATAACCATCAATGACTTCGAATTCCCCATTGTCTTTGGTCTGGCAATGGGCTGGATGTACACATAGAAGCTTCGGGACTCGGTTGGAGGAAATCCCACAACTCACGACCTTTACGAGCTCTGGGTTCTCGCCGAGAGGCTTCTGATTCCGAAGCTCCAAAATGATACTATCCCTGAGATTGTTAACCAAAGTGCGAAGAATGCGCCTTACTTTACTTCTAACTGGATCTACAAAACCACCCCGCCAGACAGTAAGTTTTGCTTTGCATTCGTTGACAAATGTGCTTTTGAGGTGGAGGGAACTTTGCCAAGTTTGCAAAGATGGGTATTCTATTACCGGAATTTGTGACGGATGTTTTTCTGGCGCAGAAGAGCGGTTCCAAGACGTTCGTTTCCTGACTTATCGTTTTCGAGAACCCTCAAAGTTGAGGGTTGATGAGTATAAGGTGAAAGGGAAACAGTTGTGAAACATGGGCTGAAGTGAAGTGTATAACACTCCGGATACCGTGGCTGTGGAGTTTGGGCTGCTGTAGACCAATATCACTTCATGTGCTGGGATGCTGTCCGCGTGAGATAGCAACGCAAAGAAAGTAGAGAAACTCTTCCTGTTTGTATGACTGGGCTTGACAAGGAAGTGAAGCTAGCTGTACCCTGGCGAGTAATGATTATTCATATGGACACCTTAGAGTGATTGAACCACAATTGAAACCATGCTCATGAATTGCCCAGGAAATATACGTAATTCTTCTCCACTACAGAGTCTTTTCTTCGAAAAGAGGTCACCAGGTAGGATCCAGCTTCCCAATCCAACTCTCGCCTACAGCCCTGAAAATCCTCACCTCGCCACTGACCATGTGAGCCATATTGTACTTTCCTGGCTGGACTCGTTTCTTGCCGCCAACGTTTTGTTCAACAACTCTCAAAACACCATCTGGCTCGACACCTGTGATGACAGCAGTATGATCTGGAGCACCAGCCCACGCCTGCCCTCCATCTGGATACTTGAAATGGGCCTTGTAGAGTTGAATAATATCGCCCCGAGCTACACCCGCTCCTCCGACCTTTCCTTGGGGTTCCGGGATCGACGAAGATGGAAAGTATGAGTACATGAGGTAGCCATGGATAAAGCCCTGCGATGCCATGCACGGCTCTTGGCCACGTGAAGAGCACTTTGTGGCAACCGCCTTAAGGGCGTTATTGGCTAGAGTCCAGCACTCACCGTCACCCACTTGCGAGCCCATTTGGGACTCGCTCCATTCAGCGACGGCATTAGAATACCTGGTGGTGTTAGCATGCGCTAAAAGTGTATTACTGGGTTGCATACCTCTCTCGACAAGATATCAGCTCGCTTTGGCTGAGCTTCCTTGGAGGGGGATCATGCCTCTGTTGTGCTTTGACAGTCACAGTTGGATTGCTCGCATCCCAGATAAGGTGAATCCTGGAGCTTGCCAACGTGGCGGTATTGCGAACGTGGGCCGTGAATGTATGAGTTGTTCGGACTCCAGAGCTAGACCATCCTGATGAAGAGGCATATGTTAACTTTCCGCCTCGATTCATCGATGGCGGAGGGAAAGCTGGTGGCGATTTGGCGAACCATAAAGATTTAAGATCAAGATCGTAGTCTTTTGGCTCATGAGAACTAGTTGGCTGAGAAATCAGCGGATGATCTCTATGTCGGTGAGTGGAGCTGTGACCAGAGGTGTGTGGAAGCAAGTGGTGATGTGGATGGGGTCGTGAACGTGAGCTTTCACTGTGGCCCGACGTGTGGGGACGCGAGCGACGATGAGAATGGGGTCGTGATCGCGAACTCTCATGATGATGGTTTGAGGGACGTCTTTGCTGAGAAGGGGAAGTAGCGCTTGCTAACTCTTCCACCAGCTCTGCTAATCTTGCATTCAGATTATAGATCATTTTAATTTTGATCTCAAAGATGTTTAGGTTGGAGGTTTCGAGGTCAAAACAAGAAACGATTCTGCCTTAAATATTCCACCGTATTGGCAAAAACTTGAATCAGGCAAGAGTATTCTGGGAATAACATAATTTGCAACAAATTTCTGGAGTCACAACCAGGCCGGGAAAGTCATCAATAACTGCAAAGAAATACCAACGCGCATAGGACTGCTGCTTGTGAAACCATAAAAATGTGCATATCCAATACTAATGAAGAACACCTACTTGAGGTTTCGGTTTGCTGTTGAGAGGAATGGGTGGTGGGATTGGTTCCTGCGAAGCTGCAGGACCTGCCAAACCCACTCTTTTCACGGGAGGAGGTGGTGGTGGCTTCTTCTTTCCCAGAACACTCACATCTGGCCCACCGTTTGCGTGTCCACTAATAGTGTTGTCCCTCATCTCAATTTGTGGATCGGTTGGTTCTGGTGTCTGTGTGTTGGATATCCCTCCATAAGTCCCAACTTTGTCCGCAATGCCATATTTGGAATTCAACTTGTTCGCCGTTTGAAACCCCGATTTAACCTGATCTCCGTGTCGTTCTCGAAAATTGTTTGCTGTACTTGCTGCCGCTCTAGCATCACCAAGAGATACAGATGAAGGATCTTCCCGAAAGGCTGATGCCGTCCTTAAAGCTGCTTGCTTCTGGGCAAATGTTGTACCCTCGCTGGGATTTTCGGGCTTGGGTGAAGTTGAAGAAGATAAACGGGAGAAGCGGGATTGGAGTTCGCTCAGTTGTGCAGAGTTTACAGGTGAGGCTGCTGAAGTACGTGAAGGAGAAGTTGGGCCTGGTGGTGGCATGGGCTGTCTTCCTTTTCCAATGCCAAACTCTGGAACAGAAACGCCTGCAGCACTCAACCTGCTCATAGAACCCTGATTGAGTATGCCTTTATGAGAATCCGGCTCGTTTGTTCCTCCACTATATGCAGGAGGCGGAGATATAGGATTTGAGTTCTGTCTGGGCGGCAATCGTGGTGGAAGACCGGGCTTTGGTTTTGGCTTTGGCGCTGGCGCGGGACTTCTTCCATCTGCGCCGTCTCTTCGTCCTGGAGGCGGTGGCAGATTCGCGGTTGATAATCCTGTGGTATCTGCTCGAAATGGAAGTGGAGGGCCTTTTGGCTTCGCTGCCTCTTCTGCTTCCCGTTGTGCCTCCTCCTCTGCCTGCTGCTTGGCATATATCTCGTCCTCCGATAAGGGTGCTCCTAACCTTCGAGTATCTGGCGTTATCTGATCTGGCAGAGCTGCGCCGCCATGATAATTGACATTCTTCGGAGGTGGCCCGAAAGCTGCAGGATCCTTCAGAGTCGACAGTGGTCGGGAGACGTGATCGCGGGCTTTCTCATTGGGATCTTTCCCTCTGCCTATCCACCCTGCCACTTGATTAATCCCTTTGTTGTCGCTCCTCCATGATTCCTTCGATGTCCCATCCTTCCCTTTCGGATGCCAGCCGCCTTTGGCGATTCCTTTGAAGTCCGGCATGGTTGATCTCTGGTCAAAAATGGCTGTTTGGTGACGTCGGGTTTTAGTGGGGTTGAGAGCCCATCACAGTGGGGTGTGATTGTAGAACACCCCATCAAGGAGAGTTTAACGTATCCCGTTCGAGCCTTCTCAGTTCTTCGGCCTTATATATATATATATATTGGATAGGTATACACCAGCTTCGAGAACGTTCAGCTCAAAGCAACCTATTATTAGGCTTTTCCCTTTAACATCGTTCGGTTTAGTATATCGACTGTGGTTGTGGTGGCCCGGAACCGAGTCGCGATTGTACTTAATCTTAGTCCCTCCTTTTCTAATAATCTAAACTTTCTCAGTATATATCCTAATAGCGTGTATTGTTCCCTTTAAGAGCCACTCATAGCACTCTATTAAATAGATCAGACGGACTCTTCTTAAACCTAATGATTCGTATGAATAGTTCTAATATAGTGTGAAATCACGGCGAACCCCTCCCTTCTCGTCGGGACCCACACCAGAATGCCCGCAAGAAACTCGGCTAGTCACTCCAATTAGATTTGATCGTGATAGCCGGTCCCTCTCTGCTCGCTTCACTCACAGCCGGGCCAAGCAGGTGTCTCGCTGATATTTCGCCGGTGGTACATCCGAACCGAACCCAGTGTGTAAAGTAAATTTAAATTAGTTAATGCAAGGAGTAACAGCAAAGCGGATTTTCTTCCGGACCTATGTTGGGTGGTGCCGGATAAGTGGACGGTTGCGATCGATAATGATGACTCGCGGACTGACCAATAGTGGGGGGGGGGGGGGGGTTATCAATTTTCAGCACTTTGTGGGGAAAAAGAGCTGTTGCTTAAGCGAAAGCTGATCCAAGATTTGGGTACACTTTTATAAATTCAAATAAGCGATTTTTTTGCCAAATCTTATTCGAGGCCCAGTGGGTATGTTACCGTCCACACCACAAATAAACGCTTTGTCTAACAACATTCACAGCCTAGTAAGTCTCCCCCAAGAGCTCTCTCAGCGACTAAATTAACACCACAACTAGATGGTTAAGGCGCTAGATTTCGGCTCTAGAGATTGGGAGTTCGAATCTTCCCTGGGTCGGATAATCTCTATGAAGTGCTACTTCAAATGAATTTTTTTTGCCTTTTAAAAGGGCTGAAACGTGTAGGTTAGTTAGCCGAGACTGCTTCTTAATTTTAGACGAAAGGGGAATAAGAGGGGACAAGACGGGGGCAAGGCGGGCACTGGATAGGAAAAGTAATATCAAATTTTATATTTCAAGTCACACGTACTGTCAATGTTCAAAGGCTACTCCTCGATATCCCACCTGTTCTGGGTTCCTACTCCGTCCTGGTCCAAATGTTGTAGCTCGACCTCGAAGATTAGCGCCCCCTTTCTTCTTCCAGTTTGAGTTGAGAAAGGAGGCACTCATTTTCGATGTCTCGAGTTAGGCTGAATATTTCAACCTTTCCGAATATACTCTCCCTTACACTGCTGTAAAGTAAAGTGCTGCTTCCTTTGGCCATTACAATTTTGGAACAGTTCAAAATCGTCACCTTCTAATGTCAACTTGATCAAGGACATTGGAAAATTCTCAGTATTGCTATTCAATTAGCCGTTGCATTCAAATTTTTAGCTTTCGCTGTTGAAAAAGGCAAATCTTGTCCCACCCTCGCTGCACGGCTTTTTATAATGATTGCCTAAATGTATTGTGACACTTGGTACGCTACAGAGACAGTCCGTCGAGTGCGAAATGCAAGAAATTCGAAGAACAAAGTCCCCAGCGTCCTTGAGACAGGCGACCAAAAAAAGTGTTGCAAACCCGTCCCTTTTTCGCAAAGCAATCACTTTGTAATCATAACTCTGCATATGGAGAGGCTCTTGAACTATAAGGATTATTACATAAATCATTGAGAATCTCCAGATGCATCAATTGCGGTGCTGGAGTTCGCTACAGTTGTGGCTGAAGCCACAATAAACTTCCTTATCTCGCAGCAAGCCACGCGAAATCGGACCTACAACAAGAATCTCGGCTTTAATTTTGATTGTGGGACTGAGCTTCAACTCTTCCATCTCTCACCGCTCTCCACAGTCACACGAACAGGTACAGCACTGTTCTTCTGATAATGAAGACCATTTCACCTTCCACTTGATCAAGGAAGCTCAATTGATTCTCGTAACCCCTCGAACGGCTTCCAGCCCCTCGATTGACTGCCGAGTCGCGATGTCCGCCTCAATACCAGGCAATCGAGAGCTCCCAGCTTCCCAGTATGATCTCAGCACATACTGGGGACGTGTGATGCACTCCGCCAACATTTCAGATCCCAGGTGAGGAGGATATTTTGTTCTCTTAAAAGGTGGTTCTGTTTATTTGAGCAAGCTGCTTCAAGAAGGAGTGCTAAGATTTCCTAGAACACTGCTCGTTAACAAAGCTGGTTTGGAGCATGCGAAGGGTCTGGTGGCCGGATACAAGCAGGGAAAGATTGGGGAGATGAATGCGGAGCTATGGAATGCGAAGAAGATTGTCGATTCTACTTTACATCCAGGTAGGTGCTGCTGGCCGCGAGTAGCAGCCGGAGCTGATTGTTGCAGATACCGGCGAACCAGTCCTCCTCCCTTTTCGGATGTCATGCTTCGTCCTATCGAATTTGATTGTTACTGCTGGAATGCTCACACCAGGGCTCGGGGTGAGTTGCTTATTTTGCCTTCTAGGAACCCAGTACTGATTTTATTGCAGACTACTGGCACACTCTTATGGCAAATTACCAATCAATCCCTCAACGTTGCAATCAACAATGCGAATGCCAACAAATCTACCCCATTATCCGTCTCGAAGATTACACAATCATACTTTCTAGCTGTTGGAGCATCTTGTTCTGTAGCTTTGGGACTCAATGCCCTCGTTCCGCGACTAAAAAGGGTGGCTCCCGCCACGAAGATAATACTCTCAAGATTGGTGCCATTTGCAGCTGTTGCAAGTGCTGGTGCGTTGAATGTTTTCTTGATGAGGGGAGAGGAGATCAGACAAGGAATCGACGTCTACCCAGTCCTTTCTGAGTCTGACAAGGCCAAGCTTGCTGAGGAAGGCAAGTCCGAATCTTCAGTGCAATCTCTGGGAAAGAGTAAGAAGGCAGCTACTCTTGCTGTCTCGGAAACTGCCCTCAGCCGAGTTTTGAACAGTTCTCCCATCATGGTCATCCCCCCCCTAATTCTGGTCCGACTACAAAAGCAAGACTGGCTGAAGAAGAATCCAAGACTCACTTTACCTGTCAATTTGGGCCTGATCCTGACCACGAGTCTGTTTGCTTTACCTTTGGCACTGGCAGCCTTTCCTCAAAGACAGAACGTTGATGCTGCGAGTTTGGAGAAGGAG
The DNA here is from genome assembly GCA_021399465.1 of Hyaloscypha sp. PMI_1271. Classification (NCBI taxonomy): domain Eukaryota; kingdom Fungi; phylum Ascomycota; class Leotiomycetes; order Helotiales; family Hyaloscyphaceae; genus Hyaloscypha; species Hyaloscypha sp. PMI_1271. The sequence continues at coordinate 240,415 of JAJTUS010000024.1, read as the reverse complement.
TTCTGGGGCATGGGTGGTGAGAACGGGAAGGTTGTGTTCAACAGAGGCATATGAGGCTGTGCACGACTTTGAACACGTCTCCCCAGCAACGACTTCGAAGACCAGTTCACCGGATTTCAAGAAATACATTCAACCGGCAACGAGTAAACGGCGGCAATTTAGGCATTTTCACTTCAAAACTGCATTTTCGAGCATGGCGTTTTGATGACTGGGGGGCTTGCTGTAGGTTCGCAGCAGACAAATAGAATTCCTAAATAGAAAACTGATCACGAAGCAACATCGAAAACTCCGGTTCAAGATATCTAGACCCCTGAAATCACGTGTCTCGCCACATTCCATGCCCACCATGTCCAACGAATGAGACCTCAGCATGAAATGATGCGACGATGAAGGCGATCACACTTCACGCATTTCTATGTTAAGCTTTTCATAGAGACACTCGATTTACTTGTAGCTTCATTTGTTTCTGAGCCGTCGAGGACCGAGGACTTTATGAACTTACAGGAGGCGTAATGGCGATCCTGCGAAGTTCGTTTATGAAATTGCCACATCAGAAACCCGATGTTCCCATTCGAGGAGGGGAGAGGGGTCACGTCGAACGCGTACAAGCTAGGCTTATCACGAAATCTCGACTGGTGAAAGTCGGAACATTGAGGCAATAATCGGATGAGGGGGCGGGACAAGTTTGACTTTCTGCTCAAACGTGAAGCGTGCAAGAGATACATACCATTTGACGCGGTCTGCTTGATTTCTCGGGGCCTTCGCCTTCGAGACCATTCCTTGCTGTCAAAAATAAAGTCCGGCAAATTTGAATCGAATCGAATCAATAGGAGGAGGGCTGCAAGGCGGAGGAACGGCTTCGGTGCTTGGCCTGCTGAGCTTACGACCAGGGAAATCTAGTCGCGCCGATGTGGAAGATCTCGCACTCTAGTGTCGCGATTTTTAAGTCACTCTGTACAGTATGTTCTGATTATCAGCGCATTGGTCGAGTGAGGGGAACAGAATGGGGGGGCTGCACCAGGTGGTTGTCCGGACATTGAGTGCTGGACTGCGCGGCCAGAAGTATACGTGCAGTACTCGTAGACGCTCTATGCTTTCACAACAACAGATAGCCATGCCTCTCAAGGATGAGAAGGACCTCAAAAGAGTGAGGTGAAGGAGCGATTGCCCAAAAAGATAACTGAATGGTTGAATGCCCCCCAAGAACGTGAGTTGCTTCTGTGGCCACTGGCCACTGCGGCACGCTTGCCTGAACAGTGCCTCGCTTGAGTCCAAAGCCCGCCGCCCAACTTGACCTGCTCGAAAACTCGACGTTGGACTTCCACTTCAACCCACTGCCCTTCTCGACAGCGACCGGCTTTTACTCATCTGATTGTGACATACAACGATTACTGGCACAAGCAGATCCAAGATGGTCCGATCCTAGGCCTTGGTTACCCAGCTCAGCACCTTTTCCGACGCGCAGCCCAGACGCCATTCACCAGATCCCGACCACCAGATCCCACAGCAACGGCGCAATTCAACCGTATCGAAGCCTCAATCCAGTCTCCAAGGCTGCAAAGTCAATGCTGTAGACGCCTCCGCCATATCATAGCCCTGCCGGCGAGTTCAGGATAACGATCTCAGTCCTGTCGTCTGAGCCCTTCCCCGGGTTCGAAACGACTACATTTCTCGATGTCGACGCCCTCAACCCTGCCCCCACACCACCCGAACTACGGGTATTCTCATCACCAGAACTATCAATCGAACGGCGGCTATCGAGTGACCAATACACTCTTGAACGGCGGCAGCCGGTTGGGAGCGTCATACAACTTCCCGACTCCTTCGAGTAACGGCACTTCTTCGAACAGCGTCGGTGTGGCCGACCCCTCACGAGCAAGTCAAAACACGGCACACTCATCTTCAAGACACGAAACAAAACCCGCAGCCATGCCTATCTCTTCGTCGACCTCAGTACCAAAGCCGAACCCGAAGAAACGGCAACGCTCCAGAGAACCCCGGGAGCCCGATTGGCACAAATTCTACAAAAATGGCCTGCCCAAGGAGGTCATCGTCATCGATGACTCTCCCACCCCCGAGCCATCAGCATCTGTACTATCAAACACTCAAGCAACACGTTCAGTAGCTGGGGGAGGAAGTCGACATGCTGCAAAGAAGAGAAGACGAGATGAGGTCGGCTCAGCCTATGATCCTGTCTATCATCTTGAGCCCTCCCATTCTCTCAATCAGAGTCCCGAATACAAAGACTCGTCCGGGTCCACTATCTCAACCGACCGAACTACATCTGCTATCCACACAACTGCAGCCACATCCCTAGGCTCCCACTCTTCGAATGGGCAGAATGGATACGAGGCTGCCGACGTCCAGCCAGGTCAGAAGAGAAAGCGAACACAAACTCGACTCCAGCTTGCCAACGAGGCGAAGCAGAAAGAGATAGAGACCAACGGGGATGCATTCACAAACTACAAGCCCCCGCCGAGACCCCCTATCAAGGCTCCGGATGTTCAGGTGAAGCAAGTGCCTGATGTGAGTACCCCAGTGTTCCACTAAAGAATCTACACTAACAAAGAACCAGAATTCATACACCAAGAACAGCAAGGTCGATGACGACGACGGACACTACATTGTCATACCAGACACTGACCTGACAGACCGATGTGAGTGCCGCTTGCTCCAGCTTGCCGAAATTGATACTGACCATCATTAGACCAAGTGACCAAGCTCCTCGGCCAAGGCACATTCGGCAAGGTCGTTCAAGCCCGAGATAAGAAGCGGAATAAGCATGTTGCGATTAAAATCATCAGATCAGTCCAGAAGTACCGCGATGCTTCACGGATAGAACTTCGAGTCTTGTCAACTCTCAAGGCCAATGACCACGAAAACAGAAACCGATGTATACACCTTCGGGACTGTTTCGACTACCGCGGACATATCTGCATTGTCATGGATCTACTCGGACAGAGTGTTTTTGATTTCCTGAAGGGCAATGCATTTGTCCCGTTTCCAAATAGTCAAATTCAGAGCTTTGCGAGACAGCTCTTCACTAGTGTTGCTTGTAAGTATCTTCCTTGACCCACCGGATATGCCAGAGCTGACAGAGCATAGTCTTACACGATCTCAACCTGATTCATACCGATCTCAAGCCAGAGAATATCCTTCTGTGTGATAGTGCATACCAAGCATTCACATACAGTCGCAGAATCCCTTCATCATCTACCACAGTCAATCGACAAGCCGCTCAACGTAAAGTCCTCCTTGATACTGAGATCCGACTAATCGACTTCGGTTCTGCTACCTTCCAGGACGAGTACCACTCTTCCGTCGTATCTACTCGCCATTACCGAGCCCCAGAGATTATTCTTGGTCTAGGGTGGTCCTTCCCGTGTGATATCTGGAGTATTGGATGCATTCTCGTCGAGTTCTTCACAGGAGATGCACTGTTCCAAACGCATGACAATCTAGAGCACCTGGCGATGATGGAGAGTGTTTGCGGTACTAGACTGGACAGTCATCTCATTCAGCAAGTCAACACCATGGCAAAGAGAAACGGTGGAAATCCTGCCGCAAAGTAAGGTTCCCAGAAGAGATTTATTTCCGTATGCTAACATTTTCCAGATTCTTCAAGCGATTAAAACTTGACTACCCTCAACCAGATACCACCAGAGCTTCAAGACGGTTTGTCAAGGCCATGAAGCGGTTGGATGTAAGCCAAGAAATTCCCAGTCCTAACTGCAGAAACTAACAAGCAACAGGAAATCATCCCAGACAACAACAAATTCTGCAGAAACTTCCTCGACCTTCTGCAAAAGATTTTCGTCTATGATCCTGCTGAAAGAATTACCGCCAAACAAGCGCTTCAGCATCCTTGGTTCAAGGAGGCGGCAACACCAGATGACGGAACTGAAGCCACCAAAATTCGAATACAGAGACAGTTGCAAGCCGAGGAGGCAACACATGCTCCTCCACTTGCTGCACCACCCGCAAGGTACCGCCATTGAATGAACATGATGCATGGAAATGACGGCGTTTGGGATTTGGGGGAGCAACGGCATTCAAACAGCATTCTTAAGTTAACACTTGGATCACCAAATGTTGGCTCAACGCTAGGAGTGAATAATGTGTTTATTAAGGCTGTTGGTCATGACTTCACTAGAATCGCTTCTAGAGAGACGTTGTGGATACCAACAATAGAGATTCGGGATTTTCAAACCATGCATGAGCCTCACTGCGAAGAGTTTACTGCGAAGAGCTTATCGCGATGAGTCTATGATATACTGGAAGCAGCGAGGCTTTAAGAGAACTCCAACTAAATTCAAACGCTTCAAAATCCCGTGTTCCTGAATTGCATCTTTGATGTTAGATTTCGATAAGCGTGATGACTCAGCCACCATTAACTTTTCTTCATGACTGCTCTCGAATACTTCTGAATGAGCAATGCCTCTTAAATTCACTCCATGACAGGAACTCTCCCAGCTGTAAGGATCCTGCGAGTGAGCAACTACCAAACAATAAAATCTCCTGTCGGTCGCATTTATCCAAGGTCACAACTCCCGCCAACCTTTCGACCACCCCGTACCAGATCCAAGAATCTTCGATATCTACCTCTGCGCCGAATCTTCCCCGGTCCGCCTCTCCAGGGACAAACCCTCGATACTGATTATTTCATTGCCTTTCGAGATCAAAGGAACAGGAGCGTCAGCGGACAGGATAACACCGAGCTGCCGCCTGAGCATCATCGCTTTGCGGGATACAGTAAAATGAAGTGCTGGATCCAGATTCTCAGCACTCCTACGGCGGATACACCTGGCACTACACTTCTCCTTCACTTCGACAGCAAGAGGTACCTGATTGGCAATGTGGCGGAGGGGACACAACGGGCATCGGTACAGAGGAGGCTTGGGTTGACGAGGGTCGGGGATATTTTTTTGACGGGCACGGTGGGATGGGAGACTGCGGGCGGGCTTCTGGGGATGATTCTCACTCTTGCCGACTCAACTACCAATTCCAATGAGGGGAAGAGGGAGCATAGGAAGAAAGGGAGCGAGGATAATGTGCCAGTGGAGAGAAGCTGGTTGAATTTACATGGTGGGAAGAACTTGACTCATTTGCTGGCGACAGCGAGGCGCTTTATATTCAGGAAGGGCATGCCACTCCTTACAAATGAGCTCACAGAGAAGGCGGATCTGAAAAGGAAAGATGGGGAGCCAACATGGAAGGATGATAGAATTAAGGTATGGTCTATGGTCATTACCCCCGAAGGTCGAAGCGCGAGGAAGAGAAGTCACGATGAATTTGCGGAGTCAACTCTGCTAGAGTCCGCAGATGGCAAACAGGAGACTCTGGAACAGCAAGAAGATCGACACGACCAGATGCGGAAAGCGGTTGTCTCTAATATGTTCGATTCAGACTGGCGGTTGGATGCTCTCATCAAGAAGAAGCTTTCTGAGGTGAAGAGACCTGCTGCAATATTTTTCAGAGATGAGAACGGCACGATCCAAAAATATCGTGGCCCGACATTGGACGAAGACCCTTCTATCCCAGACATCGATGTACTTGTCCGGAATCCATGGCCTGGAGCAATGATCGAGACGCTACCCCCCACCACGCCATCCACAAGTTCAGTATGCTATATAATGAAGAACTACCCACAACGAGGAAAGTTCAATCCCAAGGTGGCTAAAGAGCTAGGAGTTGTACCTGGCAAAGATTTCAGGGCATTGACGGAAGGAAAAAGTGTCACGACTCCGGATGGCAAGATTGTAACCTCTGATCAAGTTCTGGCTCCGGGCAAGGAAGGTGGTGGATTTGCAATCATTGAATTACCAGACGAGTCGTACATTGGACCGTTGCTTGCTCGTGAAGAATGGTCCTCGAAGGAGATCATGCCTGGCGTCGGAGCTGTTATTTGGATACTCGGACCTGGCCTAGTCGAAGACCAGAGGTTGCAAAAGTTCATGAAGGAGCACAGCGAGATGCAACACATCGTGTCTTCCAAGGACTGCTGCTCCAATTATCTCGCCTTGGAGTCTCCTGCCAGCGCGGCTATTCGATTGCACCTTCTTGACTCTGAACGCTTTCCGATCCCAGTGCATAGTAACGATGTGCCATTACGAAAGGCTGAAGGTCCACGCCTTTATACAAAGGCAAGAGCTGGCCTAACTTTGCAACTCGAGCCCAAGCTTGAGATTCAAGACGAAACTATTATTCAACATCTTGACACCGCTGCCGTTATTAAGGAGATGCCGAAAGAAGTACTTAGACTAGCGAAGACAGCTCGTGAAGAAGTCAATAGTGCTGAATTCCAAGCCAAGCTCGATGAGAACCAGCAAGATATTCCCAGCAAAGACGCCGAAGTTATCACACTTGGTACTGGTTCCGCATTGCCGTCGAAGTATCGGAACGTGTCAGCCACACTACTTCGAGTGCCGGGTTTTGGCAGCTACTTGTTTGATTGCGGAGAGAACACGTTGGGTCAGCTCCGGAGAGTATTCGGCGATACGTTACCTGAGGTCCTCCGCGACTTGAAAGTCATCTGGATCAGCCATCTTCACGCCGATCACCACCTAGGTACAGCATCAGTCATCAGAGCATGGGCAAAAGAAACCATGAAGGAAGGCTCAACAAAAGACAACAAACTCTTTGTGGCGTCTGATGATGGTATGATCAATTGGCTCAAGGAGTACGGCGAAGTCGAAGACTATGGTCAAGATCGAGTTGAGCACATCATCCTGAATCCTGCTAGTGGCTACGATCACCAATTCAATCCTGAGGAAACGCAAAGAGTTGGTCTTTCTTCGATTCAAGCTTGCCCCGTAGAGCACTGTCACGGCGCTCTTGCTGTTGCCTTCACTCTCCCCAATGGGTTCAAAGTTGCCTACTCAGGAGACTGTCGACCCTCACAACGATTCGCCAAAATCGGGGAAGGAGCAACTCTCTTGATCCACGAAGCTACATTTGACGATGAGCTCCAATCAGATGCGTATGCGAAGAAGCATTCGACTACGGCAGAGGCATTGGCAATTGGGAAGAAGATGAAGGCCAGACGCATCTTGTTGACTCACTTTTCACAACGATATCAAAAGATCCCGGTCATGGATAGTCATGGTGGCAAGGATCAAGTCGCCATTGTTGCTTTTGATTACATGCGGGTCAAGGTAGGAGAATTTGCCAAGCTGGAAGCCTTCAAACCTGCACTGATGAAGCTCTACGAAAACGAGGAAGCTTGAACTTTAAACGCGAATTCATTTCACTTCTGGCAATTATTTAGACTTGGTTGAGTGCACGGAAAAGCGTTAGCATTGAAAATCCTGTGCAAGGTCTCACTAAGTCACTGCATAGCATTAAGGTCACCAGTTTGTAAGATATTGTATGTATTAGATGATACCAGAAAGGAATCTCTCTATTCAAAGAACCTACTCAGTATTCTGCCTTCTCAAGGTCATTGGTCATCCAGCCAACTCGAAACTCTATCGGATGAGAGTTTTGACTCATGGCCTCGTCGCTCGTTTTCTTCATCGTCCTCTCCTATTCCCATCATGTTCCTGTATTGTCTTTCCTGTTCCTTTTTATAGGTATCAGCAATATTGGGTACGTCGGGAACTGAACTCGGGGCAACTACAGGATCACCAAATTGATTTCTACTGTACACACTTGCCGTGTACGTGGTTGTTGGTCTTGGTCGCGGCGAAGCTGCTCGTGGAGGCGCATGGAAGGGAAGATTAGATTGTCGGGCGTCCGTTGTCCATGTCGCCCATGTGCCGCGATCAGACCCCAGCGGTGGCGAAGGTGATGGCAGCGACCCTTGGAGGGGAGCTTGAGACGATGAAGCTGCTGTCGTGTTTGGCCACGCGCTACGAGCGGTAGACTTTGGGGGCGGAGTTGGTGGGCTGCCACGAAGATGAAATGTTCCCGTGTTGCCATCAAAAGACATCATAGATTCTCTGAATGCAGGGTGGATATCCTCTGGCAATGGAGTGGACGCGCGTGTCTGGAAACCCAGATTCGTGCTCGACTTGAGACCACCAGTGTAATAGTCCAGAATCGAGCCCTCGAAGTATTGCTCGGCATTCTCATCCTTCTCCTTTCCAGCCATCTCAAAGGTGTCCTCCGGTTTTGCCTCCTCGTCTTCATGAGACTCGTTCATCGATAGTCTTTCTTCCTCAGGAATTGCTGGATCAACGATGCCATCTTTGATGTTTTGTCGTGTCTGACGTCTCGCTCTCTGCATCTCTCGTCTGCACTCTCTGATCTCTTTCTCCAGTGTATCACTATCTTTTCGAATAGCGATTCCATGGCCCGTTCCTTCAATCCACGCATCAACAATCTTGAGAAATCTCGGAACCGGAAGACGTTTCCTCCTTCTTCCAAGCATGGAGGCTCTGAGATCACACAGCATCTGATGGTTTGTCCCGACAACTGAGAGGATACAAGCTTCGCAGCCTCCTTCAATCATCTCATGACACTCTTCCCTCTCATCGACTTTGAAGAGCGAACGGTAGATGAAGGGTGCGAACCAGAGACTGTTGATCCCATGGATTCGTTTCAAGAACGCAGCCAAGTTCGGTGGAAGACGAGGATTCTCGTCGAGACGCTTGAGTCGGACGGAGCACTCAGCTGAGAGCTGGAGGAAGAAGCGGTGGATCAAGAGGGGATTGAGGTTTGTGTGTGCAGAGCAGAGAACGGCCTTCTGTGGTGATCTTGGCAACTTCATTGCTATTTTTAAGAGAATATTCTTGGGTTTCTGGAGTGAAGAGGGAAGTTGGTTGATGGCCTGTTCTTGCTCGCTGAGCCATTGCAAGGTTATTTTGGTTCGCCAACCAAGACTGAGCAGGTTGGCTAACTTCTCCGTGTTTCTAGAGGAGAGGTCCTCGATGTAGCGAACTGATGGTTGAGGCATTTTGATGGCTTTCTGAAAGTCGTTTTGGAAAGTACTGATTTCAAGAGATGGTGTAGTAATGTTTGATCTTGAAAGGAGGAGCGTATTGGTTTTAAAAGAGCTGGAAAATATCTATTTCCATCTGGCGCTGTTTAGAAAGTTCATTTGAGCGGACCACGTTAATTATTTAGCTTCCAGAACTTTTCTCTCTTTGTATTTGTCTTACAACGCATTCTCTCTTTCTTTGTTATTGCTTGTCGTTGATGAAGCAGGTTTCTGATGTGCACAATGCCATTATACAAAGCGGATGTATTTCTTTACCTGCAAAGAGACTTGAACAAAGAAGGGTCTGACTCAAACGTTTGGAGTCAGCAGGAAATCTAGCTACCTTACTGAGAGCCTCTATTTTGCTGCTTTGCAAACGCAGGTCCTCCGATAGAGACCTCATGCTTTCCTCTCGTTCAGTAATTTCAAGTGGCAAATCGCTCCGCCCCTGCTTTTGGCTATTTCCGGAAACCCATTGTCAAGCAGCAACTATTACGCTTCTACATCTTTCATCAAGACTTGAACTTATGACTGGTTCCCGAGTGATTTTGCTCACTTGAAGTGTGGGTGGGATCCGGCTTAGTGAGTCTGAAAACATTTAAAGGAGTGGTTAGGGGTGTGAACTCTACAGATCAGCAGAGATGAATATTGAATTTTATAAATTGTCCCAAAATTTGTGTGAATTTAGACAAGAGGAGTCCCATCATTCTCAAAATACTTCTCTGCACCGAATAAATACTGGTAATTTTCTTTCATTTATAGACCATCCAGAAGACTTCGCATAAAACTGTCGCCACTTGAGCCTAAAAGCAGAGGTCAGCGCTGCCCAGAAGAAGTGCTTCTTCAACGGGAATTTTTCATTGAAACGTCAGAGCCCCTGCCTATAACTATCCAACTTGAGTTTGAAAGCAGAGGTCAACCGTGCCCAGAACAATCCCTCTCATCACCCATAATATTTAGTTGAAAACGTTTTCGCTTGATTGCGGGTATACTCTCCATGATGTTACCCACAGCCATCTCTGTCACCTCCACTGAGGGAAAGACTAACAGGTCTCTTCAGAAGCACCCTCCCTATGCGAAAACATCAGGACCAGCTTCATCAATGAACCTGGTTAGTGTTCCGTCTGCCAAGCAGACGAACGAGTAATGAATGCCACCTTCTCTCGAGAGGCCTGGATCCCCATCATTGAAGAGCGAATAGAGGAGTTTAGGCTTCGAATCCAGGAGCAGGATGACCATGATCACACTCAGGAAGATCCGCGAGCTATCCGCATTCTAGAGCAAGAACTGAACACACTCTTACAAGAAGAGGATGGGGATTCCGGATCACCTAAATGTGTCGTGCCCAGCTCATGAGACAGCCGGGCTCCAGGAAGCACTCTCCAAGTTAATATTTGATTACAAGTACGACAGTAGCCTGCGCATTGACTCTCATCGCCAGAGCAATCGGCGGGGCTGATAGATAGAGAAATACGCTATTGATCAGAAGTTCCTGATCGCCGAACGACAGACATAATTTATAAAATAAAATAAAATCCTTTCAAAATCTCTGAAAACGTATTTAGAGACATGAATTGACTGAATTAACTATCAACCTTACGGCTATATTTCATTCAAATGTTGTGATTTCCAAAACGTGCCGAGATTGAATTGTTCAGCTGCAACTCTGTTTTAAAATATCCCCACAACGCAACCCAATGCCGCAAATCTTTCATCATATCTGGGATACTAGGACTTGAGAACATCGTTTCTGATTTCAATCTCTCTGCTTCATGAAAGACTGTCGCTAACCGCAGCGACTCGTACAAAAGAAAGGCACGACCTTTTGTCTTATCCGGAGGCAGTCCATACCGTGGTGTAGGACCCATCTATTAACCCCATGCACCTGGTCTCAGAAAATGCCGCTCTTTTCCAAATGCCCTCTTCCATTCATGCACATTCAATCCCTCACATTTACTCCTCCCCACGACACCTGATGCTCACCTGCACGTGACGCCGCTTTCCTTTCTTGTCACACACTTCACCATCATGCAAGGACCCGAAATCCACGTACCACCTCACCCATTCCAGCCACTGCATAACAAAGCTCACGTAATCCCCCGCACTATCTCATCTTCAATCCCTCTACCTCTCATAAAACTCCCTCCTCTTTTCCCTCACCCTCTCCCTCTCCTCAAACACAGGCACAGGCCCATTCCTCCTGTCCCTCTCGCGTCTCCTAACAATCTTCTCCGCTTCATTCCTATCAACACTATCCACCAGACTCTCCTCATCCTCCTCCTTCTGTCTATACCTGCTCCTCTCCCTCTGTCTTCTCGCGCTGTGTCCATTCTCCCTAGGGATCTTCTCCCTTACAACAACGACCTCTTCCACAAATCCGTCATCGCGATATCTAGAGCTCCTTCGGTCTCTATGTTTCTCTTTCTCTCGGTCCTCGCGCATAGGCGCATCGACAAGACTATCGTCTTCGGGACTGTGTGCCCCGGCGCCAGATTTGTGGGATTTTCTTCGTCGGCGCTTGCTGGGTAGGAAGCGGCGGTAGAAGGATCTGCCTGAGCGACACGGATATGGATTAGCTTGAGTATAAGGCGGGGGGCACACTATGTATTAGGAAAGAGATCATGGCGATGAGAGTTTAAAATCTTGGAGCTATGAGATCTACGAGCTGGGGAGTTTGGGGTGAGTCTGAGGTATGAGGTCGACAGGACAAGAAGATCAAGCGTGCTGTAGCTGTGCCAGACCCAGCGGCAAAGGCTTCAGTCCCGCTCCTCCACAACTTGCCCGGCGGTCGGCCCTTCTCAATGTGCCAAGGTCGTGAGCTCACCTTTGTTAAGCAAGATCAACTTTCTCTCGTAGGGGCCGAGGGGTTCCTCAACCATGATTCGTTCAGGGGGTGCCTCTTCATCGGGGCCATCGTATTCCCACACCCAGCGACGGTCTTCTGGTGCACCCTAAGTTCATAATTAGATCTGCAAGCAACACAATACAAGAAATGCTTACCGCTGGAGCAGGCGCGTCGGGTCCCCAACTCGCATCCCATGGGATTGGATCATCGATTTTGGTTCTAGTTTGAGCAAGACGCCACATGCCTTTTCGCTGAAGGGCAGTAGCCTTGTAAATGCCACGGTCATCGAGATCGAGGCCCTCGAGTTCCAGGCGGACACGAACGCAGCGATGGATACGCTCATTTGTATTGGTCATCCATTCATCCGTTAGTAGACCAGTTTGAGGATCTGCACGGCAATTCATTCCTGGAGTGCGGGTTCGTTTGCCCGTGATTTTGTACTATGAATTGTCCATCAGTAGTTGCAAAATTAGAAGGGAAAGACGGAAAAATCCATACAAAGCCTATCTCAGATTCATAAATCTCGCCGAGTCCCCAAGGTCGGACTGGCTTATGTTTCTCGAATACCGGTTCGATAGCCCACTGCTTCGTGACTGGACGAGCGAAAATGTTTGAAACTCTTGCCGGTAGCTTCCTTGGATTGTAGTAGTATCGGACGCTGTCAGCAAAAATCTGGTCAATATAATCAGACTGGAACGCGACCCCGATCGATGCGAGCTGATCCATCATCCAGGCCAAAGAGATATTGGCAATCTCTTGATCGTCATAACCACCTCCTACATTCGAGTGTGCTCCGGGAAACCAAACTTGCCGCAAATCGACGGTACACTTGCGCATATCCATCCTCTCCCAGACAGCAGGACTGAATGGATTTCTGTGCTCGTCAAGAGCCAATGCTTGAAATGCATGCCGAACGGTCCCATCGAGATTCGTGTCGTTGAACCTGTACTCCTTGGTAGAGTGGGGTAGGCCCATTCTGGCAAGCCAGGAAACTTGAGGAATACCCAGAGAGCCAACCGTATCCCAGACTGCTACAGATTGAACGCGAATTTTGGTTCCATCCGGATCGTAGACTCGAGTTAATTCTTCCTACCAAGGGTTAGAGCTGCTATTCACTGGTCTTTATTGTCAACTCACTGCCTCAAGTCTTCTCTTGTAGTCATGGGCTGCGCCAGACCCTTTAGGCTTGTTCGGAAAGGGGATGGTTGGGAAAATGTCATTGTAATGAGGATTCATGAAATTTTCATAATCCTTGAAGATGGGATAAAAGGAACTCATGCCAGTTCGTGTTAGAAGACCCATGGAACCTATCATTGCCGCAACACTTCTAGCAGTGAAGGCTCCTCGACTAAAGCCAATGAGGATGATATCGTCTCCAGGAGTATAATTGGCTGCTATGAAGCTATAGACTTCACGGATGTTCTAGAAATATGTTAGGAATCATTTGCGAATCCAAGGACAAGGAACGCTCACTTCAGAGATGCCGGTTCCGAGAAGGCCACCCCCAATAGCATCCACAAATCCCGGTCCCGTTCCGACTCCAGAATGATACTGTAGGAAAGAGCATTAGTACTTGAAGTTCCGAAGTATCTTGCTGCACGGCTACTTACATAGATGATCTGAGGTGAACCATCGAGGCCAGTCTTCTTGAGGCCGCGAGAGATGCGTGTGACGTTGGATGGGATTTGAAGCGTTCCTGTTGGAACGTAGGGAATTAAGGTAGGCTTGTTATATCCATCATCACTACACTGAATCAGCGAGAGACACTTAACTAATCGAATAGTCTAGGCCAAGAATATACTTGAATTGATGGTAATACATTGCCAGAAATGAGAAGTAATGAGACATGTTCAGTGAATACGGAGCCGTACGTACCTATCCATCCATGTTCCATCACAGCAAAGCACCAAGCGTTTCTTGATTTGAGCAGCTGAGGAAGACATGACGTTGCAGCACCGCGTGGTTGGCTTCCTGGTAGTCAAAGACAGTTTCCGAAGTTAAATCGGAAGGCTGGATGCTTGATCGCGAGCAGGCTCCGAAAGAGTGAAGTGTTCTTGATGTCTTGAAGGAAACAAGGCTTCGAGAAGACAGGTGAGTAAAACCAAAGATTCAGGGGTTGCCGATAAGGCTTATAACAGCTTTTGTGATTCACCAGCGCAAGATTGATGTTCAGTGGAATGGTGCTAAAACCTGGCAAGGCTTCGTGTCACTATGAGTGTGATCGATCTGGGTGTACTGATTTTGGCGCGCTGCCGATTCTTGTGGCAGGAGGCAGGTGCAGCCATGCCTCCTTCCCTCGGTGCTAGTCGACTGTTCTCAAAAGTGTCTGGAGTAAGAGAATTGTGTGAGAACTAAGGCTTCGGATGTAACCCTCGTATCCCGTGGTGCATCATCAGGACGAAAACATGGCGAGGCTCGTCACACGATTTCCCTTGAGCGGTGATGCACGTATCACATTGCTCCAGCAAGAGCGGAGCTAATGTGAGAGAGAGCTTACTGAGGCTGATCAATGGTGATGATATCGGATGGAGGTCGGCACAAAGAGCTGTGTTGTGAGAAGTTGTCGAAGAATCTTCGCTGTCTAATTTCATGGGCGCAGCCTTATTACTCGTTCCTCGGTCGTCTGGGGTGGCTGGGGAGCGCAAAAAATGATTCGCTGCAGCGACATCCTGTCGCCAATGTGCCCGGCTCCACCTGAAAGAGCGCCCTGCGATGCCCGATGCCCTATTGGGCAACCCCACCCGCTGTCAAGCCGGGCTTAGCACGCATCCATTTTCAGCCAAAGACATCGCGCCACGACTCGACGCAAGCCTGGAAAAGGTTGATTGATCGAACGCCGCATGATATTGCAAGATATATCAAACGTGCCATGAACGTCTTTCCTTGGAAGGCTGATATTGTGAGAGAAACCCTTCTCAGTTGACGCAATTGACGCATTTGACGCAATTGAAAAACCTAGTCATCATTCAGTCGCACATTTTCTCTCCAAGCTTTTGTCTTCTGCAAACCTCCAAGTGTCCAACGCTGAAGCTTCGCTGTTCTGGCAATTCCCCCAGTCATAGATGCTCTTGGTTCTAAGAGACCTCGGGGTGCCTTTCTTGTTGAATTTGTATGAGCAGTTTGGTATCGGACCGTGGCATGAATACCCATATCTCCACAGTAAAGGCATGCAGCTTCCTAGCAAGCCCTCGAACAACAGCTACACTTGCAGGAGTATCATAAAATAACCAAGCAACTATTGCTCAAAGGCGATCAAGCAAAAGAAAGGTTCTAGAAAGTGCTGTGCACTTTGTCTAATCGACAAAATTCTCACTCGAGAAAAACTGCTTTCGTAACCCATAAAATGAAGGCTTAGAGTTGACGACGGAAGTTAAGCTCATTCCCCAGATCAGAATAGACACGCTGAAGCGATTTCAATTGGGATTAATGTGCGTTGCGAGAAGCTTTCTCTGCATTTGGAAGAATATATAAAAGTTCACACAAGAAAAACAAGGAAGTTGAGGGTTGGAACTGGAATTGACTAGTAGTGAGAGGTCCGTGCTAGGCTAAATTCCAGTGCTGGGCTGTTGCCGACCTTCATCTCCCAACTTTACCATTGTCCAAGCCTCATACTTGTCGACAAAACGAAAGTAGTAACTATTTGCAAGACCCTTCATAGCGACTCCATGTCCGAAGAAGCAAATATAGGACCCTTGGGTGCCACAATTACGCAGAGCCCTCGAAGCACATGTCTTGCCGGCCAATGGTCATGGGACTGGCCAAGCGTGGGGGTAGTTTCGTTCGTTGACCCTCTTCGCACAACACTCACCAACTCTCAAACACTCACAAGTTCTTGGCCTTGCAATGCTAAGCTCATTGCGCCTTGGGAATTCTCGCGATGGCTGACGAGCAGATGGCGATTGACGCATCGATCAACGACTTCTTCCAGCGCTCTGGACTGACATCCCGAGATCGACTAGAATGCAACAAATTCATCGAGCGCCTCTATCCAGGCAGACTTGTTTCTCCGGCATCATGCCAGGGCTACTGTTCATTGACCATTTTCGTGGGCGATGACACGGTCATCCAATTTCGCACTCATAGCTATCGTCTGGATCTGCGAATCACGGACGCTGCCCGAGAGGTTTATGGCACCTTCGCTCCCGAGACGACATATTTGGCAACCTTACCAGAGTCTGGGCTGGATGTCTATTACATGGGAAGGATTGCAGGTGTATCTTTCAAACTCTTTCGGGCGAGTGAAGCTTTGATCGCTGGATCTACACATCAGCGCATTGAGCTTTGCAAGGACTTCGCCACTTTTCTTGCTAAATCATGGCTCAATGGCAATACTGAAGACCTGCCTCTTGGCCAAGTTGGAAAGAGTCTCGTAAATCGCCTCAAATCCCTCGCTACAGACCTCCCGCCGCGATTCCAGCCAGCGGTTAGGGATGTGCTTAGAAACTTTCATAGAATTGAAGGTCTTCCATGGGTGTTAACGCACGGCGATATCGTGGCGGCGAATATCATGGTCCATTCCTCCACCGGGAGGTTGACAGGCTTGGTCGATTGGGCTGAGGCGGAACGATTGCCTTTCGGTACATGCCTGTATGGATTGGAAGAGATCCTTGGAGAAATGACCACAGATGGGTTTCGATACCACGAGAATGCCGAGGAGCTACGAGCTCTATTCTGGACTGAGCTGCAAAGATGTGTTACAGATTTGGAGCAAAATTCGGTGCTTGATGCTGTGAGGCTGGCAAGAGATCTTGGAGTTCTGCTCTGGCATGGAATTGCGTTCGATAACGGGGCTATTAACCGAGTGGTACAAGAGGGCCGAGACGTTGAAGAGATTCAAAGACTTGACGCATTTCTGGACCTAAGTGGGCATAAAAGATGTGGACTGGATTTCCAAAATGTGATTGGAATCAACACTTGATGCTTTTGATGGCCGAGGAATAAACAAAACAACACCTCCATCCAAAGACCGCTACCTACGAAGATACCTTCAAGGGAGACACCAGCTACACAGGAACTCTCCCACCTCCAAACCACTTGATCAGCGATCACTTCAACACCGCGAACCTCGCTGCCCAAGCCTGGGAGATACTTTGCGTCTGGGGCCTCCATCATTCTGTCTTCCAAATGCCCGTGAGGAATCGGGCGCGAACGTGTGTTCAACGCGGAGATGAAACTGTGGCAATTCACTTTCCTGCCGGCGCAGGTGATCTAGAATTGGTCAGCCGCATCTATACCTAGTAGAAACGCATGAGGGCACTGACTTCTTTGAGATGCAAGATGCATCATCTTAAGTTGCCGGTACGCAATGAATAGCCCGGATATGGCGAGAAATATCCCCACACCTCCAAAAACGATCGCAATTGTGCTATCTATAGCAACTGCCAAAGTTAATTGAGAACACTTGAATAACCACCCTTTCCAAGTGACCGATTGCTTTTGGAAGCAAGGAAATCGAATTCGGATGTGATTTATAGATACTTGAAGATAGACTGGGTGTGGAAATGGACACACCCATTTTTCCAGCGTTCAGAATGGATGTAGACTTTGTTTCAAAAGTAGTGGTAGTGTGTTATTGAGCGCAGGGAGTCAGTTGAATGTGTTGTCTTTGCCTAGGACAGTTCGAATTCCGACTTCTAGGATGGATCCGTTATTGTTGAACAGCCTTGCAGCGAATGAGAGTAGAATGACATTTATAAATCGGGTAAAAGGCGCCTAGAAGAATCCAAACGTTCAATTGCTTCTAAGTTTTGAATTTTAAGTAATGCAAGCATTTTTAGACTACACAATAATGAACCTTTAGGGACGAGAGCGAACGCGGCAGAAAGCAAAAAGCAATTCTGGGGGGGGGGGGAGGGTGGTGGGAGAAAGAGAGGGAGGTGGAAGTGGTGTGTGCGGAGCGGCGCCGCCTCGGCGCAAGCACAACAGTTAGCCAGCAGGCTCCAGCAGGACCAGGGGGGGGGGGGGGATAATATGTCTATATAGTGCGCGCTGGCAAATGTGCGTGCAGGTCTGGGGGACGCGCCGCTACAGCGAGGCCCTGGAGGGCAGGGAGACGAATCGCAATGGCGATAGACGGGGCTGAAGTGAGTGAGGTCTCGCTCTGCACGCAACAACTGGACACAGCGCCGTATGTATATGTTGGATTGCGCAGCGCAGCGCAGCGCAGCGAACGAGCACTGACTGGCCTTCGAACTCTAGTCTGGTTCCGGACTTTGCTAGTGGCGATATTTTGAAAACTTGTTGAGCTCATATTGAGAGTCTTCCTTAAAATTAGGTATAAGTTTCTCAGCCAAACAGCCTCAAGAAACATTTCCACTTTTCAAGGGAGCATTCAAATACGTTTTTTTTCTTCCCCATCGAGTTCTGTCCGCCTTGAGCAAGTTAGTTGCAAGGGGCTAGTTATTTACATCTGGGACCAGATACGTGGTTCAGTAAATTGAATCAGTGATCACAACATCTAGTCACATGATTCAAGGCTCCTCGCCCAAATCCCCTTCCGCCCAACTTGGATTTTAGAGATCTTAACGCCACAACATCGAAAAATTAACGTGACTTCGCAATGTTTCGAGTATTCTCTATAATCTGGATTTTTTGATTTTCCAGAGACTTTGAAAAATCGAGAAAATTTTGGTGGGATAGGCGTGGGCAGAAAGGGGGTTTGGGCGGTTGGTGGGATCCCTTCTATGGCAACTGCGGGGAATCACGTGGGCGTATTTCACGTGACCATGCTCGTTATATTTACCTAGCTCCGGCCATCCGCGCCATACCTCTCTTTCTTTCATATCTTAATTATACCAGGGGCCGCATTATATTACGTACAACCGCATTTACTGCAACACGGAGCTTCCATACCTCACTTGAGCTCTTTTCTATCTGGCTTTAGTAAATCCTTTTAACCTCAATGCAGCTCTACTCTGCTCGACTTACATGCATTACTTTCAAATATTGCAATCAATGGCTTGCTCTGCAGAGATGATTGAAACCCGTAATTTGTACCATTGGAATCTGAGTATTGACCGTATTGCACAGATTAGATTATAATCTATTATCTCACAGCATAGTTGAAATATCTGACGAAATGACCTCTCCCAACTTCGAGTACTGAACACTTCAGTTGACACCCTGCAACCCATTACCTCCAGCTCTCTTGCCATCACCACAGGAGGAGTATAATGTCTCCTCCCATGCACTCATAGATAACAACAACCAAAAACACAACGCCTACCCAAACAGCCGGTGCCTAATTCACATCATCAACGTACCTGGTACTGCAGACGGAAAGCAGCCGAAAACGATCGCAGATCCAGAATACAAGAACAGAGAAACATCGATCGGGATACCGAGTAGTCTGCCTAAGGACGGGCGGGCAGAAGGCAGTTCGTCGTCAAAGAGACGATTGCTGAGAACGCAGCCAATGGAGATCATGTAGGTCGAGAGGAGGGCAAAGGAAGGTGAGGGAGACGCTAATGTTGAAAGCAAATGTGGAGCCGAGGTTCGCGAGGCAGAGGATACTGGCTGTTATGGAAGTGAGATAGGCGGCGTTGTCAGGGACGTTGCGTTTGAGATTCATCTGGTGGTTGTCAGTATTCACAGTTTAGCAGGAGCAAGAAGAGAGGTCAGCCTTGAAATCCACTTCGAAAATGGGAAGCCTTTGTCACGAGAGAATACCCAAAGTTCTCTAGATGTGATAGCTAAGGCTGTGATATTCCCAGAGAATATGAGGAAGACAGAATGGTCATGAGTGCATAAGCCTATGCGTTGGAGCCGGTGTTCTGAAAAGATTGAGTATGGGGCACTGGAGTTGATGGCTATTGAGGTCTCGGATGCAGAACAGCGTTGTAACGAGCATTGCCAAACCCATCACCACGTTCAAGACGAAACTCCACCACATTGCGCGGGGAACATTCAAAGATGCGTTCTCGACTTCTTCAGTTGAGTCAAGCATTAGCTGGATATTCGGTTGAAGGATTTTAAAGTCGCGTACAGACGTAGACCACGCAATCAGAGCCTGCAGACTGATTAGCAACTGAACTTTGGATTTTGCTAGACTGAAGTTCATACTAAGATCGTAGTAGAGGACAGAAACTTGTGAAACAAGGTAAGAAGTTCCCACATTACTCTAACCGCCGTTGTTTCCTACTTCCGTCAAGGTCTGCTTTGCCGAATTCTTCGATGCCAGCACCAGAAGTGGTATAATTGTGACCAGCGAGTTCTCCAGATGCCCAAAGAATGAAAACGCCTTAATTCTGGGCAGGGCCATTGCACTTGGGTGTTGAAGGCATTGGCCATAATCAGAAATACCAATATTAACACAGTATTGCCGGCGCTCGAACACAAAATTTGCGTTGTTGGCTTCGGCAGATGGCTTCAATGAGAGTACTTCGTAGCCATGACGAAGACGGTGCTTGAGACACTTGCTAGATAGCCTAAAGTTGACATCCAGCCTGAACGACTTTAACGAGTAATGAAGTCCACAGCACCATCGGGGTCTTACCGGCTGCGTAACTGAGGATATTCGGGTACTTGCAGGAGCGAGTTCTGAAACCCAGTGGGACTGCCCTGAGATCGCCGAGATCGAGTTCACAGGGGGTTAAGTTGTACTCTAGACATACCACCACTTGTCGGAGCCATGCTCTCCATACCAGCCAAAGAAGCTACAATCATGCTGTAGCAGATCACTGTGCCAATGAATACCCAGAAAAGACCACCAAAGCCACCGCGTTTGAATCTGGTGGAGAGCAGTCATAGTTTGCGTCCACCGTGACGGTTTGAACTTCCTGGCGGCCATGGCTTCTTTTGCCGGGGATCAGTGATGGGCAAGACAGTATGAAAGGGACAATGTAGTACTGAGTAAGGGATCACGTTGATTTCGGCCTCTGGATGCCTGGTGAGGAGGACTAATACAAATTTTAATAACCCACTTTTCGGTCAGCGTTACCAATTTCCCTATCAGAGGCTTGTTTTGCAGGCCTAGATTTGCAACATCTGTCTTACCCTGGAACTTCTGCGCAATGGCTAGCCCCTGGAGCATCCACTACTCATTGCACCCCGACGGGGCAAGCACAGCTGCACAGGCACACCAACACGGCGCCGGCCGCAGCAAAACAGTCTGGCATATCTTAGCTTCATATTGACAGCACCTTCTCAAATTTTTCATTGGCGAGATACCTAAAACACAAAAGTCAATTGTAAAGAAATCCACTTTTTGGGGGCAGGGATTTCATGCGGTTGAGGTAAAGAGGGGCAAATTGCAAAATACCTTCGGTACACGGCTCCAAACTCAACGATCGCTAGGCAGCTCATGACATTGGAATATCACCATCCGCTCCAGTGGCATCTGCGAACTTGAAAACTTTGTAGTGCATCTTGTCGTCTCTCAAGAACACTAATCTGCGTGTGTCGTCTTTCTCTCTTCGTTGACTTCGCTCTCGAACTTCCATTCGTTCTGGTGTAAAAGAACCCGGGTTGGCGATTTGGTATTTGGATAATCGAGCCTTTATGTCTTCATTACTGAAGACTGTTGGACTCTGGGGGCCGCTATTCTGCATATAAGATGAATATTTCAGATGAGGTGCTCCTAGACCAGTTGGCATGGTGTCGTAGAACAAGCCAAGAAGGCTTCTTGCCCCTGTGTTGGAGTCAGCATGTGCGTATATTGATCAATCGTAGTGACTTTTACCGCTAGAGTCCCAGAGGACAAGCAAGACATTGTCGTCCATGAACCTCACGTCTTTGATCCGCCCATCCCCAAGCTGGACCAATGCCGAATCGATGTTCTGGACTCGACTTATTCCATTTTCGATGAAGAATCCAAGACGGATAACCTGAACTGAAAAGATATTTAGTTTTAGATATCAGAAGGTTCACAATACCGCATACCAATGTTTGGATAGCCTTCTGGCACAAACGCAATATGGGTCCGACAGGCAGACAAATCCTGTACATGTCAAACCAAGTTTTGCGATGATGGCTGTAAACTTACTACTGGACTCATTCTCATGTCAACAGGCCCAGCAGTCTCGGTAATCCCGATCTCATATACCTTTCCAAATAGCACGTTCCGTTTTTCTGCCTCAGCGATTTGGCCGAAAACGGCACTTGCTTGCCTAGCCAAGAGCTTGCAAAGGAGATCGACACGGGGAAGCGTTTTCATGTATGGAACCCCTCGCTCTTGTTTCTGTAGTTGCTTCTCAAGAAGTTCGTATATCGGCAGACCTTGCTCGGCATGCTTCCAACTATTGTCATGGTCTTCGGGTAGGGATGTGTTGAAGTACATCGCCAAGGGACTGTTAGTCAATACAGTTTGCAGGTACTGCAACACCTTGCTATGATCTATCGAAGCCTCCTTCTCAACCTTGTCATCTTCTGGCGAAGCCGAAAAGTCTGATGCAAGCCTGTCTATCTCGTAACGTACCCAGCTTGAGAAAGCAGCGAAGAGGTCAAGCTCATCAACGACCTGGATCAGAATTTTAGATGAGATGAGGTGCAGACAGGAGATCGTATCCACAATGAGATTAATCTGCTGAACTGTGAAGCCTACAGTCTCGTTTGAACCTTGAAATTTCGCAATACCAGCGAACCGGCTCAGAATTACGGAGCATCGGTCTAAAGCCGGAAGCATATTTTCGTGAACAAGGCGTCTTAGATTTTCAAGCCCGGTGGTGACAGCCTTATCCCATCGTTTATGGCCCTAAAAATATCAGCTGCATGCCTACACATTAATTGCTAACCTCACTCTCTCGGATAGCTCATCCACAAGCCATTCCCGCACGGAAGGGTAAGTGTGACCTGTCGCAACAGAATGATACAATGCTTGGACGATATCGCCGTTGCCCTTTTCTCCAAGAGTTTCGTTGATATTGCGGAGGAACCTGCTTGGAAGCTCTTGCGTAGTCTTCCATTCACTAACCATCAAGAGCTGAACTTGATGAATGTATCTCAGAAGATTCTGGAACGCTGTCGACCTGGATGCGAGTAGAGATAGGTGTTCGCTGGATGCAGAAATAAATCGAAGATCCATTGGGACGAGGAATAGATGGTCGGAAGAAGCAGACCTCATTAACAAAGAGTGCGTGGAGTACTTTTCATGAGATGCGTGATGAGTAAGGTGAGCTGGGGCGCGGTCGACAACCACTGGAGAAGGGAAAGATCCAATTACAAAGGAGTCATATATGCTGAGATGGATTGTTCCTTCTCTTGTGCCGACTACCATCACATCAACGGCATTGTTGTCTTTCGAATCAAATGGGCGGAAAATGGTATCCAGGGACTGCCGCGAACTGAACGCATCATCCCTGTACTCATGTGAGTATAGGACGCACAAGAGGAGCTCTTTAACTTACGAGGTTCCTGCTGCAGCAAGGACGCTCAGTTTCGGTAAACTAGTCTCAATATCGATAAGAGACAAGTCTCGGGGTAAGTCCAGAGGCGTCTTTTCCTCAGACAAGATTCCATCTGCCGTTAGAAAGCTGCCCCAGGAGCCAAAGCCCTTACCAACACTCACAGAACTGGAGCTTTTGTTGGTGAGGTTGGTGGCCCATCCTAACCACGTGACGCCGGATACCATATCTCCAGCGGTAAATTGGTGCACAATTTTGCTGCTCTCGGCGCCGACCAGGCGGACAGATCCGTCACTCCAGGCAATAGCCAGTAGCTGGCCTGTTCACAGGTCAGCGTCTTTGACATTGAAAACTTCTCCTGGGGATTAACGAGCCATTTGGTTTCCATCGAAGGCTTTCAACTCTCAGCTTTCCAGTCTTCTGAGTTGCACCATACACCCGCTGACCATTAAGACGATAGATGAAAACCTGTTGGTCTGTTGTAACGAGAGCAATCAAGTCCATAGACGGGCAGTAGGTGATAAGATCAGGATGTGCTGGTTGGTGGAGAGCCTTTTCGCCCACAGTTTGAAGAACCGAAGGCCGTTCCATGTTGCCCTTTGTGAATGTATCTTCGGGCCAATATCCTTGGTGATTTGGGAGGTTGGCACATGTTCAGTGTTCGGACAAAGATGGACTCATTTGTCAAGATGCAGGAACGCGTGGGAGGGTGGAAAGCGCGTTGTTGCATCAGAACTTAAGCGAGGACTTGATTTGGTGGGAGATTTCAATTTACTAGTTTGAACAGTGACACAATTTTTTAACAGAATATGGATTTGAGCGATTGAGACATGATTTGATGTCTGTTTTAAGATTCTCTATTGCTAGTGTAATCTCAACCAAGGCTATGGAAGCCACCATATCCCACGCCATGCTCAAATCTCACAAGTTTTTCCCATTGGCCGTCTAATCATTCGATTAAGTACGAATCCGTCACCGATTTGATCTCTTTTGAAAAGGTCACAGGCTCACCCATTTCGAGAAGGGTGACATCGGTAACCCATAAGGCGGTCAGTTATGCTTTGAGGCCACATCTTGGGGGAGAGACTTACATCAACATCAATGAACGGCTTCGTTTTCCCGAATTTTACCTGCATTGGGAAGAACTCGTTCTCATCTCCAGCTTGGGCCTCGAACTCAAAGGAACCCGTGGCATTGGAGTCATCTACTAAGCCGATCGTCCATTCCAGGCTGTCACCGGAGACTTCGTAGGTAGCATCGAAGCTGGAGACGGCTGGCTCACTGGTGGCATAAGGGATTATGACCGTCACATCCTTCAAAGGATCTCCTCCAGTGAGCTCATACTCTACTGTGATGTTATAAGTGTCGTCTGATCCCTTGTTTACCCAAACGGTAAATGTGATTGGGACAGCGCTCGTATCATCTGCCTTGGGTGTCGCTCTCCATCGCAAAACTCCAACCGAGTTGTTAACCGGAAAGCCTTTCGTGGTATTGCTCATCTGAACCGCCTTAGAGCTGTTGAAAAGGCCCCGGTCCACATTGGGATGTGTGCGGAATTGAACGCCGTGGCTAGCATTGGCCACAAGGTCAAGTTTGACTTTAGTCAAGGTCTGGTCAGATATTCGGAGTTGCAGATCTCCCTTGACCTCCATGGAATTTATGGATCCTTCTCTGGAGAGTTTTGCATTTATTGTTTCTGCAATTGTGACATGGATCGCGTCTCGATCCAAAGATGACGACATTTGAGAGGGTTGTGCGGGGGTCTGTTCAGCTGGCACTGCTGGGTGATTTGGCACCAGAGGCGATGCGGCGGTCTCCTCGGCCTCGGGGCCCAAATCCCCTCTAACACGCTCAAACATATCGGTAGTCTTCGATTTCTTGCCCAGCTGCATTCCCTTGCCCTTCGGAGCGGTTGTCCTAGCGAACGTTAGCATAGTTATTTAGATTACAATGGACAATACATACTTGAATGATTTATTCTTCTCAGCCTCGTAGGAATCGTATGTGTCCGTAACATTGGATCGTGCCGGAGGAGTGTATGTCGGATATACTGGTGCCCGTGGTACGGCATTTCTGCCACTTCTTGAAACCTCCTTGCGCTGCATTTCCAGTTGCTTGGCCTTCCGTTTTCGCTCTTCTGTCGCCTCCAGCTCTTTGTTCTGCAAAATTCAGCACCGTAACCCGACAGATAGGGGGTCCCATACCCTTGAAATGATTTCTTGTATCCTCTCTTCGTGACTTTCCATCTCCAAGAACGTCTTGATCTGACCAATTGTGAGGTTCTCCCGGTATCCGAGAGTGACCAGCTCATCGAACGCGCTGAGCAGTTCGTAGGCATTCTTCAATATCTCTCTCTCATCTAAGGTCTTGCATGTGCTTGTAACAACTTGTGCAAACAGATGTAGGGAGTCGATGTCTTGAAGAATATTGGATTGCCGGTTTGTAATGAGGACCATGTACAATTCGTCCAACGGCTGGTATACGAAGCGGACATTATCTTGCTCAACTGTTGTGTGTTGGGTTCCAGTATCCGCCAGCTTGGGAAATGAGGCCAGGAGAGCTTCAATTCTCGAGCGCTGCATCTCTCGAAACTGCCTCGAGAGGACAGCTTTTCCACCCCGCGTGCATATTGAGGCGGCAAGGACGACCTAGATATTCGGATTAGAGGGCATTTTAGAGTAAGAATCCAATGGAATTTGCGCACCATATTTGCGAAGGCAAAATTTGACCTCTCCGAAACTTGTGGTGGGTTTAAAGTGCGTTCTGGCCACAATCTTCAATCTGGCAGCTTTCCAGCTCGTCAGAGAGTGCGATCACATGATTTACGAAAACGGACAAGGCGTCTAAAATTAGTGACTGAGCTCAAGGCAAATTGCATTGAACACTTCTCATCACCCCCATCTGTCATTCACATCACATCCGTGTCCTTTCTTCATGACTCCGATGTTACTTTCCAAAATCCGATACGTTTCTCCTCCTCCAAGAATCAGCATTGTACCCCAACGCTTTTGTTTGAGGACCGACCTCACTTTTGACGCGGGCCGCTCTCGAAATACGCCCTTGCGTCCTTGACGCGTCGAAAGTGACACCTTTTCCTCTTTTGACGTCAGACTAAAGTACCACTAATCTCTGATCCTCGCATGCGGTCTCGAACCGCCGGGCATTCTCCAGATTAATCTTCTCGGTTTCTCAACGTCTCGGTCTCGGAACGCATTCATATTCTGAGCTCCCGTGGTACGACCAAGGATCGGCTTTCACCATGGCTGATGATAGTATGGAGATCTCGTCGCAGCATGGCCACAGTGATGGCGACGGCGATATTGACATTGATTTCGATTTCACATCTGCGCCGGTAGATGAAGATTACGTTTTAGAAGACGCTGCTTTACCTGCCGACTTTGGAGAAGATCTTCGTCCTCAACCTTCTCCCGCCATCGGTAACGACGACTTAATGATTGATGAGGATGTTGACTCATATCCAATGGATGACGCAGACCTGTTACATGGCGAGGAGGGACAGATCCAGCACGAGGCATTGCCTTTTGATAATGAGAGCTCCTTTCACCTCGAGGAAGACCCAAACCATGGGCTTCATTTCGAAGGAGACGACTTGAATAGCGGAGCCGCGTATATGTACGGACATCAAGAATCATCAGAGGGCCAGGTTGTGGAGAATGACGCCTCGGAGGTAAATCCCCTTGATGCTCCACAAGGGGGAGATTTGCAAGCCGCGGAAGTTGTACCAGTTCCAGATGTCGAGAAACCGTCAGCGGACGTCGCCCAGCATGAATTTCGAAGAGCATCGCCACTATATGGAAGTCCCAAGAGCGCCGTATCCGCTCCGGCCCCCCAAAGTCCCCCGGCTTCCAATCTGGAGCGTGGACCAACTTCCCCAACTCATGCGTCAGATTACCACGAAACTAATGCATCGTCCCCTTCACTATCTGGAGATGGTGGCAAGGGGGTCGAAGCTACATCTTTGGACATAACGACTCCTCGTCATTCTCCCCAGGAAGTGATGGTTGTTTATCAGTCTGTGGAGTATGCCTTGTTCTCATCCTCCGAACTTGATGATCCAGATTCTTTCTTTCTTTCCGATACATCCATCGCCGACAAACCTCTTGCAGATTTGTTCAATGCTATTCGCCAGGTCATTCAAGAAGATCTCAGCGAAGAAGACGAGCTCTGTATGGCGGTGGAAGACCTTGGTATCGAGACGGAAGAGGTCAGTTGCGCCCAACTTGTCCCGTGGCAGTCGAGGCTAACGCCTATGCAACAGAGTGCTGCTTTACTTCACGATGTCACACTAACTCAAATCTTAAATCTACGTGAGAAATTGCTACGAAATGACGGCGTTGAATCATCCCGACCTCTGTGCATTATTCTTGGCACCCGGACCAATTTTTCAAAGAGAATCGAAAAACTCACTGTAGGAATTGCCGAAGGAAAAGGTTTGTCACAATTTGTTACCTGGGATGAACACAGCGAGAGCATCGACGATTTAGAGGATGCCAATGAGAACGAAATTGGCGTCGAGCCGACGTCAAACAGTCAGGAACTACAAAATATTTCTTGTGGGCAGGATGCAGATGCACATCAACCTGCTCGGGGCGTGGAAAATGGTGCAGCGGAAGAGCCAGCACAAGGAGATGGTTATGAACCTGAAGCTGCCGACGATGCAAAGCCAGCTTCTACCGACTCGGTATCTGGAGATGGCTCCGTTCAGCAGTCCACTGCTACAGATGCCAATCTATCCAGTTTACAGAACGCCAGCGAGAACGCCAACGCCTCAAACGAGTACTTTGATGAAGATGACTTGATTGATTACTCCGAGGAGGAAGGAGATCGTGTAGCTGAGGTGCAAAGGCATGCTAAGTCACACTCTAACCATGAAGACAGGACAAATCAGGGTATATTCAATCTCTTTCCACCATGTCTCAAACCAAATACATGTTTCTGTTCTAAATGTTCCGTCCTTTTACTTGCAGAATACGAAGCGATCAATGAAGATCTCCGTCGACGGTCCCTCTCAAGGACGAATGAGGACAAAGTTCCCGAGCAATCCAACGAGCAAGCATCCCCAGCTACCGAAGGTGACAATGAAGGAGCTTATATCGAAGAAAGTGGTATCGAGTACGAGGAGAAGAATGAACATCAGGAAGGATTTCAAAATGCCCATCTAAACACTTGGCATGAAGATTTCACCACGGGGGAATTCGATACTCCTGATTCTCTGGGACAATTTGATGGTCCCGGTCTAACAATTGATGAATTTGGCGGAGAAGGAGAGTTCACCGATGACGGCGCTTTTGGCGACTCTTTTGATGTGTTCGGTACAGAAGCGCAAGAGTATAATTATGGTGACGAAGGAACCCTTGAAGATGGTGGCGATCGCCACCAGATGCAGCAAAACCAAGCCGACGTTCCAGGGACAGAGGTTAAGGGGGATAAGCCCAAACAAGTCGACACAGCAGAATCGAGCGTTACTGTGGACGCAGATGAAATCCAATATGAAGATGAGGAGGAAGCAAAGGACCATGTCCCCGATAATTCCATTACTACTGCCGAATCCCACGAAACGGAACATTCGATTGGAGTCGAGCACGAGATCGATTACGAAGACGAAAATGAGGTCGACAAGGGGAAGGGATCAGGAGCCACAACACCTCTGGCGACTCCCCCGGTAATGCCATCTTCAAATGGGAAGAGATCCAGAGGAGATGTTGAATCCGACGATGCAATGATCATGAGAGGCAAGGGTACGTACTGGGCTGTGAACGTAAAACGGCGACGTAGCTGATTCCATCCACAGAAGCAAAGCGTCCTCGATCATGACACTCCTTTGATTTGTGGAGTCTTCACATGATGGCCGTCTTAGCCTTAGCTCCTGCCTCTCTGCTCTACATCATCCCACCTTCCAGACCTCACACTGAAGCTGGGCAATGCATCCAGATCCGCTAGCTGAATCGAATCGTGAACGAACCTACGCCATCCCTTGCAATCCACCTCGACTACTACTAACTTTCACATAGGAACGGACCGACGGTAAGTCTGAGAGGTATATCGGATACGCCCGCCCCTTTTCACATTCTCCCCCTCAAAAGCACATGATACCCCGTGATTCAGAACCTCTTCACACCCAGGACATTCTAGCATTTGGCAATTTAGCATAGCACGGCGCCGGTCCTTTTTTTTTATTCACTCGCGATAGACGGGGCGAATGGGGTTGACCGTCTTCGGGTTCGGAAGGGAAAATCCATTTCGCTGCATGCTCCTTGTGTTTCTGCCACAGAAAAGCTCGCTGCTATGTATCTGGGAACCAGGGAGGCTAGGTGTTACTGATCTCTTCGAAGGTGGATGTCTGAACTTGCCTCTAATATTGTAGGGCTATGGCCGAGGAGTGTTGCGGAGGGAAAGTAGTCGTATAATAATTACAATAGCAGCCTCAAAAAATCCCCTTCTTTGAACGTGATTCAGGGTCTTGAATTGCACACCAGACACTTCCGTACAATTGACCGTCGAAGTTTTACCCCTGGTTCAAAAATCCGTGCTTGCAGACCCGCCCATGCGCGCGTCCTTTTGACGCCTGTCACAAAAGGGGTAAAACTTAAAAGGCCTGCAGATGCTGGGCGGAGCGGGCCTAACTAAAAATAGCGGGCAAAGGAGACACGAGGCCGGACTTCGATTTTTGAACGTTACAAAAGTTCTTGTCTCACTTCACAGAGCCGCACGCAAACCCAAAATCTTCCCATTCAAGCGCCAGCACACACCTCGAGAGCATTTGTGGCCACAACTGACCTCAATCTCTCGAAGTGTCGTCTTGTATCTATTGAATGCACTGCCTCCGGC
The DNA here is from genome assembly GCA_021399465.1 of Hyaloscypha sp. PMI_1271. Classification (NCBI taxonomy): domain Eukaryota; kingdom Fungi; phylum Ascomycota; class Leotiomycetes; order Helotiales; family Hyaloscyphaceae; genus Hyaloscypha; species Hyaloscypha sp. PMI_1271. Next base: position 210,462 of record JAJTUS010000024.1, on the reverse strand, counting down.
CCCTTCAACGCGCCCTCGCCTCGGCTTTTTCGATAGTAGATCTCATATCCGTGCAGGGTTCTGAAACCCTCCTATGACCACCGTCAACTTCAACTTGCGATCACCAGAATATTTTCGGCTTCGGCATATAGACGAGAGGAGATCCTAAGGGCGGGAGCCCCACGGCAAAATCCCGCGCGATAGATACCCAGATTCCTTGTTCTTTGGTCGAGCGGAAGAAGTCGATCGCGAGCGCATGCTCAAGACACATACACCTTGGATTCGATAGGAGAGGGAGTGCGACGTCTGCGTGAAGATGCTGGAAGACAAGTACGTCAATGGTAGCGGCCTTGGTTCCCGCCGCACAGAAGCGCTTTTACGTTAAGGCGAGTCGCTGATACAGAGGTTGCAGATACATAGGCCTGGCGTTGGCCATCACCTCCACCATGGCGATAGGTGAGTGCCCATTCTGTCCTCTGCTGGGGAAAGAGACTGACTCGATATCGCAGGGACGAGTTTTGTCATTACAAAGAAGGTAGGCGAAATACTGCGGCCTCGAAGACTTCCCCCGATGATCGTCTGGAGGATGAATGGATTTTGTGCTAACAGGCTTCGAACAGGGACTGATGGATGCGGAAGAACGGCATGGTTTCGAGGGAGATGGATTCACATATCTTAAGAGCCCAATATGGTGGGGTGGAATCATAGCATGTACGTGCTGCACGCCCCTCATGCCCATGGTGGCTTTCTAACACGAGCTACAGTGATTGTCGGAGAAATAGCCAACTTTGCCGCCTACGCGTTCGCCCCCGCGATTTTAGTAACACCCCTCGGGGCATTGAGTGTCCTCATAGGTGCCGTTTTAGGATCCTATTTCTTGAAGGAGGAACTGGGCACACTGGGAAAGCTTGGATGTGCGATATGCCTGATCGGATCCGTCATAATTGTGCTGCATGCGCCACCGGACAAGGAAATCAAAACCATTGATGAAATTCTGCACTATGCAATTCAGCCGTGTATTTCACCTCACTATATACTTGGGGAGCTTCCGCTGACTATTCTCAAGGGTTCCTCCTCTTCTGCCTCACAGTTGCGGTATTCGCTGTGGTCATGATATACCGAGTTGCCCCAAAGTACGGAAAAAAGAATCCACTGATTTACTTGTCGATTTGCTCAACAGTCGGATCTGTCTCGGTCATGTCGGTCAAGGCTTTTGGAATCGCTGTGAAATTGACACTGGCAGGCAACAATCAGTTCACGCATCCATCAACATATGTGTTCATCATCCTAACTGCGGTCTGTATTCTGACGCAGATGAATTATTTCAACAAGGCTCTGAGCCAGTTTCCCACGTCCATGTAAGCAATGAGATTCTTGATACCAAGAAACTTTACTAATACCTAGACAGCGTCAACCCCCTGTACTACGTTACTTTTACTACTGCTACTCTCTGCGCCTCATTCATCTTATATGGCGGTTTCAACACGTCCGATGCCGTCAACACTTTATCACTTCTCAGTGGTTTCCTGGTCATATTTACCGGGGTGTACCTCCTCAACATCTCACGGTCCGATCCAGATGGACACAAACTGATCGACGGGGCCAATAATGATGGAATAGCTACGGATATCATTTCGGGAACCTTGACGAGAAGAAGTATGCAGGCTCGAAGAAGCCTAGATCCTCAGAGGAGGAGCATGGGTAGTAATGGATACCCCAGGGGCAGTGACCGAGAAGGCTTGATGCACGCATTCGACGAAGAAGAGAATGTCGGATTCGACCTAGCAGATTTGGAGAGCGATAATGAAGATAATCCGCCCAAGGAGGCGGCCAATGGCAAGATGAACGGGAATGGCAACAAGAGGAGTTTCAGTGAGCCGTTAGAACAGGAACGAACGAGGAAATCATCGTCACGGTGACCCTGACGTGACTGATTTCACATTTTTCATTTTCCAATATTGTATATGAGTTTATAAGCGGGTGGAAAGTTTGGGCAATGGATCTCAAGCACGGCTGCAGCATGGCCTGCATTTGGTTCTTCATAGCATGACTACATGAGGTTCGGCGTTCTGGCTTCTCTGTACTATAGGGGAGAGACATCTTGTATGATATATCTGCACACGCCTAGGTTTGCCCGGTATTGAAGGGTCGAGACTTTCGCCGCAACCTCAAATTCGTCATAGTAAAGATAGAATCTTCATCAGGTGGTGTTGAAAGCTCAATTCAGCTTGGCCCTAATTACAAGCCCGAAATGCAATGCGCCAGACAATGTTGTCAAAGAACCCATGTCATCTATTCCTCTGCAGGTGCCTCCTCAGCCTGCTCCGTCGCACGTTGGGCCTCAGCAGCCGCCTGAGCTGCAGCCGCCTTCGCACCATAATCCTGACTCATAGGTTGAACCACACTCTGCTCCTCCTTTGGCTCAATAACGGTGACAGAGTCTGGCAATGACTTCTGAGGACCTGACTTTCCTTCTGGATCCGAACCACGCATGATCTTGACCTTGATACCGAGAACACCTTGTCTGAGGAGAACGTGACGGGTAGCGTGGTCAATGAAGTCCTTTGCTGGCTGACCAGAGTGGATCATGAAACCATCAGTGAACTTCATGCTCTTCGCACGAGCAGCACGCAGCTTTCCAGAAACGACAACCTCGCAACCCTTGGCACCGCTCTCCATGATGAATCTGAGGACACCATAGCATGCTCTGCGAACCGCCAGACCGTTGAGGAGCTTGTATCGGAGGGACTCGCATTGTGCGACGGCGGAAAGACCACGGTTTTGGACCTTAGCAGCGTAGAGGGAGACGGAGTTCTCGGGGAACTTGAATCGCTTTTGGATGAGGGAGGTGAGTTCGCGGATTCGACGTCCTTGCTCGCCGAGGACTTCTTGGGTGTGGGTTGCGCGGATGATGATATCGGTGACGGTGGGTGTGACTCGGACTTCGACACCAGAGTATCCCTCCTCAGCCAGCTCGCGTTGGAAGAACTCGTTCAATTCTGCGTAGAAGACACCATCGGCCACGAACTTTCTCCGCTTTGAGCTGGCATGAGAGTCAGTTCCTGCTCGTCTGGTAGAAAATTGAGAGATCTTACATAGCGGCACCTGGAACTCCGGAGGCCATGATTGCGGTTTCGTGGTGGGAATCGACGTTGCGCAAGAGGAATTGGCTTCGTTGTGGATGTCACTCGCGATATGAAGTTGTCAAAATCGCGATTTTTGTGTGGGAGGGGCTCGGTTAGCACCCCGGTCTATCATCACGTGCCAAGTGTGATAGAGGGGACACCGCATTTCAAGTTATATTTTTCACCCATCTTCTTTGGGATTTTGAATGCTCAAAACTCTCTAGAAAATCTCGAATAAACAAACTTGGTATGGTAGGCAAGTATGCCAGTTCACAATTTAAAGTCGGATTTTCAAAAGTTGCAAAATACCTCCTAGTTCTCTCTCAGCGTGCGCAGGGATTCGAAGCTAATCGGGACCGCAATGCCGGAGTAAATTCCAAGGTCAGCAACAGCGAACGAACTGTGGACACAACTATCCCATGCAACATTTCGGTGACTCGTCCATGCTTGGCTTGGTCCCTTTCATAAACAGCCCTGCCATGTCATGAATATTGATTCATGTATTCATTTTGATTTTCCAGCGTATCCTCATCCGCCCCAGGCAACATGGCTGACAAGCTCCGAATAACAAAGGTCGGTGTCAGGCTCCAAGCTTGCGCTCCTATATGCTAATACCTCCAAGGTCGAACAGGTCCAGGTACTGGCAGGAGGAGAGATCTCTTCAGTAACTCTACACTTGACACCTCACCATCTTATTCTTGTGAAAGCCGCTGCCCCGCCATCCCCGCAGCATTCTCCGAAGAAGGCCGCAACAAAGTCAAGACCACAAGAATCATGGATTGCGTACCCCATGATAGCGTTCTGCACCTTCCGCCCGACTCCGCACGCCTCTGGACTCTGGTCTTCGATACGTATACGAGGTCGCGACTTCAAATTTGTGACGCTTAACATTGAAGACAGCAAAAAGGCGAAAGATGTTTACGAGAGCATAAAGGGTGCCACATGCAGGCTGGGTAGCGTTGAGAAACTCCATGCTTTTGTTTACGATCCTCCACCGCCGGAGAAGAAGATTTCCGGTTGGGAAATATACGACGCAAAGGCAGAATGGAAGCGACAGGGCATAAGTGACAAGGGCGTGGACAGAGGATGGAGGATCTCAAAGATCAACGTAGACTACGGATTCTCGCCAACATATCCTGCGTTACTTCCAGTACCTTCCTCTATTTCTGACAACACGCTTAACTATGCCGGAAGATATCGTTCGAGGGCCCGGATACCGGCCCTTACATATCTTCACCCAGTGAACAACTGTTCAATAACTAGAAGCTCGCAGCCGCTGGCTGGCTTGAGGGGCAACCGAAGTATCCAAGATGAGAAACTCGTTAGTGCATGCTTCTCTGCATCCGCACAGCCAGACGACAGCGAATACCCGTCCTCAACACAGTCAAGGGCAAGCCCAACGTCAAGTCAGCCGGATCTTGGATTAGCAAGCACAGAGGGCGAACTTTCAGAAACAGAGCGGCTGGAGGACGAGCTGATATCTTCTTCAACAATGGAGGTTCTCTCAGACAAGCCTCACGTATATGGAGCTCAGCAGCACAATCTAATTGTTGATGCTAGACCCACGGTCAACGCATTGGCCATGCAAGCTGTTGGCCTTGGCTCAGAGAATATGGACCACTACAAGTTTGCAACAAAAGCCTACCTGGGAATCGACAATATACATGTGATGAGGGACTCTCTGTCGAAGGTTGTCGAAGCTATCAAGGATTCCGATATCTCAAAGTTACCACCAAACCGAGAACAGCTTGCTAAAAGTGGGTGGATCAAACACATCACAGGATTGCTTGATGGGGCTGCTTTGATCGCACGTCAGGTTGGAATTCAGCATTCTCATGTTCTGATACACTGCTCAGATGGCTGGGATCGAACAAGTCAGCTTAGCGCTCTTTCACAGATACTACTCGATCCTTATTACAGGACCATCGAAGGATTCATTGTTCTTGTAGAAAAAGACTGGCTGGCATATGGCCATATGTTCCAGCATCGGTCAGGGTTTCTCAACAGCGAGAAATGGTTTTCTGTTCAAAACGATGCTCTTGCAGGCTCCGCCATTCAACCAGGTGGTAATGGTGACGGGCGAGGTGACGCAATTGAAAACGCGCTGCTCAGTGCCAAGCGATTCTTCAATAAGAGCAACCAGAGCCAGGACGCCATCGAATCAGACAGCGAATTGGCATACGAAGATTCGCCAAAAGCTAAGAAGTCGGCAACGAAAGACACTCAAGCGGAAAAGGAGGCCACAAAGCCCAAAGAGACAAGTCCTGTCTTCCACCAATTCCTCGATGCTACGTATCAGCTTCTTTATCAATTTCCGACTCGATTCGAGTTCAATGAACGGTTCTTGCGCAGGCTTCTCTACCACCTCTACTCCTGCCAATACGGCACTTTCTTGTACAATAACGAGAAGTCCCGTCTAGATGCACGAGTTCAAGAGCGAACAGCGAGTGTTTGGTCGTACTTCCTGTCGCGGAGAGCCGAGTTTACAAACAAGGATTGGGACGGTGGAGAGATCGATGACCACTTCAAAGGCAAAGAGCGCTTGATGCTCCCGCGATTGGACAAAACGAGATGGTGGAGCGAGGTCTTCAATAGGAGTGATTTAGATATGAATGGACCTACAAATACAGCTACAGATCGATATCTGGGCCCAAGAGAAGATAGCCTTCGTGTGGGGCATGGTGTTCTTACTGGAGTTGAGACTGCACACACAGCCGCAGGAGCTGGAACTACCCGACAGGTCTCCAACGAAAACCCAGGCAGAATTGCAAGTCTCAGAGAGGGAATTGCTGGACTTGGTATTGGAATAGGTAGAGGGAATTCTGGGACCAAGAGTCCAAATAACCCGACCAAAGAGGCCATGGCGGTCGAGATGCAATAGGATTGGATAAGTATGGGGCACAGGCGTTATGCAAAGGTTACGGCGCACATCATTGCAGGAGCTTGGCGTCACGGTAGAAGCGGTGCAAGTTCAGCGGTTCAGATGTGTTGTGTTGTCATGGCTCAGTGTAGAGGTTCGTCATTCATGCAATCTATACTTTCGGTGAGCGAGAGCACGCCCACTCTTCCCTCAATTTGAATACATGATCGATCATAAGAAGACTTCTAGGTTGATCTCTAAGGTGCTGACAGGATATCTAACCAAGATTAGCACGGTTTGCCCCAAGAACAAGGTTTGATACGTACCTCAGTTCAAATTTATCGAGGACGGTAGGATGCAGAATTCCGAACTCGCCGATGCGAACTTGCTTCCCATTGAGTCGCAGATAAATCGCAGCGGCATGGCCAGGGAAGAAAGTAGGCTCGTCAATCTCCTCGATCCAATAGCCATCGGGCTTCGATGGGTCTTCTCTCACTTCGTAATCCATCTTCTTGCCTTCGAGACCCTCTTCGCGCGTTAAGAAGGCTATCTTGAGCATCAAGAGAACCCGATCCAACAGGCCATGGATAACCTCGAAACCACTTGTTTTACCATACCATGCAGCTGCGAAATGCCTCTCGTTCCTGCTCTTCCGCTCTAAGGACAAGTCTTTGAAGGCTACGTCAGACACTTCGAAGGCTTTAATGGGGATGCTGTGCTTCTTGTTTTCTCGAATTGTCTTTAGGAGACCCGGCAATAAGGATGTCCGAACGACCTGGTACTCCGCTGTCTTGGGGTTTGCGAGCTTGACTGCAGTCTCTCCGTCGTCTTTCCGGTTTAGCCAGCCGAAGTTCTCGTCGTGTGAACAGAGAATGAGAGGCATAACTTCACTCCAGCCCGCCATGGCTGCTTCCATTCTGACAATGTCACCGAGCTTGTTGATCATTAGAGGCTGGGCGATGGTAGAAGCTTTATTTGGCGATGTTCGGGGTAGGCTGTTGAATCCGTAGGCGATTGCTACGTCTTCCATGATATCACACTGATGGAGGACATCAGCACGTGTTGGTGGTACCAAGACTTCGATTATGTTCTCGTCTTCTGAGGATGGTTTGGCAGTGTAGCACATTTTAGTGAGCCAGTCGCATATTTGTTGTGGTTTGGCTTCAAGCCCGCAGCAGCTGTTAACATAGTCGACTTCTACTTCAGCTAAACGGGGCTTTAGGTCAGGTGTTTGTCTGGTTTCCTGGTTGTGCTCGGAGATGATCTCGACAGGCTCGATTGTGAAGGGTTCAGCACAGTATTGAGAGAACATAGAGACCATAATGGTGTTGACAATCTCAAGCTTTGTTCGATCCGTTGCTGTGATTTCCATGAAGACATTCTTGGTTTTCAGAGTAATCTTGGAATGGTCGCCGTTGATGATAGGGGGCAGGGAGCAGACAGTCTTCTGCGAGTCGAAGATGACTGGGTACACCGGGCTATCTCGAATGATATGAAGATACTTTCCAAGATGCTTATCATTCTCGTAGAACTGCATCAGCTCTTCTCCGTTCATCCTCTTAGTCTGGTTCAAGGGTATGAAGTTGATGTCCTTTGGCGGCAGAGCTTCGTAGGTGAATGGCCCTTTGAGAGTGTCCAAATCATGGGTACCGATTGAAACCAACGTCCGTTGCCTAGCAAGGTTTTGATGAAGTTTATCTTGAAGAGCTATGAAGGAGTCGTATGCATCTTGCGTGAACGTGATATTCCGGAGAATGGCTCCTGACACGTATGGCCGTACTTTCATCGTCTCAGGGAGGATCGTAATCGTTTGTAACTTCCCGTCCTTTGGTGCAACCAGTCTATAATTTGGCAGAGGCGTCTTCTCTCTGAAAACATTGAGCATCAGAGCAATACCCTCGAAACAGAGCATGTCATATCGGTTGGCAGGAATCTCAATCTTGAGTTGCGGCGCCTCCTGCTTGCCATTGACGATCGGTCGTTCGGAGTTGGAGGTATCTTCGTCAAGTTCGATGCCGAATTCGAAGCATAGTGTCTCGAACTCTTCGGTGGTGTATCTATCTCGAAGTCAGAGCTGTGCTGGTCTGGGTAACTCGAAACTCACTCTTGCCCGAGAGCTTTGTAGAGCTCAGCCTTGTCCACGTTGATCGTAGGCATTTTCTCGGTCGCGGGGGCTCTGCCACCTATGCAGCAGCTACTTAGAGTGATTTCGAGCGCGAATTATCCTTAGATTTGTGTCGTGGAAGGTTGGCGCAAAGGAAAGTATGACTCGGTTTTGGTTTCCGAAAAAATATTTGGAGTCACGGCAAAACCGAGGCCAGCGTAGACTACTGGTGGGATAGCCCCATACAAACGCCTCGGAAAGTGGGAGAATATTTCGAATAAATATAGAGCAGATTTCAGAGAACTATCTAGTGGTTGTATTTTATTCTTTAGGCTTTTCAAATCGAAATGCTGTTTTTGAACCCCAAATCTTCGTGCTGTCGAATGTCTGTGCCCCCCCTGTTGGCTTGAACTCTGCTAGACCAAATTTGGAACCTTCGTTCGTTCACACAGGATGAAGCATTTCTTGAATAACCACTCTTAATTTCCTCACCAACGAACTCTCCTGGTCCGTATCCGCCTGCACCTCTCTCCAGCTCTGCTCCTGAACCATACCTTGCTGTGCAGGTACGTCCAATTGAAGCCATCGCGCCCGTGCCGCCAACAGCCAGGCCAGCCTTCTTTACCCAACTCCGTCATTGCTCAACTCTATCCCCCCACCACCTCTCAACCTTGACGAGCTCCCTCACACGCCTCCATACCCTTGCTAACAGCTCGCGGATCTAGACCTCACGAATTCACGCTGTCCACATCACACAACCGTGCTTCATCGGCCAGGAAAAGCCACTGCAGGCAAGGCAGGCCAACACGCGATCACCCTTCTGCATACACCCAGAAAGTAAACAGGTCCAAGGCCGGCTGAGTTGACCTTCCCGCGAGGCTTTTTCAAACCTTCAAGACCCTTCGAATACCTTCACAATGTCTGACGGCGCGGATAAGACGGACGAGCTCTACCCAATAGCCGTTCTAATTGATGAATTAAAGGTACTGTTGTCTCCAACAGACTTTGGCCGCAACCTGAGTTCAGCCGAGCAGGAGCTTACTTCATATGTAGCATGACGATGTTCTCTTACGATTAAACGCTATACACCGTCTGTCAACGATTGCACTCGCGCTGGGAGCTGAGCGCACCAGAGATGAATTGATTCCCTTCTTAGATGGTAAGCTTAACTCGCAGGAGCCGGTTTCCTTGTAGTTGCTGATGGTTGTCAACAGAATCCGTGGAAGACGAAGATGAGGTCCTTACTGCTCTCAGCGAAGAGCTTGGTAACTTTGTTGAGTATGTTGGGGGTCCCGAATATGGCCATGTTCTTTTGTCTCCGCTCGAGAATCTGGCTGCTATCGAGGAACTCTTGGTGCGAGAGAAGGTAAGCTTGGTCTCGATGTACAGTTCTAAAGCCTTTCGCTCATATCCCTCAAGGCAGTGGAATCTTTGAACAAAATCTGCGAAGAGCTCTCTCCACAACAAGTCGAAGAATACTTCATTCCCCTCACGATCCGACTCTCGAAGGCAGACTGGTTCACATCGAAAGTTTCAGCGACAGGTCTCTACAATGTCCCATATAAGAAAGCTTCACCTCCTATGCAAGAACAACTCCGACAACAATTTGGACTTCTTGTTCATGACGAAACGCCAATGGTCCGGAGACAGGCCGCAAATAATCTAGCCAAGTTCGTGAAGGAGATGCCAGCTACGATCGTCGTCGAGGAAATGATACCCCTTTTCCAACACCTTGCCGGCGATGACCAGGATAGTGTGCGGTTACTGACAGTAGAGATATTGATCGCCATTGCCGAAGTTGTGCCAAAAGAGCAACAGTCGAGTCATGGTGTCCTTCTTACGGCGTTGAGAAGTCTGATTGAAGATAAGAGCTGGCGTGTCAGATACATGGTTGCTGACAGATTTGAGAAGGTTTGCATAATATGCAAAGGGAAACGTATTTTACTAACTTTCTGCAGATCGCTAAGGCAGTAGATGATGAGGTTGTAACAAGAGATCTTGTTCCGGCTTTCGTGAAACTTCTCAAAGACAGTGAGGCGGAGGTGCGGACAGCTATTGCGGGTCAAATTCCAGGTTTCTGCAAACTCGTCGATAGGACGACCCTCCTTAACGATATCATGACTACAGTAGAGGACTTGGTCTCTGACACCTCTCAACATGTTCGAGCTGCTCTCGGTACTCAGATCAGCGGATTAGCCCCTATTCTTGGCAAGCAAGAGTAGGTATCTCTATTACTCGTGGCTTGTCTCTACTTACCATTAATAGGACCATTGACCACCTTCTTCCCATGTTCCTCCAAATGCTCAAGGATGAATTTCCCGACGTTCGGCTTCATATCATTTCAAAGCTGGAGCTAGTAAACCAAGGTATATAAATTCCGCAATACACATCATAAACACAGCTAACCTGATAGTCATCGGTATCGACCTTCTCTCGCAATCCCTTCTTCCTGCCATTGTTCAACTCGCAGAAGACAAGCAATGGCGTGTTCGGTTGGCCATAATCGAATACATCCCTCTCTTGGCAAGCCAACTAGGCGTCAAGTTCTTCGACGAAAAGCTATCTGCACTCTGCATGGGGTGGTTGGGAGACACTGTTTTCTCCATTCGTGAAGCGGCAACACATAACCTCAAGAAGCTTACAGAAGTCTTCGGGGTCGAATGGGCCAACGAGGCTATTATTCCAAAGGTCATGGCGATGGGAGCGCATCCGAATTACCTTTACCGAATGACCACTTGCTTTGCGATCACTGTAAGTAGCCCTACAATTTGCTACGTGGTTTTACGCTGACTTCTCTAGACCCTTGCACCAGTCGTCAGTTTGGATGTTGTTTCAAAGTCAATTCTTCCCATGATGGACAAGCTTGTTGCTGATGATATCCCGAATATCCGATTCAACGTCGCCAAGTCATATTCTGAGCTCATCACGGTCCTGAAACGCCTTCCAGATGAAGGCACCATCTACTCACTTGAGAAGTCTGGAAGCTCCGCACCACCCTCAGCGAGAGGTCAGGTTCTCATTCAAGAGAGGATTCTGCCAAACTTGGAGAAGCTGCAGAAGGATGATGATGTTGACGTTCGTTTCTTTGCTACTACAGCAGCTTCTTCGATCTCAGGCGAACCGATGAATACATCACCATAGATGAGATAATTAAAGAAAGCAATTCGATGGGGAAAATGCATACAATTGGGTTGTGCCTGTTTGATGGCCTTGCTGTTTGTCATTCTAGACCGGGAGCAGAATACCAGCAGAGCCCTTTATTTGTTTTGAAGATCGCCCCCTTGCGTATATCATGCGTGAAATGGAAATGGAAAATGGAAAACTGCCCGAAAGTCCCAATATCTTCCCCTTTTGCATGCACGTGACATCATTCACCGCTCGTGAAATCGGTAAGAGGGGCCATTTTCTGCCAACTTCTTGTAACTTCAATGTTTGTGACTGACCTCTTCCCGATGCCTGAGGGCGGTACGCATCCTCGCGCTTCCAGAGCATCTCCGGCGGAGCTGCCACCCTTCATTCACCACGAAAAAATGGCCACCAACTCATCCCCCAAACCAACTCATCTCGAGCCCTCACCTCTCGGCACAAAGGAGTAGTATGTCCAACCCCTCACTCTCCAGACCATATTCTCGAATTGACCCTGAACCTGCAAAATAGCTGGGACAACCTCTACACGGCAGAAATCACAAATCACTCCCTCGACCCCTCGGACGAAGGGACAATCTGGTTCGACGACTCGGCAGCCGAAGACAAGATCCTTGCGTTTCTGGAGGAGAAGATAGTTAATGAGGGCATACTGGGGGACTGGGTGACGAGGGGGAATTGCACTTTCCTGGATTTGGGGACGGGGAATGGTCATTTCCTGTTTAGATTGAGGGAGGGCGATGACGAAGTAGTGGATGATGAGGAAGGGCAGGGTGGCTGGGGAGGGAGGATGCTGGGTGTCGATTATTCGAAAAAGAGCGTTGAGTTTGCGAGGAGGATTGCAGGTGATAAAGGAGTTGGGATAGGAAGTGGAGAGATGGAGGTCGAGTTTGAGTGGTGGGATGTTATGAGCCAGGATCCGGTGGCGGCTGTGCTTGAGGGGAGAACTGAGCGGGGGTGGGATGTGGTGCTTGATAAGGGGACTTTTGATGCAATTAGTTTGTCTGAGGAGAAGGATGCAAATGGGAGGAGGATTTGCGAGGGGTATAAGGAGAGAGTTGTGCCGCTTATTAGAGGAGGAGGGATTTTGCTTGTTACGAGCTGCAATTGGACGGAGGAAGAACTGGTTGCTTGGTTTCAGGGCGGAGAGCTGGAGTATGTGGACACGATCAAATACAAGAGCTTTAGCTTCGGGGGAAGGAAGGGTCAGACGATAAGTAGTGTCTGTTTTAAAAAACATGATTTCCGATAACCTTTTTCTTCAGAACCGTTCCCGTGAACTGTTTCCGAGCGACGTGGCCGTCACACTTATAGTTCGATATTTGGAGAGCCTGAGATTAGATGTGCTGGAAATGGGCAGAGGGAGTATTGCTGCCAATCTCTGTTTTGCACGTCTAAGCGTCCGACTCATCAAGACCTATCGTACTGCTGATTGCTCGACGCTGCTACTCCAAGCAGCTAAAGGATTAGGGGGTTTCTGATCTCTCAGCGCCAGTGCGAGGCTCTTTTCCGTAATTAAGGTCTGATCGTGTTGAGCCGAAGAACTGCTTTTGAGCTTCGCGGACTTCTCATAAGACTTGCTCTGCCTTGTGACGCTCTCCTTGGATTCTGTATAGGTCCACCAAAGTCGCGCGGGCTTGCCGTAAGTGGTAACATCTGCACTCAAAGCCGACGTTTTGACAAGAACCAACAAAACGGTCTCTACTTCCTGGTGTTGGCCTTACATTTTCAGTACTTCTGCAAATTGCATCTTGCATCTGAGCAAATTAAGATCATTGACAGAGAGAACTGCCCTATCAGCCCCTATCACTTCACGAAGCATCTGTTCGGCGGTTGTTGGGTGCCCGCAATGATGAGGCAGGATGCAAAGCCGATTTTTATTTCAAGAAAATCTGGTCAGATGGATACAAAATCTGGGAAGCCCTCGAATACGCCTTACGGAAGAGTTTTTCTGCCGTCGGCAATTGATCTTGTTGAACAAAACAATGCGCGAGTCCGCAGGATGAGGAAAGCCGTGCGTGGATCGGACATCATTCAAACGTTCGGTAAGCTTCAGCTCTTCCGTTTGTTTGTATCTTTTCTTGTGAATGTTCTGTATTGGTTGGGACACTGCTGAAGCAGCATTTTGCCTGGGTATGGTGTTTCGCGCAGCACTCCGAGTTGGGAGACTGTTTGAAACTCGTGAGCGGCTGCAAGAGCGTAGTTTGGGGTCGGGCTTTGTCATTTGAAAACCTCCTCTTGCAGATTTTCACCGTGAGAATCTGAGAGAAAGCATTCGAGGCACGACTGTGGCCAAAGCTTGGCGGTGGAGAAATGTATGACGGGCGGTATTTCCCTCGGTTGCAGCGTTTACACCACCAAGGCAGGTGGTTTTCCATTGATCCGGTGAGGGAGACCGAATATCTTGAATTGTGTCATAGCTGATGTCCGAAGGAGTTGATGGGGAAGCTGGGATAGGATCAATTAAGGTCAGTGTAGGCATGTTGGCCTCTACCCCCGTGAGGGTACACTAAAGTCCGGATGGTCATTCATGTGCACCATTCCACATCTCTTCTGCCATCGTTACAATCTCTCATGGGTCCACTGGCTGGCGCCTCACACGAAATGCTGTGTCCTTGCCAATTGCCGCTCGCTACTGTATCTTTCGGACCACGATCTTCATCTCATGGTTTTCGTCCCCTTTTACCTTTTTCTCCAATTTCCAGTCTCTGATCTTCCGTTTTAGTTGTCTCTCACTAGACACGATCAGCGTCTGTTTCAATCATCGACCATCGTGGATGGGCCACCCTACTTAACGACAAAATCTCGCTCCTCCTTTGGGACAGCCGCAATAGCTTTTAGGTCCATTCCTTTTAATTGATACATGCCCTCAAGAGCGGGTCGATGCTAATCCCATTCTTCTTTCTTGTACCGTGCTGTCTCAGCTCGCTTAGGAGGAGGTAACATCGACGAGGCTGAGCATCTTGGTGTTCCATTTGGCCCAACCTTCCTAGCTAATTGTATCGGGCTCAGGGCAATGAAGATGTGAAGTCCGAGAGGAACAGACGGATGGGCGAGTGTGCGAAGAGAGCATGCCGGGATCTGAACGTGAAGTGGTTGAGGAGAGTGGATTAGATTCGATGTTCCACCGAAGTTGTGCAGCATGCACAGCAAGGATGAGAAACCCCACGCTAACAAAAGGACCCTTTTGAGACAGGGGAGATGCCATGGCACAACGCCACCCGAGCCACTGCTGATCGGACTTTACAAAAGTACCAGGAATCAGCCAACATCAAAACGGGATGCACGAGTCCCCGCCAGCCGCTCTCCTGCAACTGCCTTCTAACCCGGGCTTCAGTCAATTGGGTGGGCTGCCTATGCCCAAAATCTCTCTCGCCGCCCGCCAAAAGTACCATCTTCCCAGGATGGCAAACATGGAGGCAAGGCGAGTGAAGACAACGTCCTTCGACCAGCTTTCAGACAGACTCATCCTTTTGCAAAAGGACCATAATCCAAAAGTACCATCTCCCCTGGTACAGCTGATTCCTTGAGGCTCAATTGCTGTCTATAAAATCGTGACCTGCCCTTTGTTCATCATGGAACTCGAGACTCAAGTTGGCCAGCCTAGTTTCGTTCACGTGACAGGATACAGTCTGGATATATAGGCCGTCACTGTTGTAAGTCCAATAACTGTGGGATGACATAGTGCTAATGGAAAAAGGATTACCAGCTCAATCTTTCGTCGCCCAATAGACTCGACGCCAAAATGGCATCTCTTCCCTCAACGAAGTACAAGAGTTCCAGCCAAAGCCCCCGAAATACTCAAAAGTATTCAGGCACTTCAGATGCTCACAACGCTTTTCCAGTTCAAACTCGCACCAAGACGGTAGGCTCACGTCCTCAGCTTCATTTCTTCAGCTACAATTTTGTTGTGTTGTAGGATACTCAAGATCTCAACCCGCATGCCGCCGTCAAAGTGAGAAGAAAATGGCCGACTTGGCCTGATGTCGACTCTCTGGCACAGAAGGCTGCCGATGTCAACAATCCTATACCCCAGAGCCCGAGGGCCTACCTGGCTCCAATGGAGCGTTGGAGAATGGAGACTCAGCAGCAAAGCCCTTGGAACAGCATAGCTGCGGTCAATGCAAGCAATGCCAGTCGGCCATCGGATTTGGGGGAAAGTCCTAAAGATGGTAGTCAGGGCGGAAATACTGACAACGGGACCTGGTGGCCGTAAGGGGCAGAACTGTTTGGATCAAGACGAATTGGAAGAATGGAGTTGGACTTTTGTCGACTGTAGCGAAGAATCTTTTTGCCTTAGGTGTAATGCTATCTCTCTTATTCGTTCATTTTGGGAACTACTGGACAATCGGCTCATCTGGGCTCTGTTGATGTGCTTCATGTCCTCTCGCAAATCGGTTTGTAAAGTGCAGTCGATTCCCATACCTCGGCCGCCTCCATACTGTGACGGGCCGTGGTGCTTCCTCTACGGACGCCTGTGCTGCATGGGCTGTTAATTTCTTGATCATGAGCTTTAGATCAAATAAAATACTAACCCTCTGGAGCATGGCGGTCGTGGATAGACGTATCCCAACGAGAAGGTCTGCACCAGCATTGGTAGACAGGCTGTTTGTCCGGCCCAACTTGTACTCTGAAGACTTCTCCGTAAAGCGTGTCGGCATCGTCTTCTGCTTCCCATACCTTAATTGTGGATAAAGGCCATTCTGGAGAGTCCTTCCTGATGTACTCCAATCCTTTGTCAATATTCTCTGATACGTGACTAGCAGGACTAAATCGGGGAAGGGCTGGTTTGGGGTTATCCCAAACTTTTCGTTCCATTTCTCCTCCCAGACAGATGATCAATTGCTTTAAGTTCGGGACGGACTTGGCAATTGCTGACATAGCAATGAAGGGGGTCGGGCTGATGCTTCTTTGATCTATGAGCCAGAAGCAGGCTGGTACAGCGAGATTCTTAAGGACCTTCAGCTGGAAGTAGCACGAGACTTTGAGGACGTCGAATTGATATGTCTGGAATTGCTTGGGTAAAACGACAATATCACATATTGGGTCCCACATGACAATCTTGGATCTCTCTACCCGATCATAGAGATACCACCGGAAATTCCACGGCCTGTAGCGTTGTAGGGCGATGAACCGTGATTCGTGGCATACTTGCAGAGCGATGGGCGATTTGGGATCATCGTATGGCTTAAATGCGTAGACTGGTATGTTGGAAGATGGTCTACGACCTTCGACGAATCTGAGGAGGATATATTGAGGTTCACAAGTGGCTTCCCAGACCAGCAGACGGATCTCCTTCGGCAGTCGAGTGAAGGGAAATGCGGGAGCAACGTCATTTGAATTTGAATTTGAATCCATCTGGTAGACTCCATACAATTTTTTTTGGAAATGTAGACGAGTGTGCGGTCTTTTTGCAAGCTGTGTGTGGTTATGATGCAAAGAAGGGTCGAATCATCATTGATATATCTCCAGTGCACGGTCCCTCGTGGCTTGGCTTAAAAGGGGAGTGGTTCTGCTTATCGGTGATCACGTGTAATCCGATAAGCGGCCAGGCCAGGCATCACTCGTCATTGATGCATACATTGTCATCAATCGATTGGACGTTGCAGGCATCCAAATAGAAATACATTCAAAGTACAATTGCCCTCTCCATATGCCCTTGACCAAGGGCCGCCCATTCCAAACACTCCCCGAGGCTCGCCCAACCACGCCTTCACGACCATGGAGGAGAGTTGCTGCACATGTGCAACGCTCCTTAAGAACATATTACTACAATACGACGAAAAGAGTGAGAAACCGAAGGCCCTTGACCGGCGATTAGACTGCTGCGGTAGAGTTATTTGCGGGAATTGTATAGCTAACAACCGTCGATTTGCTACGTACTGTACGAACTTTTTGGTCCCGAAACATCCACAGCCACTGACAGAAAACAGGTCCATTCTGTCAAGTCTCTACAACGCTGGCTCCTTTACCTCAAGGCCTCCGAGATCCGCCTTCTTATACTCCCCCATCTTCTTCGAAACCTTCACCTCCCTCTCAAGATCCGCCAGCATATTCCGACGAGCTGCCTTTGTACTCGTCCCTCACGAGCACACAGACCCTACCACCAGAGAAAGATTCGAGTTCACAGTCAGAAGACGTCCTGCACTTTTTAGACCACGAGCACGATAATCTCAACTCTCTATCTCTGCGGTATGGGGTGCCTATTGCAGCTTTAAGAAGGGCAAACAACATTACATCAGATCATTTACTGCTTGCTCGGCGAACGATCCTTATACCCGGAGAGTTTTATAAAGCAGGAGTTAGTTTAAGTCCACGCCCTATTGAAGGCGAAGAGGAAGAGAGGAGGAAAGCAACTGTAAGGAGATGGATGGTCGCTTGTAAAGTCTCGGAGTATGCGTCTCCCCTTAATTTTCCAAGCCAAGAGAGAGAATTGTGGCTAACGACCTAGCTTTTCGCCGGAATGTAGATATGATGTGGCGTTATTATATTTAAAGGAGGTCGACTACGACCTTGAGGCTGCTATTGAGGCCTACAAAGATGATGAGAGATGGGAGAAGGAACACCCAATAGAAGCCAACGTGAAAGGGAAAGCGAAGACGAGGAACGATGCAGGTAGAAGAAGGTTCACCGGACAAAGACCATGTTGATGCATGACTACAATCCAGGATAGATAGCCATTGACTTTTGCGAGTTTCTATTTTTGTTATCATTAGTCTTGAAGACTGATCATGATTGCTGGTTAGGTGCAATAGGCACCGTGTAATTTACACATACACAACACCCAATCATCTCCATACGCCATTTAATATGCAGACCGAGTCCGAATGTCCTGCAAGATTGTTAGCATGCAGTACTAGATTGGGTTACTGGGGGCAATTACAGAAATTTTTCGCTCAATTTCCCTCACTGACCGATCCAACTCGCCTGCAATCATCTGCTTCTTGTCTGTAGGTAAGAGGGTATATCTTTCGCACAGGTCGCCATCAATGATCCCTTTTACGGGGACATAATAGCTTCGATAGATCAAGTGATCTCTGCCAGCTAAAGGAGCATCTTCTGACCGAAGATGTTGTTCAAGAGTCTGGAAAAAATCGACATCCTCACGGCTGACGAAAGGAATGAGGATACCAAGAGTACCTTGCAAACCAGCCCATAAGAGGCAGTCACGACCACCAGCAACCAGGTTTGTCTTTTGGATGGCCATCGGGATGTCTTGAGGGAAGAAGTGCGCCATCAAGTTTAATCGATGCGGAGCGCCTTGGAGATATGAACGTTCGTGAACCAGATGTTGGCCAGCACCTTCTTCGTCTGCCTCTTCACTTGCCTTGGGGGGACAACGAAGAAGCCAGAGGTTGCCAAACTTATCGCCACCTGCAACCGTTTCATAATCAACCATAGTTGTGCAAGAAGTCCAACGAGCCACAGTATCATCCACAAAGGGAATAAGCTTGTTCTCCTGGAATTTGTACACGATCATGAAAATGCTCTGTTGCACATCACTAACAACGATCCGGCTTCCTTGGGTTTGAAGCCCGACAATCAAGTTAGGTACAACCTCCGCTTGAGCTTTTCGGAGAAGTTGTCGCATACCGAGATCGTAAATTCGCAAGTCCTTCCCGACTCCTGCCAAAAGTCTTCCTTGGAATCCTAGAAGGGCCATTGGTGGTTCTTCGACTTTGGTCTTATGAATGAACTCGATTTCTTTGCCATTTTCATGGAACCGGTAAACGTGGATGAACCCAGCCGTTGATGTCCTCGGACTCACAACCATGTCTTTGCCTGTACCGACAACCAGGAAGACCTCGTCATCCTGGCTTGCAAATGACACTGTTGCTATACTGACTGCTGCTTCGTTATCTTCAAGGTCAATCTTTTGAAGAACACTCTTCTCAGTAACGGGGTCAAGGACGGAGATACATGATGCCCAGTGGCCTCTTCCTCGAGGGTAGCCAAATTCCTCTGCAGGAAGAACCGTTGCATCGCCATTGACAACTGCAGGATCTTCGAGTAATTTTGTCTTGGTCGCAGGAGATAGGATATTATTGTCGGATTCGATGGTGTAGAAGTATGGGTGCTCGGGATGCTTGACAAAATGACGAGGGGTGTATGTGAGGGGAATCGATTCTTGGAGAAGATTATCGGTCAACTTCTCGATGGAAAAGATCCTATTGAGTGTCAGCAAAGGCGCCCTTTGATGATACCCACGAGATACGCGAGAAGACAAGATACATCAGAAGGAACAATTGGATTTATAATATTAAATCCTCAGGGTCACGATGGACATAGGACAGTTTAACGATAAGAAAATCATCATAGTATCAATAGGAAAGCAAGACTGTTTAAGCGTACCTGAGATTCTGTCCTTGGATACCTACCATTCCTTCCGTACACTGCTCGCTGCTGAAGTTCCAGCCCCATTCAAGCCCAGGATAGTTCAACGGTGTAAGCATAAAACCTTTCGTGACAGGATCCGAATAACCAAGCCAAGGCCTCGAACTCAAAGCGAGCACAGCAGTTTGTCCCTGAACAGATACTCGGAAAAGTTTCGCAGGTTTTGGCCCAAGGAAGCGTGTCCGCGTATCGGAAAGTTCTCCTGTGACCTCATCCAAAACAGTTCGCAGATACACTCCAGAATATAGTCCAATATGAAGATAAAGAGTGGAGCCTCCAGAGGAAGAATCGGCCATAGCCATGATCGAGAGTGACGAGGGAGGTGATGTCAAGGCCTGGACTGACTTGTTTTCCAAAGTTGAATCCGGGTCGAGACTTAGAATACGAACGGTTGAGTCATCGCAACCAACAGCCAAAAATTGACTTCGGACTCGACCTTCAGGGACCTCACCTAAACTCAAGCATGTTACCGTTCCACTCATTTCTCTCTTCTCGTCGTATTCAGCAAGTGACCCATCGGAATCCATCTCGAAGTACACAATTTCGCCAGAGCTCAAGGCAACTGCCACTTGCCTCTCGTTTGTCGTTGCTGCAACAATAGAGCGATGTTGTGGAGCAGACCATTCATTGACACGCCTATCTGCACGAATGTGCCGGATGCCTTTTGGGTGGACCTGGATCAAGCCATCTTCACCAAGCTGTTGTACTGCTAAGGTAGAGGCAGTGGATAAGAACCCAGTATCAGTGACTTCTTCGACAGTTTCGCCAATGCTAAGCACAAGCGTTCCATTTGAGAAAGATAGAATGATGTACGCATCAAAAGTGTCATTTCGCGTAAGCTTTGTGGTCCAAACCGCAGATGGCACTCCAGGTAGTTCTGACTCCACAATTTCGCTGACATCTAAACCATGCTTCAAAGTTCTAAAGGTGCTACGAGCCCCAGTTCCGCATATCGAGTATATTTGTGGTGCATCTTCTTCGGTGAGGTTGGCTACTTTGCAGTCCATCAA
This sequence comes from Hyaloscypha sp. PMI_1271, assembly GCA_021399465.1. Lineage (NCBI taxonomy): Eukaryota > Fungi > Ascomycota > Leotiomycetes > Helotiales > Hyaloscyphaceae > Hyaloscypha > Hyaloscypha sp. PMI_1271. Next base: position 189,846 of record JAJTUS010000024.1, on the reverse strand, counting down.
CGGATTCATTGAATCAATGCTCTCGACCAGACTTAAGTTCTCCGCAGGGCGAGGATGAAAGTAAACCGGAGTATATGGTTCCTTAGGGTCCACTGGAAAATTGTCGCTGATGAATTCGATTTCCTCGTCGTCGTCACCGAGCTTCTCGAACTGGTAAAATTGATGATTTCCGAATTCGCTGGCAACAAACAGGAAACCACTTTTCAAGATGCAGAGACTGGCCGCAATGGGGACCGTGTCAAAATACTTGATCTTGAGGCGTTTGACTTCACCAGTTGGCTGGCCGTCGTCATCTTCGACCATTTCGATGGTAACCTTGAACAGGTCTCCATCTTCGGACTGTAGTAGGAAGAAGAATGCTCCAGCTGCGCCCTTGAGTTTGTGCATGACTCCGGCCACAATCGTCCTCTTCCGTTGTGGATCCTCCGTAGCGCCACGCCGCCTGGGTATAGCTACACGGAAAGCTTCCTGATTTGAATGTCGATATGTGATGTTGTCTTCGCCACAAACCAACACTCCACTGGGTCCATCGGTCCCTCCGGGAACTTGGAAAAGGATAGTAGCAGTTCGATCTACCGTATCCGTCCATTTTCGCACAACGTGGTTCAACCCGAGGTCCAACTCATAATAGACCAGACTCTTCTCGATTTCTTCGTAGGCCTGTCCGGTCGGATCCTGATCCGAATCTCCATAATCGACCTCCAGAGCTGCAAAGACTGGATTTGCGTATCCCACGTCCAAAGCGACCAGTGCAAACACCAACGTTTGGGGTTTATGCGCCTCGAGTGGTGAAGAGATTGTGAGCTCAGCCTGAGCATTGCGGTTCAAGACATACACGAGTTTATTCTTCTCCACTGACGAGATCAAACAAGCTCTTCCTTTCGGGTCCACCGCTAAGTATTGGCCTGGAATAACTCGTCGCACCCCGGATTTCCCAAAGGTCTCCAAATGCAATCGATTGAATTTGTTCTGCGCAGGAACAAACTCGACGATGGTAATTCGGCCGGAGTCGGATGTGATGATAATGTAATCTGTAAAACGGTTTTAGTAAAGTTCTTGAAAATAGTCCCAACTGCCCACACCCCTCGCTGCCGGGACGATTCATGATAATATATCTCGAGCTGCCATCCATGCTTCAAATCACTAAGTGAAGCTCAATAAGACAAGAATGAATGACTCACCCTTATTGCTTCCAGCCAACCTAAATGCTGCTATGGCCCTGATAATCCCGAAAACATCGTGTGAGAGGGCTGTTACGATCTTCCCTTGGGAAGGATCTGGTCGGTGGAGGGTCAGACGAGAGCCTGAAGCGGTGACAATCTGCTGCTCCTTTGTACCTGCAAATTGTCCGAGGATAGCTTGAGTAATGGCTGTTGGTGGCTGTACCGTCAAGCTGTACATGAACATGGATGAGGTTGTAGCCATGGCGTCGCAGAAGCGCAGAGAGCCTGCGCGGCTTCTTCAGGTGTAGAAGAGCAATAGGAACAATATGAAAGGTGTTTGGATGTGAATAGAGCTGACAAGGCAGCTTGTCGCAGCTCAAATCACATCGAGGCTGATGTTCAAATATTGTATCTCTAGCCTTGACAAAAATCAAGGTGAGCCCAAGGCGCTTGCCTACTCCGGGACTTAGCGTAGAAATTTAATGGAGCATCGAACAACTCCCCCTTCAGAGCGCATCCATCTTACGAGAAGCTTCATTTGATTTGAGAATGCGTTCTCCAGCTTCATACACCTGCCAAAGGTGTCTGAGCACACTCAAAATTGTTTCCAAGGTGCGACAACAGCCAATTCTGACAAGGCAACCTGCACCAGGAAGAAGTAGCATATCGACTGCACCAGACAAGAGCTCTAGGATTTCCAGCAATGTGCGGACAAAGCAACAAGAACTTCAGAGACCATTTACCAGACGAAGGGTGTCTTTTCTGAGTCAGCAAGGAGAAACCGTTAAGAATGAACCACCAGAATACCGAAGTCCTGGGGGTTTAGCATCAACTATAGTTCCAGAGACTGAAGGACGACCTCTTCTCCTTCCAAACAACCTCTTTCATTCGTTCTCAAGCTCACCATCACCGGAGATAAGACGAAGAGCTGCATTCATCAAGCAAAATGCCTACTGCCCTCACCCCGACCATCATCAAACCCGATTACCTACAAACCCAGACGACCCTGAAGCACGAAAGTCTGTGCAAGGAAACTCGCCTCCCGTGCATGTCAAATTTGAATGCCCTGATTGTGGAATACCAGTGTCATGTTCTGAAGAGCATTGGGCGGATGACTATGAGGCACATTTGGAAATATGCGATACACTCCGAGAGATCAATGAGGATGACCATGATTTACGGTCAGGTCGCTTTTTCCCTGAATTTGAGTACCCAGGTGATCAGATTGAGGAAGCCATGGTCAATATGACAAATTGGGACACCTTCTTATTCTCCCGAGAATTCCGGGCAATCAACGATGAACGGAGTCTGCGTCAAGCAACAAGACTTTTGACCTACCCAGTAACTATCGGGAGTGTTTTGCACGAGTTAAGCCCGTACAGCATTAAGAAAGGTGGACGATTGACTGTGGAGGGCTTGAAGAGTTTGAGTGGTATGTCCTGAACTTTCCTGGTTATAATGTCTGGATCTGACACAATTCAGCTTTGCGATATTCCCTTCACCCACCCAAGTCTGGCGGTGGAGCTGATATCAAGGGACTCAGGCCAACCCCACCTCCTATGAGAATATTCATTCTTGGGGCCCGAGCTGAATCATCTCTTCCAAGAGAGGTTTGGGTGCAGCTGACTCACTTGTTCCCAAGAGTTGCTTTCCATCTGATATTCATTGGTCCTGAGAGTATGGCGAATAGAGATTCTGAGTTCCCACTTCCAGCGCGGACACCAGAAAACCCGTTCGGGGCCATAGTGGAAGATCGTTTGACCAATTCTTTGAAGATCAGCACCTTCGTCGAGTATTATCATACGCTGCACAAGGCCGGCCACTTCTACCCATACGATCCTTACTTTGACTGCTTCATGCTCTTTCATCCAGGACTTGGGCATCCTGCCAGCTCACATGAATGGGAGGAGACGATTCCACAATTACTTGAGACGAAAGTCCCCATCCTTGTCACAGGATACACTCAATATGATATGGAGAGAGATATAGATTGGGTGAAGAAGACAGTTGGTGGGGAAATGGACCTTCTGATGGAGCCAGGAGAGAACCGTTTCCGAAGCCTCAGGTGGGATTTAAATGACTTAGATCCCCAAGACATCAGCTGCGGAAATTGGGGAATATGGGGGTTTAGAGGCAAGAGGCAAGTTCCCCTCCAGAACTCTATTCCTTGAAGTTACTAATCTTCTGTTAGATATGAAACCACAAGAAAGGATGCTGAGTGATGAAAGCCTTCTTTGTTGGGTATGAGATCTAAGGTATGAAGGGTCAGACAATATCTGACCATGCGACTCCTTTGTCCCCCTTCCACATGTTAAGAGTTGTATGATTGTATGATAGACTTCTAGTCACAGCACTGGGTTTAGACCCAGTGCATATATCAGAGCTAGTCATCGACACTGAAGAGTATCCCATTGCCTAGCTACTGTGAAAGTAAGCAATCGATCCAGTATTGGGATTGTTCAAATTCGTGCTATAGCGGGCAATAAGTCATTTTGGCAGCTTTACGCCGACCACTTTGGTACCGGAACATTCTGAACATTCTGCGGTCCTGTGACTTTGCGAGCTTTAGTCCAACTATGATGCGATGGATATTTCCCAAACTTTTTCAAACCTTCTTTCAATCACCACACAACCCCCAAGTCACAAAGCAACGCCCCTCCACTGCACAATAAGTACGTGGCGGAGACAACTCTCTCCTTATCGACTACCGAGGTTCGACGATAAGCTCCATCACAACTTCAGATTTCTCGATTTTCTCTTGAAAAAAACAACAATGACTCTCGAGTTCATCTACCTGACCCGTCATGGAGTAAGTCCTCGATCTCGTATACTTCCGTTACCTAAATTATTACATTTTACTTGTAAGGACAATAATTCTAATACAATGATCACAGTTTCGATCTAATTGGGCTGTCGACTCGAAGACTGGTCAATACTCTACCTCCATTCCGTCACCTACTGGCATCGCTAGCGACCCCGCTCTCGCCGGTAAGTTTTCATATCTCGAAGCCTTATTCCCGTCTTCCCAGTTCTTGGGAGCTATCTACTTCCTAGATCCCATATCTTGAGAGTATTGTAGAGCCCCGCAACCATGACTCAACTTCTCAATTCACTATCCAGCCAATACTGATCAGATTCTGGGTTCAGGTCATGGTGTTGACCAATCTCACCAGCTCGCTGCTCTTTTGAAGACTCTCAATCCCGCCATCCAACGCTTCTACAGCTCTCCATTCTATCGCTGCATTCAAACTATCCTCCCGGCCGTTGAAGCTCTCTCCCACAGCGTTTCCGACCCTGAGACTAAGAAGATCCGCGCTGAGAACGGCCTTGGTGAATGGTACGGCTTGGCTCGCTTTGATCATCCCTCCCCCGCCGAGCCTTCACTCTTGAAGAAGTTGTTCCCTCGCTTCGACGAGGGGTACAAGGTTGTGATCAAGCCCAGCACCAACGGTGAGAGCATTGACAACCTCCACAACCGCGTTGCTTATGCATTGCACCGGATCATCGAGCAGTGCGATAAGGAGGGCGTCAAGGCGATTGCCATCTGCACTCATGGCGCTACGTTGATTGCCATTGGCAGAGCCTTGGTAGGCCGAATGCCTGAGGATATTACTGAACAGGACTTCAACCCGTTCACTTGTGGTCTGACAACGTTTGTCCGAAGGTCAAAGGAGAATGTGGAGACTGGTGTCAAGCAATGGAAAGGCCCTGAGAGTGAGATTCCGGCGGTTAAGTGGCGAGATGGGAAGGGAGTTGGTGGCGGCTGGACTATGACTGTTGACGGTGATTGCAACTTCCTTGCTGACGGAGAGGAGCGTGGATGGTAAGTCTTACATCCGGATTTGATTCATAATTCGAGTTAACTTAGTCACAGGCGTTTCTCTGGAGACGAGTCGTTTCTTCCTGCGAATGACTCTGTCAAGGGCCAGGATGCCGGTGAGTTGGGAGTAGTTGTCGAAGGAGGAAGGCGGCCAACCAGCCCCGTCTTGTCAAGGAAGGTCCCTGAAACTCCCGGCACCCCCTCGAGCAAAAAGAAGACTCCTCTGAGCCCTCTTAGTCCACCCAAGCTTTAGGACTCGTCAGGACCTCAAGCACATTCACCAACCAACCACCACTGAAGGAAAGACTCCAGTCGTTCCATCTCCGGTAGCTTGAGTTCGACCAAATTTCACTTGTCATCAAACCAAAATCAACATTTCGAGGCTTCCCTTCTTCTAAGCGTTCGCATACGTCTGCATCAGGTCTTGCTGTACGTTCCGGTGCTTTTCATAGATGTAGGATACCCACGGCGAGTAATTTGTGATAGAGATATTTCAGAGGCAATGAAAACAGTTTCTGAATCTTTCAAATTCCATGCACTTAGAACTGTCTATGTGATCAATTTCATCTCAACGCTGTTTCAAATATGAGGGCTTCGCAGCGCAGTTCATAAACCTAATAACCAGCCGGTTCAGGTTTCTCTGGGAAGGCTGGGACCTCCATGTTTGACAGGCATCCTTGTTTCCAGTGCGAAGGGGTATATTTATCCACGATCATCTTAAATGCTTCCTGAGGAGTTATTAGTCACCTGATCGAAGGCTCGGAAAGTAGTACTTGCCAGCGTGCAAAAAGACTCGTCGCCGTCCAGGTGCTTCCCTGCCGCTTTGCACCCTGGAACTGTCATAACCTTGTCATTATAGCGTATTCTAACGTAGTAACCGTCCAGTTTTGCTCGATCCGATTCCTTGAGTGTCTCGACTTTTTGACGAGCAATTCCCACGGGAGCATTCTTATCACCATTCATGTTGGCCAAATTGCTGCCGCCAAATATTCTCTCATACCAGCCTCTTCCGACTGTTGCATCTCCGGTTGTCACAGCTTGTGCCGTTTTTTCGATTGTGTCTTTGCCTACCACCTGCGAAGGTTGATTTGTTGAATTCTTGAACAACTCGAAAGCAATGTCTAACCAAGAATGTTTAATTAGTTCTGCCAAAACGGGTAGGGTTGGAAGTTGCAACAAGGCTTTCTGGGCCGTCTACTCCCATGGCGTATCCAAGTCGTAAATAATTTGTAAAAGTTTCAATGGGGAAATAGAGCCCCAATTAAGAGAGAACTTACGAGATGTGTAAGGGGGCCAAAGCTCGCCCTGGAACGTTCCTAGACTAGCTAGGATCCCAGCCAGAGTTGTATCGTGACATCCACTGAGGCCGAGCTTGATAGATTGTTCCCCGCCCCTTCCACTTCCAATTGAGCCATCCTTTCCGCCAATCTCAAACAATCCGTCATTGCCATTTCTCTCCACGCTCCCAACCATACGTTCAACTACATCCCCCATCAATGAACCAATGCCCAGAGATCGGTATTCTTGGGATTCTTGATAACCACTGTACCATTCTTCCACGCCAATTTTTTCTATTATTTTTCTTCCCTTCTCGTCGTAGAATTCTTTCGGCAACCTTGTCTCTGGACCATGTGCCAAGGTCGAATTGATAGTATCCATAATTCCTGAAAGTCTTGGGTGAGAGTCGACAGCAACCCTCTTGCTGGACTCTGGCATCCACTTGCTGAGCAATTTATTCAAGTACTCCATCTCACTTGTGTTATTCCATCGATCGGCAGTACGCTGAGCAAACGCCCGGGAAAGTTGAGCGAATCTCCTGCAATTAGAGTCGTTCGGAAAGAGGGTCTCATCCGCTGGGGCTCGCAATATAATTGAGACGGCTGGAAAGGAACTTGCTCTTGAATTTGAAGGGTACATGCCCCAGAATGCTTGTTGCAGTGATTCAAGAGCTCGCGGGATCGGGGTGGCTCGCAAATAAATCATATCCGCGTCGCTGATGATAGGAGGCATGAAGTGCAATTGATCAACGTAGAGATATCGGAGTCGTTGCCCAAGGTTGTATGTAGTTGCTCTCCCCATGTCCGTCAACTCGCCCAAGTTGCAGATCGAATCGACTTCTCCTTTGGGCCCAGATGCAATAACGGGTCCATCGTCACCGCCAAAGGTCTCGAGACGTCTTCGCCACTGTAGAGGGGCCCATTCCTTCTCACTGGCTTCTCTCGTGGCAGAGACCATCTGCCGGGCAACGGAGCAGTATGGCCAGAAGGCAGCAAGACCGGCATTTTGAAAACGGGCGGATACGGGAGAACGTTCGCCATGCCGCAAAAGGACCTGGACGAGCTGGAGTTGCAATCCTGGTGGGTAGAGCTTGTGTAACTCGTCCTCCGAGTAGGGAGGGCGAGGCTGAAGGGTCGTCATTATGGTTTGGAACGCGACTGTCCACAGTCTGAATGCGAGTTCGTGTCGAGTTGACCTGGGGAGTGTTGAGATCTTCCCACTGGGGAAGCTTCAGCCCCGTCAGTGGCGCCTGCAGGGTCGATGACAGGGGTCGTGCATGGATGACGGGGGCTCCAAGCTCGTCAAAATCGAAGCTCTCAGAAAACTGCAACACACCCTTTACCAGTTAACCTACTCGATGTCCTCGACCAGAACAGAACAACGAGTGGGATGAACCCCTCTCATATTTGCTTGGCATGTCGTCGAAGACTGGGCGCATTGCGTCCTCCCAGACCCGTCCAATGGCGGCAACGAGGAACATTCACCTCTCTCAGCAACAATACCCGAACCACGACCGATGAGAAGGCCACAGAGGAGCTCTTGAACCTTGGGGAAGAAGACAGAACTCGAAAGGGCACGCACCCAATAAGCATACCAGCTATCATACGCGTGCCGAGCGAGAAGCAAAACAATCGTCCCGGCAATGATCTTGAGAAGCTTTTCGAGAAGAGCTTACACGCTCCATCTGCCTCCGAAAAAGTGCCTTCCCAGCTGGCGACCTCTCTGGAATCCTACAAGAATGCTGAGAGGCTGAAAGAGATGCTTTCGGGATCTGCTCCTCTCACAGATGCATGGAATTTTTTCGTCGAGCATTTTGGCCCTGATGTGGAAAAACTTGCCCCAGAATCAACACCATCTTATCTGAACAAGATTGCGCGAGAACTAATGCGACGAATTATCCATGCGAAAAAGAGTGATCCACTATCAGAAAGATTACCTAGCGTTACGGAGGTTTCGAGGGTCTACCTACGATTATTAATACTACATGGTGTGGACTGGAGTGAGATGATGTTTCCTCTGCTCGAGTTCATACTCCGAGTTGAGCAAGCTCCTTCAGCAAATACCAACGAACGCCTCATCGCCGATACGCTCGGTGCCTGGAATGTTGTTTGCCGCCGGCCAGGAACATACCACCACTTTCCGCCTCTGGGTTCGGATTTAAATTGGTCCTATATGCCTTATGTCTCGTCTGGGGAGGTGAACCAAATGTACCGGAGGCGAGGACCACAAGCAGCCTTTGGAATCCTTACTCCTTCCTTGAAACTTCGTCATCTGCAAAGAATTCCCATGGTCGCACTTGCGACGTTTACCATCCTCACGAATAATTCTATTGTTTCCAAAACGCACCTAGAAAATGCTTCACCTTTCGTTTCCTTGTTAAGCCAGATAGTCGATACCCCTGGTCTCACTCTCAACCAAGTCTTTGACAGAGATGGCTGCCCAGCCATTATTGCAGAATCCATCAAAAGCAATTGGGCTGTGATAAAGGAGCGGGCTTCTCAAATGTCGGAGACTCCTCTGCCTGAGCCGGAACGGCCAATAAACCGTAGGCAATCAAGTCCGGACGACGAGTACAGGGTCGGCTTCATCAACAAACGGCTTCAGTACTCATTGAAGAGAGGAAATGTGCGAGAAGTCAACGAACTGTGGTCGGACGTAGTGCAATGGCCTGTGAAGAAGACCGACGCGCCTCAACCCTATAGTCTGAAGCGTGGGACCTTGACGAAGGAACTCTGCCACTTGTTCATCTTGGTCTACATGTCTCTTCGCCAACCGAATATTGCAATCGATGTCTGGAATCATATGTTGAAATCAGGTCTACAGCCAAACCTTCAAACATGGGACAATATGCTCTCTGGCTGCAAGGCCTCTCGAGACTGGAAGACTCTCGAAGTCGTGTGGAAAAGAATGCTAGACTCGGGTGCGCAGCCAGATGTCGTCTGCTGGACGACCCGTATCAGCGGACTCATCGAGGGGTTCCAAGTCGACCTTGGAATACGGGCTCTGGACGAGATGGGCCGCATCTGGCTTAGGACAGCGAGAAAGCAACACCCAAAGATGAAACTAGAGCAACTGCAATTGTTGCCCGAGGTCGATGGCGCCGTAAAACCCACAATCGAGACTATCAATGCTGCGGTAGCTGGTCTGTTCAACAAGCATAGTCCCGACGCTGCACATCGTGTTCTAGCCTGGGGTGGCAAGTTCGGCATAACTCCTAATCTAATAACTTACAACACTTTGTTAAGGCCCCTCATTCGTAATGGTCACGTCAAACAAGCAACGGCACTTCTGCGACAGATGCAAGAAGCGGGTATTCAAGCTGATGTTGCGACCTTCACAACCATATTGGACGAAACTTTCAGATACTCAAAGCATGACACTGCTGAAGAGCAGAAAGCGATAATTGACTCCGTCTTCTCTGAAATGGAAGAGGCTGGGGTAGAGCCGAATTTGCACACCTATGGTAAAATTATATACGAACTTCTCCAAAACTCGCATGGCGATATGTCGGCCGTCAATGCCGTGATGGCACGAATGACTCAGCGGGGGTTGGAACCATCTTCACAGATATATACCATGATGGTTGGGCATTACTTTAAACAAAGCCCTGTAAACCTCGATGCTGTTCGAGGCATCATTGAGCGTGCGAATATGGTAGAGGGTAGCACCGACCACAAATTCTGGGATCGGGTCGTTGAAGGCTATGCTCAAGAAGGAGAGACAGCACATGCTCTCAGAATTCTTGGGAATGTGCACTGTGCAAACCAGAAAGTTGGATTCTTGGCCTTGCGGATGTTATTGTTTGCATTGGCGCAGAACCAGGAGTGGGATGCGGCGAGGAATTTGGTGCGGAAAGTATTCCTTGATACTGGTGGCCCCCAGCCGGAAGGAGCACACGTGAGAATAGGAGAGCAATTGTTCTGGCAGCTCGCTACTCAGCTGCAGCTGGTAGATGATTTGGCCAATGTAAGATATGCTGACTAGATCGGGGAATGGCATATACATGAAAGATCAGTTTCAGTACGAGGTGAAAGATAGACATCCGGAAACGTGAGAACTTTCGACAAAGAATCGGGAAGTCATGACCAGGGGCTCGCTCGCTCGCTTGCAATTGCAATTGCAGAGTGAGATTTGAAAACCGAGTCTAGCGTGGCCTTGAGCCAGGAAGTAAGTGTATGAGCTAGAACAATCGAGCATCAAGATGATAGAAATTTGTCTCACAACAATCTCCCGCGCCAAAGACAAAATCGTACGATCCTCATAGCACTTTGGGGCACTCAACGTATCCATTTCACATCAATCATTAAAGCAGAGATATCCAGTTTGCCTCCGTCGACCAGTCCAAGACCATTGTTCCTGGTATGCCTTACCCAAACTCCCAACTCCAAACAAGCAGTCCTACTAGTCTTCATCCATCGGGTCGCCTTCACCGCCACCAACCATCCCCACTACTCTCTCCAAATCTTCCACCTCTCCTTTGCCAAGCTTCCTCCCCTTTCCTTGCCACTCTCCATCCCTCACTTCACCCATTTCACCCAACTCGAGGCCCCTGACATTTTCCAAATGCCTCTTCGTCTCCTTCTCGATGAACTCTAATCTTTCTTTTCTCCAGGTCTTCTCCTCTTCGCCAAGTAGGCCCTGTTTCCCGTTTCCATTCGCTAATTCATCCAACCTCGGTTTCAAATTCTCAAACAGGCTCTTCAGCGCTGGCAATTGCGATATCGCAAAGGAAGCCGTAGTTGTAACTGGATGCGAGACATCGCCCGTGATATCGCCCTTGTTCTGCAAGAATGCAAATGCAGGATACGTCTCCTGCGCCTCTGTGTCCGGCTCTTGGTTCGGCCTCGGAGTCAAAAGCAGCGACTTCAGCTCCGCAATTGTTGCCTCATTCTTTGCTGTCTCGGCCAACAGCAACGAATGCAATTTCTGTGTCTCCCTCAACTTCTTCCTTTGTATGGTAACCGTCTCCGTATTCGGCGCATCCTTGTCCTCTACAAAGCTCAACCCCTCATAATGACTCAATCGCACCCAATCCCTCACTTCCGGCGGCACGCTCAGTATATTCCTAAAGGCCCATAGCTCCAGTCTATCGAAGTTCTTGTCTATTTTCGTCTCAAGCAATGTCTCCAGTTGGTGGACTCCATTCTCAATCTCGTGTTTCGCAGCGTCTGCGATTGCTTTCGCTGCTTCTTGAGCTTCGGGTGTGGTTTGAGGTGGGATTTTGAAGCCGAGATCGGATGGATTGGCTGCTAGTAAGCCTTTCTCGACGGCTTCTGTCGCTTTGAAGGATAATGTGATTATCGAATTGACAATGTCGTCTATTAGAGCCTGCGAGGTTTTCAGCGAGGGTCGCAGTGCTGTAGAGAATAACTGACCGCCGGACGGTATGAAAAGTGTTCTGTCAGTAAAGTGACATCTGAATTAGCCGGCGCGCTCATCGTGTCCAGAATTTCAGTCTTAAAAGGATTGTGCCGGAAGGTATGCTGGAGACGGAGATATGTGACTTGAATTAGAATCGGCGAGATATTTCTAGAGGCCGTGGGCTATGCCGTGGTAAGTATGCTGCTACAGGAACGAGTTGCTGCGGGGTTCAATGTTGTTGACTTTGAGGCTCAGAGAATTCATGTTGATATTCACTTGCGGGGGACGCGCCGAATCGACAGGGGTATCTTAGCGTTATTAGTCACGTGAAGGGCGCGTTTTCCCGTCTTAGGTTTGTGAACATTTCACGTCAAGTTTCCTCTTGCTTCGTTCCTCCTTCTCATTCATCCCTTAGTCTTCTGTACTTTGAAAAGCACCACACTTTAGATATTGCAAATCTCGTGAGAATAGAACGAACGTATTCTCAATATCTCCGATTGTTCGTCTTTTTGCTACGTCTTCTGTTTCATTCACGCCACCAAACACCCCCACGAACTCAAGATCTATGAGCATCACAAGGATATCGATAATCTTATGATCAACATGTCTTGGCTATGCGCAATGCTCGCAGGGAGCTGTATCAGCTTCGTGGTCCCATTATCCGTGATACGAAGCGAGGCCCTGAAACTGCAACGCTCAACGGGGGCGAGGCTTACTCCTGTACTCGCTACTCCTGCATCCATCTCCTCAATGTTGGTATTCTAAACCAACCACATCGCCCCCATCGTCACTTGTTGCCAGAAAGAAACCTTGGGAATGTGTTCCTAGCGACTAAAGACACGCTCAAGTTGCGCCCCAATCTCATGCTAGAGACCGGGAAAAGATACCTTCCTTGAGTGCAAGGACGACAACTTATTCTCAGATACGGGCCATGTTTTGGATGCATCGAGGTGTCCCGAAGTCCGGGCACCTGTACGGACCCCAATTTCTTTCAAGACATTGCTGCTTTACGAGTGTACAGAGTATCTTTCTCTCTGAATTGAAACGATACCCTTTCGAAGAGGGTATCGTAGAAATCCCGAGGTTTTTTTTTCATATCAGATCCGAGCACCGGGTCATCAGGAAATTGGGAGAGATACCAAATACCTGTCTAGACTTAGTAAGTTGATAATTCCACGCAATAAATGCGTCGAACGGCCGAGACGTCCCTCTGTTGCTCCTAACTCTCACAGCATTCACAGTCCTATCTCACAGATATCGAAAGGACCTGCTGAAGGTGGAAGCTCGTCAAGAAGTGAAAATCAGGGCTTCCAATTGTCGGGGGCATCAACCTATGGGCTCAGAAAATAATATCTTGGTGCTAGATCTTTGCTGTGGTTTACCACATTTTCGATCATTTTACAAATACAATTCTCATCAATCCAATCTGTCGTTTTTAGTCCGAGGATGACAGGTTAGAGTGGAGCAGGCCTTTGATAATTTCCATTGTACTATGTCCCTACAGGACAATGATGGTACACATACAATTATTCCCTCTCAGGACCAATATTTCAGGCTGTTCCCATTCACTAAGGAGGCGACGCCCTGATGAACGGGGCATGCTATCAAGTTTTATGAAAGCGAGAAAGTTTGGACATAAAATCCATTGAGGGCCATTCAGTACTCAGTGTTGTAAGTCTCGCTTGTATGGTTCATCCATACTCAAAAGAACCCGAATCCAGAAATCAGATTGCCTGAAAAGGAAGAAGAAACCAAGAACATCGGACTGACAGTTAAGACCCGCAATAAGAAACAATTAAAAATATTTCTCTTGACTCTGACCCCTCTCCATGAACTCCTACCAGATCGACCACAGCCCCATCCCATCTCTAAGTAGCCTTTCGAAACAGATTCCAAAAGACCGTTCGCGAAACTGCATGCACCCCTCGAAACAACGTCGTAAAAAAATCGTACGATGTTTCAGCCTTACGGTATCGACGCTCTCGAAGAACCCCTCGTTTGATCGTCGACAGCCTCGTGTAAATCCTTTTCTCCATTTCCCCCGGCCCCTCCCGTGCACGTTTCGGAAATGGTAAGATTACAAGGGTACAAACAAGTACTGTACGCGAGAGTTGGAAAAGATGAGATGAAAATCGATTCTTGGCATTAGCACGACAATCTGATCGATCATCAGACAAGATATGATGCTGCACAATCTCATTCTCTGCTGCTCTCTCAGGCGGCGATGTCTTTTCAGAGTATCAGGGAATGTCACTTTGTATTGCTAGTGCAATCGGGCTCCATCTGATACTGAACAATTATGGCTTAGTAGGGTCTGGCTGGGTAAACCGGATGGTCGAAGAATTCCTCATGCATTAATTGTCCTGCTATTGGCAAGCTACCCGGATCGGGAAACCCTGTCATAACCTTTCCCAATTTCTCTCTCATCTCATAGACATAGACCTCGATGCTCATAAATATACCCAGTGTTGTACATACAACCAACCATGACCTTCCCGTGTAATTGAATCCTTAAACGCCGCGCTAGGCCAGACGTTTAAAGGCAAGATTTTTGAAATGAATCCCGTCTCTAATGCTTGCTTACTGACCGAAACATCTATGGTTTTCCAAAGAACCAATACCTGGGATAACTATTAGTAAAAGATTAAATATATGTCGAGGTGTAGAAGTGACTTACTCCGAAGCATATTCAACCTCGAAAGTTGCAGGCATACCAGCACAAGTAGCAGGTGGGTTGCCGCCGGCAGTGTTGACTCTGTATACTTCCTCCAAGTTGCCAGTAGCGCCATCTCTTGTCACCAGCTTCAGCCAAGCAACAGAGCCGTGGCCTTGGCCGCCTTGTCCAACAGGAGCACCAGATGGAGCAGGTACTGAGTTGTTCTTCATGCAAGGAGCGAAGCCCAGACTCAAGGCCGGAGTGTTGAGGTCGAAGGCTGGGGTCGTGTTGTTAGGAAAGAAGTGGTGTCCGCTGATGGCCAGGTAGGATGGCGAGAGGGTTGGTTGGTCATTTGAAGTGAGGTTGAATTGTAAAGCCACATTGGGAAGGACTGTGAGGAGGTCGGGGTAGGTTGAGGCCACGCAGGATGCGTTGTAGAGGGTGGCAATCGCACCGATGGCCACTGGTGGTGCAGTGGCGTTTGTCTGAGAGCAAGTGTAGTTCTGTATGCCTCTTCCGATTGCAACGTGCTTCAACTTAAGTCCATCGGACACGCCTGGGAGAGGTGTCGGAGCTAGAGGAATTCAGTAAACGGCTGGCCGGATAGTCTATCCACATATGGTACCTACAGGCGACTGGTAAGACAGCGTTAGCCATGTTGCAGACCGGTGCTTGTGACATTTGTCTCCCCGCTTGCACTTTATGTCCCAGCATTGAAAAATAATCAGATAACACTTTCATCTCGGCAGGTCGCTCGGCGGCTCCAGGAGAGTAAGGGAGAAATGGAGAGGCGAACGCAACAGCGCACAGCGCCGATGTAACCAGTACTTTTGAAAACATGACGAAAGTCGAAAGGGGTGAAAAGTATTAAAGATATTAGGTAGAGGAGGGGAGGTGAGGGGAGAGGAGGAGGAGGAGGAGGAGGAGGGAGGACGTTCAACGTGCTGGAGTCACAACAACCAGGCTGAACAAAGATGGGTATGATCTACTAGATATAAGAAATGAGATGAGATGATTAACCGAGGGCGAGATCGTTTGCATGCGCACAGATGGTGAGATGGCTGGCCGACGGGGTTTGGGAACTTGGAACACTCTTATACTGGACGTCAGCATCTGACCAAATCTGGCCAGGACGGGTGGCTGCTGAAAATAATGTCAATGGCGGCAGCAGTTGGAAGCGCGCTGGGCGATGGATGTCTTCCAGCGGCGTGAGGCATTTGCTGGCTGCTGATTCGATGCGCCGAGATTAGGCGTCCCGGCGGGGGCCTTCAGTGTCAGGGACGATAGGCCAGGGGCCGCCCGGACCTCAACGGCCCCTGTCAGAGTCTAAAAGTGCCCCGTAAATGGGGGGTTGGGGGCAGGGGCATTTAAACGCCTGGCCTCGCCAAGGGGCCGCCACTTGCGTGCCCCCCAGCCTTGGAGGGGGGAAACCTCTCGCGTCTCGCACTGCAGGAGATGTTCGGAGTATCAAACGGACGATCCCCTAACCCCCCCCGTGCGATGTGGAATCCTCGGCTCGAAGGACTACGATACGTAGAGTACGGTACAGTAGTGATCAGAGTTTCCAAACTCGCGAGAGCCGAGACCCGTCACTCAGCCTGTGCTTGCCCTCATCGGCGGGTTGCGGCAGTGGCCGAGCCCAGAATTGGGCGCGACGGGTGAAGTGATGCTCAGACCGCTAGTATGGTTGCCCAAATTCTGTTTCAACCCGCATGTTCTTCCGGACGCTAAAATCCTGTCAGACACTGTACCAGTACTTTACTGTACATCGCTTCCCTGCACGCTTTGGCCCAACCACCGGCGTCGAACTTTGATTGGCAGTCCGAAAGAGCCGCAAGTCGTGCTGGCCTTCAGCGACCCTAACGTCGCTGCCATTCCAGGAATGCTGTATCGCGCTTCAAGATTGCTCGACGTCGAGACTTGACGACAAGCCCGTTTCTTCAACTTGCCCTTTCACGGCGTGTGGGCTTTCCAAGTGGCCCCATAGCCGCGATCGTTGGTAGATTTCCTCTTCGACCCTGGCCCAATAAAGTTCGAACATTTTGAGTTGGCTCAAAATAGAGACGCTCTTTCATAGCCGAGCGCGTAAGGCTTATTTTTAGAGTGCGGGTGAGGCTCGATTCAGGGATCGAACTGAGCCAATGAAAGCCCCTTCCGGAGCTCATCGACCTTGGCATGGGCGATCATCAGATTGTGATGGAATAGCCGATAAGAATGATCGTGTCGCGTGCCAAGAGAGAGCATCCATCAACAGCAAACCCGCTCGTTGTCTACAAATGGATTGAGTCCTCTCTCAAAATGCTTCTGGAAGCTATTGAACAACTCGTGCCGAATTGGTGGCTTGGGATGTCATGTGATCGAAGACTGCTCAATTCTCTAGGGACCAAAGCTAATTTTGTCGTGTCGAGATTGGTACTGGATGGCCCAAGTCGATTGGCTTCATTTACTGTGCGGTTCGCAATTGCTCTCAATGCGGGATATTCATGTGGATTTTCCTTCCTTTGACCCGGACATCCCAAGGACCTCCCTCGCTTTGTGTAATGTGTAAAATCTTCTCGGATTGCGTAGTCAACCGCAAGCGTACAGTAAGATCGAAAATAAGTATCAATGTACTTGAAGGGCGCTTTAGAGATCAAAAATAGCTGGAGGTCGGTAGGCCGGGTCGTAGTGAACTGCAAACCCATGTAAACAATCTTCCCCGCACCGGACACTTCTTACCCGCTTCTATTCTCGAACCAATGACGAATCCTGTTTAAGGCACGAACGAAAGACCCATCGGTGAAGCAATCCGTGCGGACCTGGAAACATACCAGGAAATTTGGTCCTAAAGCCTGTATTATAATGGCACATAGTACAGTATCCCACCGTCTCAATGCTATTCCGTTCCTTTGAAACCCTCTTGATGCCAGTCGCCATGAGCAGAGTCGGCTCCAGCATTCGCAAGAGGACCCGCAGCAGCAGCTATGGCTGCTTGGCCCAAATGACTCCCATGTGCTTCCACGTCCATAGTCCCAAGCCAATATAACGAGAAGAAAACCAAGAAATGCAATGCAACACAATATCCCGCAAATAAATTTCGACTCGTCCTAGTCGCCAACACCATTCTGGTTATGGAGAATACTATACGTTCGGGAAGACTCATACGCTTGTATGCTCGAGCTGACTCCCGCCCTCTAAATGCCGCAAAAGGAGATATGTTGGACTCATATGCCGAGCGATACCGATCTAGAGCCAGCCCGGAGGAGGTGGAATTGGACATTTGAATTGTCGACGGATTTGGGTTTGTCGAATATGCTGATGCAGAAGAAGCTGTGGGCCCAGCTCTGTTATATGTGGAAACGTATCTTGTCTTCTCATACAAATTGAGATTGTCTTTCTGCAGAGATGCGATTTCTTGACGTAGCGAAGATACTGTGCGATGACTTTCCGAAAGCTCATTCTCAAGTTGAGTATTCCTCTTCTTGAATCGATCTCGCTGAGCGGTGATCATTGGTAAGATGCCTGAGCCACCCCCCACGGGTTCGCCAGACCTCAAGGCTTCAAGAGAAGTCGTGCCCAAAGAAGAAGATCTGGGATCAAAGCCAGAAATGATAGACGAGGTTGGTGATACCCTGCCTTTCCGTCCCATATTTGCCGAGGACTGTGGGTATCGACTTACGTAGGTACCAGCAACGGATGCACCCGAAGGATACGCGTTTACAGTGTCATGAACATGGGCAAGGTCGTTCTCCAGAGTAGCGTTCAAGTGCTGTGCTCTTTCAAGCTCTGAATTGGCCTTCGAAAGGTCCACCTGCATCGACTGGAGACGGCTCTGAAGATCCTGGTGAGAAACTCGCAAGATGGTTAATTCGTCGCTTAGCTTCTTGTTTCGTGCCAACAGCAGCTGCTCCAGCGTATCGCCCTTGCCCTTAGCAGTTGACCCATTCTCCGAAACAGCTTGGTTAGAGGGCGTGGCTGGATCTGCCAACGCTGGGTCATCGTCGTCCCCAGTCGAAAACTCAATGCTCTTCAAGACCTCAAGCTCTTGCTTCACATCTTCATAGTCGCTCCACTTTTGTACCTTAGCTTTCAGCACATCACGCTCCTCTTTGAGCATTCCTATCTCTCGTTCCAGGGACCGCAATTTCCCATCTAATTCACGCTTTCGAGAATCCCTTTCCACTCGAGCTGCATCCAGCTTTCTTAGAAGTGAAGAGTTTTCGGACCGCATTCGCATGAAACCAGGATCATCCTCCAAGTTCATCGCCGGTTGGCTTGGTAGTTGTGATGCCGACTGTGCCAATTCAATCCGAAGCTGTTCGTTTCGTGCTTCGACCTCTGCTAATCTTACACTTGTTCTTTCAAGATCTGAGTTGACCATCTCCAATTCCGCACCCGTGACATGACCACGACCACCTGTTTCGTTTTCTGACTGGCCGAGTCGCTGGGTGACTTCGTAGCTCGCCTTGATTTCGTTGAGAAGTCGATCCTGATTCTCGACTTTCTCCTCAAGCAACTTCTCCTTGGCCTCCCAATTGTCCTTTTTTTCTTCCAAGACCGCTGCCCAGGAACTCTCGACCTCCTTGACTTTCGTTTCTAGACCTTCTTCTATTGTTCTTCGGGCCGTCCTCTCGGCCTCTAATCTCGACTCTGTTTCTTCCAACTGAGATGTGAGTTTGCTGACAATTTTCTGGAGGTGTGCGTTCTCCGATGTAATCTTGGGAAGGGTATCTTCGGAGAGCAGGAGGGAGTCAACGGATGCCTCCAACAACGGATAAGGATCAGGCGCTTCGGATAAGGATGAATAGACTTGTAAGAAGGCGGAATTTGTGGACTTCGAGTGATTCGTGATAAGGTCAATAAAGGTTTGGTATGCTGTGATGATGTATCAGCTTCCATTTTACAGCTCGAGCTTCAATCAACACCAACCTTTCAGCAACCCTTTAATCTCCCCTAGCTTGGCGGGATCATCAAGCTTCCTAAAATCCTTTGTCTTTTGTGCCAGGTCTTTCCGCTGCACTGTAGAATCTCGTTGATACTGAACAATTTCTGAGGCCGTGTTGTCCAGAGTTGAAATCATAGAAGTGAGGTCAATATCTGCAGCACGTTAGCTTATGCAGAACTACATAACTATTGACGTGTACTTCGCCAAGCAGATATCGCTTTTTGGAACTTGTTGTCTCCTTCCTGTGCTGAAGCTCCACGAGCTCCATCATGATTCTTTGAGGTTGGATTTGAGGGAGCCGCTGTCTCCGCGAGGGCGCCGTCTGCAGAGTCCGCCATTGTGCCTGGTGCTCAGGAAGGGAGCATTAGATAGTCGTTGCGATTCCACGTGTGCCAAATAGCTAGCTGGCAGAGAGGCCAGTTGCGGTGGTTGCTTCGTGTTCTCCCTTTCTCAAAGTTGAGGCCACTCTCTCAGGCACAGCCGAGCTCCTGGCGAATCCCTGCTCGAACCATTTTGAGGCAAGCGCTACCGAGGAGACATTATGTGACTCTCAAAACTTCCACATCCCCTCCACAACGCCAGACCAGCAAGTTATAAGTGCTCTATTTTGCAGTTACTGCCCAAGCCAAAAATTTGTCTAAAATTTGCATGCTCCTCGGGGCCGGATCTCCAGTGGCGCCGACCTCGTTGCAACCTCCCCAGAGCTTTTCATTGTATCATCCCCTGACACATCGTCCTCAGCTTACCTACTTCCCACTGCCTGTCCCATAAAGATACATAGCTGAGATCGAGTGGCCAATTCCATAGAGGTTGCGCAAGAATATCGTGCGAAGCCTTCCAGTGTGTCCTGTACAGAAAATGCTCAATGCTTCGGAGAGGGTGCTGCTCACTCAACTTTCATTGCTCTGCTAGCAAGTGCTCGTGAATGGCTAACTCGTCGCGTGAAATTGCAAGTTGTACAGACTGTGTTCTTACAGAGGTACTCGATGATTGAAAGCCTTCCAAGATCCCAGGCGGTTTCTCTGAGTTCCAGCTCGGGTCACGCGGAGATTGACTCATAGTTCCACTTTGATTCCCCAAATCCCGAAGCCAGTTGTTAGGGGATGCAGGACACTTGCATGACACGATAAGGCTCTCAATGGTGGTTGTGCGAAAGGGTGTTGCTGCCTGCTTAGTTGCCTGGAAGGGAACTGCACAGCCTACCACACGGAAAAAATCAAGAGAGCAGTAGCATCAGCTGAAATCTTTTTCTTCTTTATCTTCTTTTTCTTCCTCCTCGTTCTTCTTCTTAGAAAGGAGCCAGCTTCTAGTTTGTTGTATTTGGATTCAGATTCTGCCTATTCTTGAGACAATTCACACTGCACCTAGCAATTACCCAGCAATTCACGATCGTCGGACACAATGGCAACCACCACTGAGCACCCTGGAGACTTCATTCTTGAGGTTGCAAGCACTGGCGCGTCTCTTATGACATCCTTCACCAAGTTCCTTACCTACCGCAAAGTCTCGAACAATAATCTTGAGAACCTTTACGCAACCATCTCAATTACCACTTCTTCACTCCGTGAGCTCGGCAGTACCATCAACGATCACGAGAAAGACTTCTCTGTTAAGGACGAGATAACTAAGCAAATCACGCAGAAGTGCAAAGAAAATTTCGACAAACTCCTTGTCTTCGTCAATGAAGCGGCATCCCAGGGGGTCTGGAAGCAGGATGGAACGATTGGCGGAATACCCGTGACTTCGGAAGTTAATCCGTGGTTTTTGATCACTCTTGGAATTGGCGGCGGGGACGAAGCTGAGAGCTTTTGGAGGAGCTTGAACAATGTGAGAGACACACTTCTCAGACTGAAGGATACTGTCAAGTACATGATTTTGAAGGATCTCAAGGAGAAGTAAGCTAGAGAGTTCTTTTTTTCTTCGGGAGAAACAACTAATTTCACTACAGGAGTCTGCTCGAGCCGGTGGAGGCGGAAGAGTTGGAGCAGCTGACAACTCTTCTACCTCATCTGGTTCAGAACTTCGAAAAGGCAGAAAAGGGGAAGAAAGAAGCGGCCGAGCTCAATTCTGAGAGAGAGGGTGGATCACCGCCAAATATGAGACGCACCGACTCCGATGGGTTCAGTGATATCACGTTGCCGGTCAACAATGAGAGGGGTGGAGGACGCGAATTTGTAAAGGATATTGATTGCGAGAGTCTCTATTCTGACAGATCATTCGACCTTCGGTAAGTTTACCTCGACAGATTCCGGTGAATATGAGCTAATCCAACTATTCAGACGCTTGCAGGATAATGAAGTTGTCTACGAGGAATGGGTGCTGCAATATTATCACCCAAACCGAAGGCCCGATTATAGCCATAGTTTCCTAGGACTCAAGATCAAGGGTTTCTATGAAAATCCAGGGTTCTGGGGCACATCTCCCGAGCTCAGGTCGCAGACGGAGATGAAAGAGCAACACTTTTCCGCTGCTGCTGGCATGTCCGCTGCGAAGCATATGGATGCTGTTAAGAAGGCAATCCGAATGATTCCTAAGGACGGCGGACGTCAGATCGACACACTGGTTCAAGAGCGAACTAGATGTTGCTCCGATGAGACAGTCAAACGTCAGTGGTCGGTTGTGGCATTGAATCCTCAGGAGAAGTATCCGTACAGCTCCACCAAGAAATGGGGCAAGGATCCGTTGAGGACAAACTGGATCGTAACACTCAGGGGCGAGACTGTTGATACCATCGAGAGACATCAACCTTATAGAGGAGAGGATCCTTGGAGAAAAAGGGATTGGTACCGAGAAAGATCTTTCAGCCCCCGACGCACGCCTTACAGGGAGGACCGCGTCCTCGAAGTCATGCCCCGTCGCCGATATCGACCAATTGTCGGAGGGGAGCGCCGTCCAATCGACCCACCCTGGACCCGCCAGCCTAGATGCGATGCAGTCAATGAGAAAAACCAGACTGGCACGCTCGTGGTAGCCAAGCTCATGAGCCAAGATGAAGCTGAGAAGAAGCTGGTGAACATCTGGGTTGAGATGAACAAGGAGGCTTCCGCCGAAACGGCAGCTTGATAACTGGCACGAGCAACGATATTCCTTATGATACTGGACGTTCTTTGCATGTTTCTAATTGCTTTCCTTGGAAGTTGTCTTTGTGCCGAATTTGCGAGCGAATGTGTTGTGGTTTGCTGACGGTTGACCAACGACTGATGACCATGTTTTTATTACCATAGCTTAGTATTTCCAAATTATAGGACCAATGCCATTGAATATCATGGCTAAATGGACCACGACGACTCAGCGCCTCCTCGTGGTGCGGTCTGGTAACCTGTAGTAATCGGTCCACCTATCATTCTATCTATTTGAAGCAGTACAGGGCTAGGATTGAGTCCCGAACTAGCGACAATGATCGAATCTCCTCCATCGCGGCCGCCACCCGCTCCGACTCGAATCGATTCCTCCCCCCGACTTGAGATAACGTGTCTCTTCTATCGTTTGTTGTCGACAAGATACGCCCGCCCGTCTCTACCCGGTTGAGACTTCATGGAAATCGGCAACTTATTCCGCTCATTCAACGAAGGGCGTCCGACCCTCTTCCTTCAAGTGTCAGCGTCTACGGCCCTAGTCAGTCCCTGAACGTTAAACTACTCTTCTTGGAGGAGAGATATCAGGATTGAGATTCAGAAGTGGAGTTTCGGGCTTTCTCCCGAGGCGGAAGGCCTGGAGACCCAAAGGAGGTCTAGCTAGACTAGCCTGGGGCTAGCGTAGCCATCCCTTTTCGTGTATCTCCCCAGTTTAAATAATGATAATCAACCTTAAGCTCGACTATCATGGCCAAACTGTACCCCATATGCAAGTGAACATTACACACCAGAATATAAGGGATAAATGTCCTGCAGTATTTTGGCGATATTCAAGGGTTTTCCTAACTAACGAGCCTGCTCCCCCTCATAAGTCTGTGTTTTTCAGGCTTACAGTACCCTAAAGGAATTTTGACCTTTCCTAATTCTTACTGGCTCGAGTATTGTCTTTCTAAACAAATTAAAATAAAACAGGAACCAAATATATTCCTCGAAGATTATAAGCGTTTGAAAGATATTATTACGTTATGCTTTAGTAGCATTCGATTTAGAACTGTGATTGAAATTTGAGGGGAAATTAAGTGATAAAATTGGCCTGGAAACCTAGACTTTCGGACCCAGCCTCATAAAGCGTCAATACTCGGGAGTCCTGAACATTATCACACAAAATGACCCATTGACTCCAAGTGTTCTAAGTTCGATCTAGATATTTGTATCTTAAGTTCTAATTCTTATTCAAGCAAGGTGAATGTGAAGTTGTAACTAAACAGGTCAAGAGTGAGCTCTGGGCAAGACCCAGACGCTACTACTCTCCAAAACCGTATGTGTGGAAAGGGTCCGAGCGTATGGCTCTGAAATCGGCTGACAAAACACGCCTAGGAACTCGACCTTACGTTCGAACCCCTTTCAAACTTACGGTTTTGGCGAGTAATTGCTGTCTTGCGAGAAGGCGCCTGACCAGACTGAGTTCGAGCTGGCTGGAAACGATGATTACCTGAGGTCTACCGTCAACTTTTTATGTGTCAACTTCCTGCATTGGTTCTTGGACTCTGTCCGGAAGGGCCCATGAAAGTTGATGAAGGAAAAAAAAGAACGACAGGGGAGAAGACTGAGAACGAGGCTGACAACCTTCCATTGCATTTTAACGAATTAGCAGACGGCGGTCCAGAACCCAATTTCAACAATCGTTCTGATGGTAATGACAACTTACCTTCCTACTTGAACAAAGAAGAGGAACGAGAGGTCATCGTTATCACTAAGGACATCACAGGGAATAGCAAAGATCGGCAGCAAGATCAGCCGAACGATACTGAATCCCCGAATGAGATTGTTAAATTGAGGCGCCAAATGACACAGAAGTTATTCAGCTGAGAGATGCGACGCTGAGGTAAGTAATCACAGATCTCTCTCTCCTCCTATCAACTAGTGAGTCCACTGACAATATCTAGAAGCTCTCTCGTTATCGAAAATATTTCTGAAGACTTGTATCTCCAGAATAAGCTCCTGAAAGACCAGGAGCCAGACAGGCTCATGCTTTTTTTTTGGGGACGAAGCTCAGTTTCTTCGACAAAGGGTCAACAATTGACTGTTAGGTCGTCCATTTCCGCAAAGGTAAGAAAGTGCGCAAAAAGAAGGCTTGCTCGTCAGAAACCAATGTAGGAACAGCTTAGCTGAAGCAAATGACAACAAGAGTACGATCAAGAATTTGCCCAAAGAGGCGCGAAGAGAGCTTATCAAATTGCTCAATGACAAAAATGAAAGACCACACCCACCTGTAAAGCAGACTCCCAAATCAGTATTACCCTTCGCCAGCCGCAAGACCAAGCATCCCTCCAGTTGGCTTGGTCCTCCGTGGCGGTGTCATTGAATCACCCACCCTCAGAAAAGCTCCTCAGACTCCTTCTGAACGCAAACCGTCTCTTCCTCAGCGACATGGTAATGCGTGGCGCCATGCACCAGGGATAGACTATCTTCTCTATCTTATTTTAAGCAGAGAGCCATCAAGCAGCGTGTTATCTAGTAGTTCCTCTGATACTTCAAGCTCATTTATGCGCGAAACAACTCGGGAAAGTCGTCTCCACGGAAGCACTACCCGCGAATTCTTAAATGAAGCCGAATAACGAGAAAACGTCCTGAATGCACAAATTTTGATTCTCCAAAGATGACTCGCCGATGCACAGCGGAACAATTGGCAATGGGACTCGAGGACGCCGCAGACACCAACTGTTGTGGAGGAAAGGCAGAGGAGCGGAGATTGGAGTGCTGAGGCAGTGCATTCGAGCAAAGGAGCAAGGAAAAGTGGCCATAGAACTGTTGCCCAAAAGCGTATGGGAACGGAGGAAGAGCTGGGAAGAAAATTGATCGCACGCATGCAGGAGGAAATGTTTGGTGATGAGGAGGCAGAAAGACTCTTGGGTGATGGATCAGTTTCTAGAGACATTCGCGAAGGGGTTGGGGAGATGGAAAAGAGGTCTGGAAAGGGGGAGGAGCCTCCATCTAAATCGCAAAATAATTTTGAAAGTTTGTTCCTGAATCCAAGTGTGGTGGATGAACTAGAGTTAGAACTGTTGGATGATCAAAGCCTGCTCTGATTGGTGTTTGCTTTGTTTGTTCAAGTCCCTTCAGATCCCTGCCTCGTCTTCCGAAATGGTAGCCTGCTATACTCTCTAACCCGCCATAACCTCGCCCCGGAGACGTCTAATTGCGTGGGCAGCTGACTTGAGCCATGCGGCGATGATAGCTTGAGCACGAATTGCTTCAAAATGGGGCCACGGGATCTGGAGGAACCGACGTCGAGGAAGAGGAAGCGCCCAGCCCCAGAAATCGGTCCATTTGTCCTGCGAAGCCTGCTTGAGGATCTGCCATTGTCTGCAGACGGAGACAGAGACGATGTTGAAATCAATTGTGTAGAATTCCTTGGTATGTGATACAGAGTGCAAATGGTCTCTGTTACGTGCAATGCAATCCAAGCTGACCATACCCAGACCGGAACCTCTATGTTGGTACATCTGCTTCTGAAATCCTCCACTTCTTCCAAATCCCTCCAGACCCCGAAGATGCATCTGCGAAGCCCTCGTATATCCTAGCGTCAAGACTTCCCCCAGCCTTTCATGAGCCTCCAACTTCAGCGCGGCCAGGTGTCCAGCAGATACTCCTACTCCCTAAAGTCAATAAAGCTTGCATATTATGCAATTGGACTGTCACTTTTTACTCCCTGCCAGAACTCAGTCCAGTTTTTGGGACGACACAAATTCGACCGTGCAACTGGATTGGTGGCATAGATCTCAATCTAGATCCGCGTGGAGCTGGCCAGGATGGCAAAAGCCCCGCTGTGACAGTATTGGCGTCTCTGAATAAGAGAATACGGGTCATAAAGATCAGCGAAGACCCTCGCGGACTCAGAGTAAGTGCAAATATATCACATAATATCGATAAGCTCAAGCTAACTATACAAAGGTGATTGACTTCCCGGGGAGCATGATATCTGTCCGTCGGGATTCGTTTGCCTGTGTAGCTGATGCTCGCTCCTACGCGCTTCTCGATGTCGACCGTCTGCAAAAGATACCCCTATTCCCAATCTCCTCCTTGGATGACTCTCCGTCGGGCAACGTTGGTGGCCACATCGAAGATATATCCGGAAACTCTGCTGGTGGACTCTCACGAAGCACATCTTCAGCGCAAGGTTATCCAGCAGGGCTTTCCGATGACCGAGGACATGGCCGCAGCACCAGCCTAGGTGCGTTCATGAGTGGTGGGTCCCGTAGACATGGACCAGCTGGAGGCAATGATGAAAGATCTGGTCGCGAAACTCCGGAAGGAATATTTCGAGAGCGTTCTCCTTCTCCAGCTGTGGCAACCCTTCGTGCGGCACAATGGGACTTGAATTCTGGTCAGAGTGCTAACAAACCACTTCCAACGCCACCGACGGTCTCAGCAACGACCGAAGCGCCGCCGCCAGGTTCTATTCCTACATCTCCTCCGGTATACCTGAAGCCCCATATAGTATCTCCCACTCCTCAAGAGTTTCTGCTTGTCACTGGCACTGGACCACGAGATCCAGGAGTTGGCATGTTTGTCAACCTTGATGGAGATCCCACACGATCAACGTTAGAATTTGACAAATATCCTGACGAGCTCGTCGTGGATGGACGTGGAGTCGGAGTGGATCCGACTCCCACAACTATGGATGGCGAGGAAGAGGGATTTGTTCTTGCCTCCATGGCCAGAGATTTTGTGGAGGAACAGCGGTACGGCATTGAAGTTCAACGCTGGGACCTGGATCCTGGTGAAGCAGAAACAGGAAAGTTTTGGCTGGAAACACCATCACCAAATGAAGCAGAACAGACGGCGAGGATTGGGCTTCGCTCCGTTGTCGATTTAGGAGATATCTATTTCGACGAAGTTGTGGACAGGTTGCGCTTGAAACGCTTTCAGCCTTTCGCGATTAGGTCGATGGATGCCTCTATCCTGTCCCTGCACAGCGTTGACTCTCGCACTGCAATGTCGTTAGAGCGTGTTTCCGGTGAGAGAGAACTATTTGAAAGCAGTGATTCTCTTCCGGAAGGCTGGGAGGAACATCGAAATGAAGAAGAGTTGCAGTTTGCTCAAAGACTGGGCCATTGTCGGACTCACTTAGTTGCGTGGTCTGGAAAGAACATCTGGTGGGTGGTCAGGAATCCTCTGGCATTGCGTTTGGATTCAATTATCTCGGCAGCGATTGCTCCTCGAATCCGCAACGTCCAAACATATCCTTCACTTGATCGCCGGAAATTGGTCGAGTTGATCAACTCAATAAGAGGTCGCGAGGCCAAGACCGAGACGGAATTTCTCACATTAGGGTATATCAGACAGCGAGCTGGTTTGCTGCTGTTTTTGAGTGGAATAGACGCCCTCGCAAGCCCACTCTCAGAACCCGAATATAGAATCACTGAAGACGCGCTGCTCGAAGGTGGTCTTGACCCTCGTGTCATTCTCGCCCTCGTCCCATATCTTCGAAACGAGATCCTCGAAGGGAGAACAGGCATCTGGATTCATGGAGGAGTCAAAGATGTGGCGGACAGCTTCATCACGAATAGCACTCCAACAGATAATCCAGAGGTGATGTCAGACAGCGTTATGTCTGACCATATCCTACATTTCTTACGAAGATTTCTTACTGCTTGGCGGAAGAGGAAGGGTTTTGGCAGCATTGCAAACGAAAACGAGGTGTTCAAAAGCGTGGATGCCGCCTTACTGATCGTCCTTCTCCAACTTGACCAATCTTCCTCTCCTAATGGGCCCAAAGAAAATTCGGTCAGAATTGATCTTTATGCGCTAGTTGATGGTGGAGTTGATTGCTTCGAGAGGGCTATTTCTCTGCTCGAATCTCATCGTTGCCTCTATCCCTTGAGCCGTCTTTACCAAAGCCGTAAAATGGCCGGGGAAGTTCTGGCAACATGGCGCCGAATAATTGAAGGAGAGACTGGTGAGGGAGGAGACTTAGGCGACGGAGAGCAGAGAGTGCGATCATATCTTGCTAAAATTCGCAACACTGCCTTGGTAGAGGAATATGGCGTGTGGTTAGCTACTCGGAATCCCAGGTTGGGCGTGCAAGTCTTCGCTGAAGATCGAAGCTTGGTCAAGTTTCAGCCAGCCCAAGTTGTCCGAATCCTTCGTGAAGGAGCTCCTGGCGCTGTCAAGGATTACTTGGAATATCTTGTGTTCGACAAAAGTCACACCGAATACATCAATGAGCTTATTGCTTACTACTTGGATATTGTTATGACCAAGTTCGAAGAATCGAAAGAGGCGAGGGAAATTTTAGCGCAGACGTACGAATCGTATCGAGCATTACGTCCTCCGAAACCTACGTATCGACAGTTCATCACTGACAATATGGTCGATGAGGAGTGGTGGCACAGCCGCCTCCGGCTTCTTCAATTGCTTGGAGGTAGTCAAGGAACAGCCTCGGAGTATGATGTTGCTGCCATCCTCGCCAGAATTGCACCATATACTCAGGAACTCGTTCCCGAAGTAATCATTCTTGATGGTCGGCAAGGTCAGCACGAAGAAGCTCTCAAGCTTTTAACTCACGGTCTCGGTGATTATGACACAGCCATTAGTTATTGTTTGCGAGGTGGTTCAAGCATCTACCATCCTATCATCACTGGAACCATGGCTCGGGAAAGCCTTCCAAGTCATGAACAGCAAGCGAAGCTCTTCAACTTCTTACTATCAGAATTTCTGCAGATCGAAGATGTCAGCAATCGTATTGAGCAGACAAGCAGCCTGCTCGAAAGGTTCGGCAGCTGGTTTGACGTCGGCTACGTCCTTAGGTTGATTCCTGATTCCTGGTCGGTGGAGCTTGTTTCTGGCTTCTTGGTCAGCGCTCTGAGGCGGATTGTAAGAGAGCGTAGCGAAACTATGATTGCGAAAGCCCTGAGCGGCGCAGATAACTTGAAGGTCACGGCGAGCCTGATTGAGGAGATCGATGCCGCCGGGCCTTCAATCGAAGCTGAGAGCTAATCTGATCTACATGTAAATATAAATAAATAATCACGTGATGAGTAACCATATAGAAGAAGCTCGTGGTTGCATTCGGGTGCTCTTCTGGCATACTTTAGGTGCCAAGCAACTTCGGATGATGAAAGACAACGAACCTCAGGGTCACAGGGTCTGTTACACATCGCTCTAATGTTCCAAAGGCTCTGTCTGGTACGATGACATCGTCCGGAAGTTGAAGATGTGATTTCTCCGAGCTCAGAGGATTCTACACATCACCCACTCATTACTATCTCTATTTAATAACGTTGGAAGGATTGTCTGTACTTATTCAGTGACATGATTGACTTATCTCACAGCTCATCATTCGCCAAAGCCTCAAACTGGTTCGACATCCCAAGCCCCAACCTTCTCATATGACACCATTCCGATGACTTTCCTCGCTACCATATCCGTTGTCTCCCTCGCCATTTAACATCCGAAATAGACTTAAACACCTTCCGGGTACCTCGTTGGTCACATTTCTGGACCTATCTTCTGAATTCGAAACGGAGCTCGATCTGATTCTCATTCACAACAAATGTATGCACAGACGTCTGTATATTCAAATGAGAATCTTTCATGATTCGTCAACCCATCCAAGCGCTTGGCCCATCTTGACTTTCTGACCTTTCTCCACATTCCAATTCCATCCGCCTTTTCTCTTCGTCTTCTCACCCATCCAGCCTTCGTCGAGACTTGGTCTCCGTCCCTTTGGTGCTTCGAAGACCAACACAACTGTGCTCCCTAACTGAAAACCACCCATCTCCTCGCCTCTCTTTAAAGCATGACCATGTAGAATTGGGCTTGCTGCCTCATAAGAAGCTTCAGCAAAGCCACTATATGGCTCTCCGCGCTTCGCTGCCTCCTCAGCTGCTCGGTCAGCCGCAGTGTCCGTCGTCAAAGAATTCGTCCGAAGCTCTCGATCGAAATTGACCTTGATGGAGCCAACATTGGTTGCTCCGACAGGGGTGAACGAAAAGAAACCCCATCGCCATCTGCCTAGCAGCACAACTCGCTCATTCAAAGTAAAAAGCCCGGGTAAAGTTCTTTGGAGGTAAGGTGATACAGAGTACAACTCTCCTGCAAAGTGCCGACGCTTCTCTACAACCCAGGAACACGGCGAGTGAAAGCGATGGTAATCGCCAGGTGCAAGATAGACAACTACGTAGAACAAAGCGGTTTGATGCTCTGAAGTAAGTCGAGAATACCATGGCCTTTCTCCTAAGGCGAGATCTGCTCGAACTTCGGCTTCCGAAGAGGCTTTTGGTGTTGTAGATGCATCTTGGGCCTTCTTGGATTTCTTTTGTGGCGGCCCGGAAAACAGATTTGGAAGTGTATATGAGATGCCATTGACCTGAGCAAATTCCTCATCTTGTTTGATAACATCTTCATCGCCATATTTGTAAGTGGCGACACTTTGTTGATGGTTGTCGCCCTTGGAGGTGAAGATTCTTGCTGGGTCTGAGGGATTGGGTGACGTTCCAGGCTTACTAGTTCCAAGAAGAGCATCAAGACTATAAGTCATGCCTTTGACTTGCTCTACCTCTCCACTTACAATTGCCCCGAATTGAAGAACTCGGCCATCAGCTGGAGAAAGCAGAGCATTCGGGTTAAGATCAAGGGGTCGAACTCCGGGTTTTAATGTCCGATAAAAGAACGATGCGAGATTTGGGTATACATGAAGATCGGGTTCTGATACTTCGGAGAGACTGGACTATGGTTAGCTCAGAAACGGAATTAAAGTTGGAGGAGAGTCACACTTTACGCCGAAAATGAAAGAATATAACTTGAAACCAGGAACTCGTAAATAGTATGGAATCTCGAGTTCGTTGAACTTGCCCCACAGTCTCGATATAGCCTTTAAAGGCAGGGTGGACATGACTTGAACTTGCCTGGCTGTTGTCAGCCGCTTCTACTCTTGTTCTGAAAGAAAATACGAACCATGGTCCACTTGGCCTAATCCGTTCTCTTCTCTTTGGTCTCTCTCCTGGACCTCCTTCCCCATTCTCTCTGCCAGAACTTGTAGTCGTAACATATCCGTCATCTTCCCATTCCACCTCTCGCCTTAATCTTTCCCGCTCATTGACTTTGTAGAACTGGACGAGACCGAGAAACCCTATTCCAAGGCCAACCGGTATGGGATACCATTTTATCTTGGTCTCACCCAAGGCCTTCCGTAGTCGTGTGCCAAAGGAATCTTTGTAGCTAGGCTGCTGACGATATAACTTTGTCGAGGAAGAGAAGAGTCGTGAGCTGTGGCACCGACAGGCACATCGCTGCTGTGATAGCGAGAAGAGGACGGGTAATCGGCACAGAACCTGGGATTGAGCAAATATTCGAGGTCCCACTGATGTTGCCAACGGCTGGAAAGCCATTTTGAGGGGAAGCATAAGGAATTTGGACGATTGTGCTAGACTTGCCGGCCATGGATGAAACTGTCTGATATGACGATTGTGGTTGCTTTTTGCAAGTCATCACAGATTCTGCCCATGCCGACAGCTAGATTGGGTCACCGCCTGACAGGGGTTAACACGAACCACCTTTCATCAGCTACGGAGCTTCAGACGGACAGCAGACAACTTGCCAAACATCCGTTATGTTTGAGATGTTGCTGACATTCCCTCCTTGGCTCTGATTTCTTTCACGTACCGCAAAATGCCCTTGTGAGAAAGGAGTTTCCCTCCAGACAGCTCCACCGACTTCACTTGGTGTCGGTCATCACAATGTCGGAACCTCCTGGCGCACCCAGTGCACCCGATGCCTCGACTAGAGATGAAGAGCGATCAGAGCCGTTGAGTTTCACTCTTCAGATTATTTCGCCCTCCATTGGCGTCACTGGTCCCCTCTGCTTTCCCCTGCTACCCGCCACGGCGACAGTTAAGCAGTTGAAGGCAAAGATTCGAGATGCTCTGCCCTCGAAGCCGGTTGATGAAAGCCAGCGGCTTATTCATCGAGGCCGTATGCTTGCGAGAGAGACAGAGACGATGTTGGAGATTTTTGGCCAAGAGACGGTTGTCGATCTATTTTCCTCTTGCCAATACTATCACTGACGTATCTAGCTTTCCAATCCCGAACCCCAAACCCTACATCTAGTGCTTCGGCCTACAGCCTCAGAAGGTGTATCTACTCGAACTCCAGTCCCAGTCCCAGCTACCCCCGCTCAACCTCCGAATTTGAATCCTATTGCGCCACAATTCCCACGGCCCCAGTCTACACCTGCAAACCCGAATTATGGTATGCATGCCCAGCAACCTCTTCCCGGCTTTCAGCATGTGCAGCAGCACCAGGTCCTACACCAAGTTGAACACATCCAGAATATCATGGCTCAGAGGCTTCAGCAGTTGCAGCGGGAAACTCAGCGGTTGCATCAGGAAATGGGGTTGCTTGATCAGAGAACACGTACACAGGCCGTACCAGGATCTCTTTTCGCAAGTCAGCAGCCTCCTGCTCCACAAAATCCAGCAGCAGCACAAAGTCTATTCCAACCTCCCTTACGCCAACCTCCAGCTCCCCCTGCTTTACTCCAAAATTTGATCAACCAACAACAAAGGGAGCGTGCCGCTGACGGTCGTCAAGGTGTGCAAGATACCGGTGGAAATCCTTCTACCTTTGGCCCTGTTCCTCCATCGGTGTCCGGCCGCTCAAGCCCAAATATCCACCGGCCCGATCATACGACCACGTATACTCGAGAAGGCGTTGGTCCCAACGGGGAGAGATGGCATGTGACGGTAAATGAGACAACTACCACTGTCCCTATTGCACAGTCACAACCGCAACCACATCACCATCATCATCACCAACATGGTGGTGTGAATCCTGCACTGGATATTCAGGCAGTCCTGCGAAATGCAGACAGATTCATGGCCGCTCAAGGAGGGCGAAACAACATGCAAAGAAGTTCCTCTGTCCCACCTGGGGGCTCAGCTCCATTTGCTCCGAGCATCACTCGACCGGGGACACCTGGATCAATGAATACCCCTGCTACAATAAGCAGTTCCCCGTCATCCTCATTAGTTCCGAATCCCCCCACTTTACCAACTTGGAATCCAAATCATCAACTAGCCGCTTCTATTCCCCAATCGTCAAATGGACCTGTGGTCTATATTTTATCCTCTCCTTCCGGACCTCGAGCGCTGCTTGTTAATAATGCGGAGGCTTTCTTTACCCCACGTCAGCATTCGAGACGCCACCAATCACCTGCTACAGGTCTTGGCCAAGCAAGAGCACCAGTCGGCCATGCAGATTATCGTATCAGACCTGCCCAACGGGCTCGACACAACCACCACCAACAGCAAGACGGTGCTCCACTTGAGCCTATAAATGCTCCTCATGCTAACCCGGGCGGCGGAGCGTTGGCTGCACGGGTTGGGCCCCTTCTCTGGCTTGTCGTACGTTTGATTGGATTTGTGTGGTTCTTTACAGCCGGCAATCCTAGCTGGACCAGGTGGCTGATGGTCAGCGGTCTTGCATTCGTCGTGTTCATTATCAACACAGGAATTTTTAATGGAATCGCCGAGCAGGTTTGGGGTCCTGTTCGGAGGCATCTCGAAGGCCTGATACCTCTCGCTCCTGAGAACCCTCCTGAGAATCTTGTCGGCTTAAACGCTCGAGAGCTCAATCGGAGGGAGGAACTACGGAGAGTGGCAGCTGCAGACCCACAACAACCCGGTGCAGCAGCCCCGCCGGCAGATGAAGTTCCACAGCAGCGGCGAAGGCCAGGTGAACTCGATCCGGCCGAGGTTGCCGCCCGACTACTCGACCAGCACAGACAAGCTAATGCAGGATGGTTAATCACACAAATACGACGGGCTGAGCACTCTTTGCTGCTGTTTCTTGCTAGTCTAGTCCCAGGAGTGGGTGAACGGCATGTCAGAGCTAGAGAGCTTGAAAATGCTGCCGTTGAGGAAGAGCGACAGCGCCAAATTACAGCCGCAGAAGCGGCTAATGCTACTGAAAATGCGGATGGCGAGGCAGTTGGACGAAGCACAGAAGTTGCGGGCGAGAACAGCGAGCGGGTTCAAGCTGAAAATCAGGATACACCCGCTGTTCGACCTCTTGTTGAGGTCTGAGGACTCACGTGGCGATGAGGACTATGAGACACACCTTCTAAAAGAAAAGCATAGCTTAGAGACGAACGACAAGAAGCTCAAACTGACTTAATTCCAAACAAGCTCCAACAGAGAGAACTCGCGTGACTTTCAGCTGAACCCTCCGTCAAACTCAACCCAATGTTCCTCTTAATTTTTGAACGAGTTGGCTGGAATTTTTTGGTATTGCCACGAGGTTCGATTTGATGAGACTCCATATCTGGATTGACACAGCCAGGTCCCTTCTTGGACTCTCTGCTTCCACGTCACAAATTCACATGACGTACCAAAGGGAGTTTTCTTATAATAGAACAATAACGTATATTAAGAGTAGAAAGGGATTGTATGCTATGCAACGCTAAGTGCAAAAAAAAATGTCTTTCATTTCCGACTTGAGCACGCTTAGAAGGACAGCCCAGGATGGCAATTATCAGTCCAGCTGATGCTCGTGGGCGTTTTGGGGCTTCTGGAACTTCTTCGTCTCTTTGGCTCGGGCTCTGGAACCGAGTCAGAGTCCGATTGCTTGCGCTTCTTTGGGCTAGGGAGTACGAAGTCAGCGTCCTCATGGTTAACCTTCTTGGGGCCGGGATCCGAGGCTGTGCTTCTAGTTCTGCGTTTCTTGGTGACCCGACTCGAGATCATGTTCTGTTTTCTTCGGCTCTTGGGGCTTGAAGGTGAGCCAGCGCTCTCCTTTCTTTGTCTCTTAGGGTGTGGGCTCGAGGCAATGATGTTCTCGTCGAGCACACTCTCCTCGTTGTTTTCTACCTCGGCCTTTCTTTTCTGCGCCTTTGGCTTAGGTGCAACCAGGCCCAGCTTTTTGTTCTCCTTGAGTCTCCTGGCGTTGTCAACGCGCTTGTCGAGATTGTTCTTGTGGATGTCAATACTGTTGCCTTCTCGCATCTCTCGGATTTTCTGGAGATGCTTTGGTTGCTTCTCCAGGTGCTCGTGAGTGAGGGCGGAGCTCAGAGTGTACTGGTAGTATTCCGCCGGTCGTTGCCCATAGACTTCCTCTGGTCGGGTGGGTGTGAACTGTTGCCAAGGTTTAGAGTATCCGATGAAATCTCGCACTATTCCTGCCATGCTCTCATGGTCGCGTGTGATAGCCATCCTGTTCTTCCCTTCGCGGAAAACACGTGTATCTGGGAGAACGTTGAACTCCTTGCAGAGTTGAGGAAAGTCGAGAAACTTTTCAATGCAGTAGAGGTGGACGTATCCCGCATTGTGGAAAGGATCTGTCTTTCGCTTGGTAGAGTGCTCCTCGAAGCATATACGGAATTCACCCTTGCGAATAGTGCGGAAATGGTCAGGGCAGTCGGTAAAGCGACATTTGTCGGAGAACTTGTCGGGATAGCGGCGTCCGCTGTCGGCGGGAACAGTTTGGACCCAAAGCTTGAGTCCAGAGTTCTTGGGACCGCGGTGGTTATGGAGAGGGTGCTTCCCGATGTACTCGACGATCTGGCCCACCGTGAAAGAGTGAAGCGGGTTGAGCTCGCCATGTTCGGTGTACTGAAACAATTGGTCGCCAGTGTCAGGGTTGATGGAGCCCCAAGAAGCAGGTCGACACTGAAGAGGTTCATAGAACTCTGCTGGGTTGAAGTTTCTGATGTTGTCTGGGCGTTTGTTGCCTGCTTTCTTCACGCGAGCAATCCGTCTTGGAGAGAGTGGTGGTGCTGGAGCAGGTGATGCCATGTTATTTTGGAGTGCAGCGACAAATTCTTGCTGTTTCTCGCGTTGCAACTCTTCTTCAAGTGCCGATTGGAGTTGTTGTTCAAAGGGAAAGTTGACTCTGTCTATGACTCGGAGAGGGGTGACTGGGCTGCTGAAGTGGTTGAGGATGGCATTGAGGTACTGGCGTTCTTGCGCGGGGTCCAGCCCAAGGAGAGCAGGGTCGATTGGGGCAACCGTAACAGGCTGACCCCGACCTTGGAGTTGACTGACGCCCGAGGGTGAATACATGACGGCAGGGGTGGCGTTGGTTCCGCCATTGTAATCATCCCGAAGATCGAAATGACCTTGATCGAAGCCCGAGGATGATGTGAAATCGGCAGGATTGACGTATAATCCGCTCGACTCTCCGTTATAATCATCATGATATCCGATCTCCGGTTGAAAGTTTCTATCCATCAGCTCTTCCTCAGGATATATGGATGGTGGCACAATGCCATCACGCAGCGGTCCGTCCTGGTAAATGCGAAAGTCGAATTCGTCGAAATTTGCGGTCTCCTCGACTAAAGAAGGGTCCACAGGAGGGTAGTTGCCATTATCAAAGCTTGGGAGATCCGTAGTGTCTTCAAAAAAGGATTCGTTAAACTTGTCCATGATGGCTATGTAATCTAGCAGCACAGCTGTCTAGAAGTACTTGTGAGAGTAGAGTCAGTGACGAGAAGTAGTAAATGACGTAAATTGCACGATCCAGTCGTGATATAAGAATAAGAGTTGCTGTTTCAGAGAGTGAGAAGAGAGCCACGGGAGAAAGTAAATGAACGAAAAAGGACGAATACAATGGGGATTGTGATGTTCATATAGGAAACTCGATTGGTTGTGTGGCTTCGATCTTTCTTAGACTCGACAGGTTAGAACAAGGCAGAGGGTCAAATTGGTTAAAGGAATCCAAAAATAAATTCATAGACAATGAAATTGAGATGCTAATTCGAATAAAGACGACAAAATTGGAGAGCAATTCCATTGTCCCCTAATATAACTACGAATTCAGGCTTCAGATTCGCTGCTTTGCCCATACTGATGGCGACTTAATGCCCAGCAGGCTTTCGACTTTGAGGGAAATCCTGTTACGAGTATTTCCCAACAAAATGACAAGTATTGGGAATCAGACCACTCGACTTTGCCAGATGAGAAAATATGGCAGACAAGAATCCTCGACAAAGACGAGTTTACCTAACTAACAAAGGAACACTGCTTTGAACATGGCATTCGCTGCCCTTCGCCATTTATTCCAAATTTAGTGGGAGGTGGTTCACTTCATTGTTTCATTGCGTGCAATTGACAAGGCACCAATCTGGATTTCCCGCAAAAGGCAAAAAGTCTCTGGTCAAGTATTCGAGTTTCGAGGTCTTGGTCACGCTTGTGACTTATGAGTAAGCTTGATACAAGATGTCCTAGGAGCACAACGAGGGCCATTCTCTTCCGAGAATTTCGTGAGGCTAGCCAGAATTAGAAAGAGTTCCTCCCAGGAAGTGATTGGCGAGACTTCAGAGTCTGGAACCTCCGCTTGCTGATTGAATACTTTATAGAGAAGTTAGCAAACATATCAATGATTAGCAGTGGTGATTAGATTGTAAATCGTGTAGGCAAGTCAGAAGGTCTCCAAAGATACGTCCACATAATTTTTAGGAACAGGTCTTGGTTCATCATTTTCGACCGTAAGAGCGCAGGAAATATTAAATATAAACTCACAAATCTACAGCCGTACTGACTTTGACTAGTCAGTTCAGGAATGGGCCAAAGAGACAAAGACTCGCAATACTGTTCAATTTCCAATTGAAAGGCACTGGGGAACTTTGCCTCGGCGCTCCGTGGAGTCGAGACACTTAACTTTGCCTCTTCATCTCCTCTAATGGCGGCACTGGCTTAGACTGCTCTCAAGTTGAAACATCACACGGCACAAATGAGTCGACATGCTCTCCAGGGCATAGAGAAGGACAATCGCCGTCGATGGAAGCGTAGTTGACGAGATCGATAGATGACTTGTAATTGAAGGATATGTCGGAATGGAAAGATTGTTGAGGAAGCAAATGTGCGCACGAAAGAATGAAAGGTTCTCCACTCCCGGAAGTGGCGTTTGCTCTAAACCGAAACAGGACCTAGCGCCCTGGGCTGCAGCATCAGGTTTATCCGGCCAGGAATACGAAGAGCCAGCCAAGGTGCTGTCTTGAGCAGCTCTTAAACCTTGGCCATGACCTATTCTGCTTCTTGACGCTCGTTCTGATACTCTCTTCAATCTGGATCCAAATCGCCAACTCGGATACATGCTCTCGAGTTCGAGTACCTAAGGGCCCCCTAAGTCCACCGATTCTCCTTCATATAGCTTCGTCGCATTGGGACTGGCGATTGAAGCCCTTCCCCGTCTTTGGGCATTGCCGAGATGGAAACAGGGAACCCGGAGCTGCAAGGCAAGCTTCAACAGCTTGAACTTGAATTCCAGGCAAGTTGCAGTGTTTATATGGGCAGGAGACGTGTTTTGGGTTTCGACGCGTGCCCGAGTGGGATGTGCGTTGATACAAGTGGGATGTTGGGGATGGACACCAACCTATGGACTCGTGCTTACTTTTGTACATTAGGAGGGAGACATCACTGAGAAAGGGTAAGGGTTAACGAAAGTCTACTGCGCTGTCCCTGCGCAGTCGATTCCCTGCGAATTGTGAAATTGTTTCTGATTCAGCTCTGCAGATATCAAAAACGACGAACCCTCCTACTCTCACAATATCTAGGCTCGTCTGCTGTTGCGGCGGAGTTGAAAGGTTTGCGTATACACTCTCCCGACAATACTGCGCATCCAATCAACGATGGGACCCGAAGTGCCTCGCTCGCGGCTCTCAATGCGAACTCGACCGAGAATTACGGCACCACACCAGAGGTGCCCCCTCAATCGCCTGCCAGAATAGGTCCTTCCCCACATTTGGACACAATGGCGAGCGATTACAGCAGCTTTGGGAATAATCGAGGGCAGGGAGGAGGATTCTCCTATGCTGGTCCGCCGAAAGCTCTGCGACTCGGTGTTCACAATCCGGGACAGAGACCACACTTATCCAGCCATGACTCTCTGTTTCTACCAGGCACTCCTGCATCTGGGGGAAACTCGATCGAGCCCACCATGACAATGGCATCGTCAGTCTCAGGGGCGAATTATGCTTTCAATCCGGCACAACAAGTCGGTTACGTTGAACAACATGCAGATGCTTATGAGAGCCAGGCTGGGACAATGATGGACAGGAACGGCACCATGTTGGGCGAGTCACAACAGGGCTATTTCTCTGACTTTGCTGGTCAACAAAGCTACGACCATGGGCCACCAAACTCATATGGTGGAGGGCCGCATCGGTATTCCTCGAGCGACGCCTTCTCTCCAACGGCTGCGATGGCACCACCGATGTTGAGCACTAGCGATCTTCCTCCACCCGCTGCACTAGAGTATCAAATGCCGTTGGAACCGCGAGAAGTCCCTTTTGCGGTCTATGACCCCCAAGATGAGAATACGCCCATGTCAAAATTCGATAACATCGCAGCAGTATTAAGGCACCGGGCCCGAAATAATGCCAAGGCGCCAGCATACTGGGTTTTAGACGGCAGGGGGAAAGAAGTCTCCTCAATTACCTGGGATAAGCTGACGAGCAGGGCCGAAAAGGTCGCTCAAGTGATCAGGGACAAGAGCTCTTTATATCGTGGTGATCGGGTCGCCCTGATCTACCGAGATACGGAAATCATTGACTTCGCTATCGCTCTGCTCGGTTGCTTCATTGCTGGAGTAGTAGCTGTTCCCATCAATGATCTGGAAGACTACGCCAAGCTGAATCTGATTCTCACATCTACGCAGGCGCATCTTGCGCTCACTACGGATAACAACTTGAAGGCATTTCAGCGAGATATCACTACACAGAAACTTAATTGGCCTCGCGGAGTAGAATGGTGGAAGACTAACGAATTTGGAAGTTTTCACCCGAAAAAGAAGGATGATGTGCCGCCGTTGACCGTGCCGGATCTTGCTTATATCGAATTTTCGAGGGCACCGACAGGTGATTTACGAGGAGTTGTCATGAGCCATCGCACAATCATGCATCAGATGGCCTGCCTGAGTGCGATATTCTCGACGGTGCCGTCCGGTAGTCAGGCCGACACGTTCAACGCTGGTCTTCGAGATAAGAATGGCAAGCTGATGGTCAGTCAAAGGGGAGGGACTGAAATTCTGCTATCTTACCTGGACCCTCGGCAAGGCATTGGCATGATCCTGGGTGTGCTGTTGACAGTGTACGGAGGGCACACAACTGTTTGGATGGAAGGCAAAGCCGTTGAGACCCCCGGACTTTACGCCCACATAACCACCAAATACAGAGCCACGTTGATGCTTGCAGATTATCCAGGTCTCAAACGGGCAGCTTATAACTATCAACAAGACCCACTTACCACCAGAAACTACAAGAAAGGCATGGAGCCGAACTTTGCTCATGTCAAACTATGTTTGATAGACACTCTGACCGTGGACTGCGAATTTCACGAAGTTTTAGCGGATCGTTGGCTCCGACCAATGCGAAATCCGCGAGCTCGCGAGTTAGTTGCGCCCATGTTGTGTCTTCCAGAGCATGGAGGTATGGTTATTAGTATGCGTGATTGGTTAGGCGGAGAAGAACGTATGGGCTGTCCACTGAAGTTAGACATGGGCTCAGACACTGCGTCAGAAAACGGAAAAGTGGAAGAGAAGGAGAAAGAGAAGGAAAAATCCCCAGGGGCTGGTTTTGGCAGCTTAATCGGAGGAGGCACTACGACGTCCACTCAAGAGCAAGGTAGGACAGAGCTAAGCGAAGTGCTTCTGGATCGAGAATCGTTGAAAACGAACGAGGTTGTGGTCATCGCGATTGGGGAAGAAGCGCGAAAGAAAGCGAGCAGTGAGCCAGGGACAGTCAGAGTGGGAGCTTTTGGATTTCCGATTCCAGACGCGACCTTGGCAGTTGTCGATCCCGAAACTGGTCTCCTCGCTTCGCCGCATTCTGTGGGTGAAATTTGGGTCGATTCTCCATCCCTTTCCGGGGGCTTTTGGGCCTTGCCAAAGCACACCGAACAGATATTTCACGCGAGACCATATAAGTTCGAGCAGGGTGACCCTACGCCGATGATGGTCGAGCCTGAATTTTTACGAACAGGTCTGCTTGGAACAGTCATCGAAGGCAAGATTTTCGTTCTTGGTCTGTACGAAGACCGGATACGACAGAAAGTGGAATGGGTCGAACACGGCCATGAAGTTGCTGAGCATCGATACTTTTTCGTTCAACACATCATTGTGAGCATCATGAAGAATGTCACGAAGATTTATGACTGCTCAGCTTTCGACGTCTTCGTCAACGATGAACACCTTCCAGTTGTGTTGTTAGAGTCGAAATCGGCTTCCACTGCCCCGGTGACATCCGGAGGCCCTCCACGCCAACTTGATACAGCGCTTCTGGACTCACTTTCAGAAAGATGCATGGAGGTTTTGCTTCAGGAGCATCATCTCAGAGTATATTGCGTCATGATCACAGCCCCTGACACTCTGCCAAAAGTTCTCAAGAATGGGCGAAGAGAAATTGGTAATATGTTGTGTAGGCGAGAGTTTGATCTCGGCAATTTGCCCTGTGTACATGTCAAATTTGGCGTTGAAAGAGCCGTTCTAAACCTCCCAATTGGGGTGGACCCAATTGGAGGTATCTGGTCACCCATCGCCTCACAGACACGAGAAGACATTTTGTCACCCGGGGACAAGCAGTATTCGGGTATCGATCGCCGAGAGGTTGTCATTGATGATCGGACGTCGACTCCTCTCAACAATTTCTCGAGCATTGTCGATTTGCTTCAATGGAGAGTTGCACGCCAAGCGGAGGAATTATCCTACTGCACAATTGATGGCAGAGGCAAGGAAGGCAAGGGCATAACATGGAAGAAGTTTGACACAAAAGTCGCTGCGGTAGCCATGTACCTCAAGAACAAGGTCAAGATCCGAGCGGGCGACAACTTGATACTCATGTATACGCATTCGGAAGACTTCGTCTATGCTGTACATGCGTGCTTCTGCCTTGGAGCAACAGCTATCCCGATGGCTCCCTTGGATCAGAACCGTTTGAATGAAGATGTCCCGGCTTTCCTTCACATGGTAGCTGATTACAAAGTCAAAGCTGTCTTGGTAAATCAAGATGTTGATCATCTTGTGAAGCAGAAGACGGTGTCGCAACACATAAAGCAGTCAGCGCAAGTATTGAAGGTTACAATGCCGAGCATTTATAATACAACGAAGCCGCCAAAACAGAATAGTGGATGTAGAGACCTCGGCTTGACGATGCAACCAAGCTGGGTACAACCTGGCTATCCCGTCTTAGTATGGACGTATTGGACTCCTGATCAGCGTCGCACAGCAGTCCAACTTGGACACGACACTATTATGGGCATGTGCAAAGTGCAGAAAGAAACCTGTCAGATGACGAGTTCAAGACCAGTGTTGGGTTGTGTTCGCAGCACCATGGGTTTGGGCTTCATCCATACATGTCTTATGGGCATATTCGTCGGTGCCCCCACCTACCTCGTCTCTCCGGTCGAGTTTGCACAAAACCCAATCTCGTTGTTCTTGACATTATCGAGGTACAAGATCAAAGACACATATGCGACGCCCCAAATGCTAGATCATGCAATGGCCATCATGCCGGGAAAAGGTTTCACCTTACATGAGCTTAAGAACATGATGATCTCTGCTGAGGGGCGACCTCGTGTGGACGTCTTCCAGAAAGTGCGACTTCACTTTGCCCAAACAGGACTCGATCGTACGGCCATTAACACCATTTATTCCCATGTCCTCAATCCTATGATCGCATCTCGATCGTACATGTGTATTGAACCCATTGAACTCTGGCTGGATAAGCAGGCATTGAGGCGTGGGATGATTTATCCTGTGGACCCTGAAGCTGATCCAAAGGCTCTTCTGGTTCAGGATTCTGGCATGGTGCCCGTGTCAACCCAGATAGCGATCGTGAACCCCGAAAGCCGAGCGCTATGCCACGACGGCGAGTATGGTGAAATCTGGGTTGAGTCGGAAGCTTGCGTGAAAGCCTTTTACAGATCTAAAGATCCATTCGACTCCGAGCGGTTCGATGGTCGTACACTTGATGGTGATCCAATGGTTCAGTATGTCCGTACCGGGGATCTTGGGTTCTTGCACAATGTTAGCCGGCCGATTGGCCCAAATGGTGCGCAGGTTGACATGCAAGTGCTCTTCGTCTTGGGTAGCATTGGTGAAACTTTTGAGATCAACGGACTCAGTCACTTCCCAATGGATATTGAGTATTCAGTTGAACATTGCCACAAAAGCATTGTGCCAGGGGGCTGGTAAGATTTTCTCCTAAATCGCTAAAATTCGACTAACATGTGCAGTGCTGTCTTCCAAGCTGGCGGACTCATAGTAGTTCTCGTCGAGGTAGGAAGAAAGGCGTATCTTGCTTCCATCGTTCCCGTCATCGTAAATGCAATTCTCAATGAACACCAAATCGTTGTTGACATTGTCGCGTTCGTCAATAAGGGAGACTTCCCAAGATCAAGACTTGGTGAGAAGCAAAGAGGCAAAATATTGGCCAGCTGGGTCACACGAAAGATGCGCACTATGGCACAATTTGGAATTCGGGATGCCGACTCAGGTCTTGCTGATCTTGCTGAAGCTCTGGAGCCACGTAGTGGTATAGCCAGTATCAGAAATGGGAGCGTAATGGCAAGTAGTCTCCGGAATGTGGAATCAGCTCCACAGATTCGGGAAGAACGCGAGTTTGAGCGACAGCAAGTGGGAGCTCGGAATAGTTATGTCCCACTTCCGACTGGGATTTCCGAAATGCCGGCCCAGAATTATGACGATTCAATCGTTGGATCACCTAACAAAGAGAACGGGGCCTCCACAAAAAGCGATGATACCCCAACAGACACCCGAAAGAATCATTTCGAGCTTCCAAGCGACGACTATGACCCGGAGAAAAACAACTTCTTGGATGAATTTGAGATTCCCGGATTTTCAAAGACGGAGTCTCTTGATATTCCCCCACCTCAGGTTGGGCCAAAGCCAGTTTCGAGTCACAGAATCAGTCTGCCAGCAGTTGAGGGAAGAGAAGGCGATCTGTGGACGTTGCCAAGTCAGCAACCTCGTGGCGGTTTGAGAGTACAAAACGGATCGAGTGATGAAGATGACGATTCATGGGAACAGGATGCGATAATGCACATGAATCTTGCAGGGCGATAATTGGACAGGGGATGTTGGAGTTCTGCATGATATATGGATAGATGAAGCGCGATGTTTTGATAGACCATCCGTTAGTGGTCATGGTTTTGATTCGATTCATGGCGGGGTGTTCTGTGTTATCAAATGAAGCATGGACGGGGTCGGAGCATTATAGTTGTTTATGAAGTGACAAAAGGGTACTGTTGTGTATAGTGGTGGTGGATTCAATAATGATATAAAGAGAATTTCTTGTAGTATTGTGGCCAAGATCTTGATAGTACCACGCCCGGTGATATGCTGATGGGGAAAATCCTTCCATTCATTTACGGAGATTTGATAGTACCATTGACTCCTAGAATTGAATATCTGGAAATTTGAGAAGCAAGGATTGAGACTAGTAGGCTCACTCGAATGAAATTTTCGGATTTCAGGCATTGAAGGCTAAGCCGTTAACGTGGTGCTTTGGAGGTTGCCTTGACAAACTGAAGAAGAAAAATGAGAGGGAGAATGTTCTACATCCTTTGGTACTTACACAT
This sequence comes from Hyaloscypha sp. PMI_1271, assembly GCA_021399465.1. Taxonomy (NCBI): domain Eukaryota; kingdom Fungi; phylum Ascomycota; class Leotiomycetes; order Helotiales; family Hyaloscyphaceae; genus Hyaloscypha; species Hyaloscypha sp. PMI_1271. Next base: position 144,975 of record JAJTUS010000024.1, on the reverse strand, counting down.
TCCACATGAACGACCACACATAACATCACAAATATTCCCTCTTTCTTGGAGCTTCCCTGGTCACCTGGCTCGGGTCGTCCACTCCCACTCCCACCAGGCCCCGTCCAGTACCAGTCACGTGCGCATTCCTCGATCTTCAGCAGCTTCCCTGTCTTCAGGTAACACCCAGTGCGGGAAGCTGCATCAAGGCACGGTTTCAACTCACAAACTCGTCCGCTATCGCCTTTGTCTCTACAAACCCTTGGGCAAAGGATAGAGTAAAGACGAGCTCGCCATGGCCGGGGCACCGGGGAAAGAGGTGGAAGTGGAGGCAGAGCAGCCTGCGTTGCAGGTCATCGTTTTGGTAAGCCAGCACCTTCCCTCACCAGCAGCGCTCACTTTGAGGGTATTCGCGTGAGGGTGCCGGAGTCTTGCGTCATGAGAGATTGATGCGGCTTTGCGCATCTTTCCTTTCTTTTGCCAGACAATCCCTTTGTTCCATCGTTCCGCTGTTGCGGCTCTCTGCAGGGCTGAGAAGGTCACGTGGCAGCGCATGTAGACCCCGATCTGTTATGAGCGAGTCATGGTTCTTTCCTGAGGGACAGACAGCACAGATCTCAATGATGACAGTCAGGTTGACTAATTCGCTAACAAAAATGCGTGCAGGGTTCGGGAGGCGGACCCGTGGAGGACAACATTACAGCATTCCTGGTTCGATCCACTGCTGTCGGCTGGAAGAAAGGATGCTTGCTTGCAGTTGATGCAGGTGTCCACCTGGCCGCTATTTCAAAGATCCTAGAACGCCATAAAGCGGACAGATCAGGAAACGATCAGAAGCAAGCCGTCACCTTGATTGATGGACCCTTCGAAGGCCTTCAGATCCCTCACTCCTCCGCCAGTGCAAACGCAGCACACATATCACGCACTCTTGTTGATACTTACCTTGTGACACATCCGCACCTCGACCATATCTCTGGATTTGTGGTGAACACTGCCGCTATGCCCGGATCTCGTCCAAAACGTCTGGCTGGATTGCCATCTACCATTGAGGCTTTCAAGAACCACATTTTCAACAATGTCATCTGGCCAAACCTGTCGGATGAGAACAATGGCGCTGGACTGGTTACTTACATGAGATTAGTGGAAGGCGGCTCTCCTGCTCTTGGCGACGGCGAGGGCAAGGGCTACGTTGAAGTGTGCGACGGACTGAGTGTGAAAACTTGGGGTGTTAGTCATGGTCATTGTATCGAGAGGCACAGTCATCGAGGGTCAAGTTTTGGGCTTGGATCGAGTAGTTCTCAACTGGATGCATCGCCACGGCAACGTACTACGTCCGGATCGCAATCACAGCTTCAACCACCCTCTCGAACAAGTTCCGGATCAGGCTTCATCCCGGGAGAACTACTGAGAGTCGAATCTCAGGAGCGGATATGCGTCTATGATAGCTCAGCGTACTTTATTCGAGATATTGCCACCGGCAAGGAAATTTTGATGTTTGGAGACGTGGAGCCAGATACGATTTCACTATCGCCACGCAACAAGCATGTCTGGAGTGAAGCTGCGCCAAAGATCGCATCCGGCCATCTAAGAGGAGTATTTATCGAGTGTTCTTACGACGACTCTGTGTCCAACGATTACTTGTACGGCCATATTGCCCCTAGATTTATGATTGAAGAGATGAAATGCTTAGCCAATGAAGTTAGGAAGGTCAAGGAGAATAAGAAGAGAAAGCGTGAGGGCAATGGGGATGCTCTTGGCAACAGCCGTCGAAAACCGACTCGGGTAGTCAGAGACTTAAGTCCTCAAGTCAGTCCACGGTCAGGGCGAACTCGAAACTCCATTGATTTTGAAATCATGCAGGCTGATGGACAGAACGAATCATTGAAGGAGGTCGATGAGGAAGAGGTCACAGGCGAAGACCAATCTCTGCCAATTCGAAGCTCCTCAGAGTTGCCACTGAAAGGTCTCAAGATCGTCATTATCCATATGAAGGAGAAACTCAATGATGGACCTCCTGTTGGTGAGCTAATTATGAAGCAGCTCCAGGATTACGAAGCACAGGCACATTTAGGGTGTGAATTCGTGATTTCAAAGGTTGGGGATGCAATGTACTTCTAAGGCTGGAGTTTCCAAGACTGCTTTGGAAGGCTGACTTTGCATGAGATTGGGGGACTGGGGTTTTGCGTGTTAGGGAGGCGGCAAAGTTGATGATTTCTTGGCGTGAGGTGGGTGGCTATGCGTTGTGACTGGGAATCAGGCGTTGGTATGCTCTCCTTAATGTAGTCTATTAAGTCCATTGAACCTCACCCTAGATCTCCTTTATTCACTCCAGACCCGATGATCTTCACGCTAGTGGAAAAAGGAACCTGAAGTGTCAAGATACGGGCCGCTGCGCTGTCATGAGTGGATCTTACTGGATGCACCGCTTTTAAGATCCTCGGAAGTTCCTGTCAGCAACTCATCCTACGATGCGCTCAACAGCATAATAAATGATTCTTAGGAGCAAAAGGTGCCGGCTTCTGCTATGACAGACATCATGACGATGCTTTCTCCAAGTTGGTGAAACTTGTCAATTAGCGTAGAGTAGCCTCCCACAAATCAGTGTCAAGAAGACACCATTCATTGTGTCCTGAATGAGGGATGCATGAACAGTTCCGAGTGAGTAACTTTGCACGATTATTAGAATAACAAGAGCACACAACCATTGGGCTTAGAGGCCAAAGCTTGATTGCACTGTTGAATGAGAATTACCCCCCCCCGTGTCATTTCAGTGAGATAACCTCTTATGACGTCCAAATTTGAGAACTAAGAAGTATATACCGTATTCGTGACTATTCGATCGCAAGTTCCCTTCTTTCGGCAAAGCTTCAAGGACCTAGGAAATCGCTACCAAGAAACGGAGTTAATGGAGGAACAACCCACCGGGACAACGTTGACATCACTTGCTCCTCAGAAAACTGGCGCTTGACAACCGCAAATTATTCTAAGTTACCCCTATCACACTCTATAACATTCGTTCGCTCCATAGCATTCGTTCAAACCCTTATGACCATTGCTATCCACATACAATATTGTTCTCGCAAACAGCGATCAGTAACAAGCAACAAGTTCAAGCCCTATAAGAATTGTTTCATTCATTCCACAGCAGTAATCATGGGCCGAACAGCTTCACGTGCAAACCGCAGACGGGCTGCGCGGTATCTGGCTCATGCTCGCAACGAACTGCGGTTCCACTCTGTGAAGACGGGAAGGAACAAAATAATTCCCCAACCAGTTTTCCTGGAGATGCTTGGGGAAGAAAGCGACGAAAACATCGATTCTGACTCAACTTCATCATCGGATACAGACACGACACTGACTGATCCTGATATCGAGGCCTATATGCGTGATGCAGAAGGCACCCAAACAGGAAGACCAGATATCTCGGAGGGCAGTGCGAGCAAACTGTCACAGGTGGAACAGACCCGTGTTGAGCACCTCAACTTCATCCGTGATACGGCGGAAAGAATGAACTTGTCAGAAGATCTACATGGGGAGGGAGACGACGAGGCTGTGGAGGCTTTCCTCTACCCGGACCCGATCACATCTGAACTGGTCCCGCCTCCGACTCCAAGGCTCTCTCACGTGGACCTGCCTCTCCCTTCCATCGAGACCGATACCCCCAAAGGCAATTTCAGGGAAACGCGCGAGGATTGGATGGAGGAATGCGAAGGAGGAGACTTGTCGAACATCATTCACTTGCTGCCTGCCAATTGCGAGGGGCCTTTGTTCTCGGATGAGCGCCACTTAAACAACAATAATACCCGCCACACAAAAGATGTATCGATGCAAGATGATGAAGATGGAGACGTGTCAAATGCCTCTCGGTTCTCCTTGACAATAGATACATCGGAGATGGACGCACTTCAGCCAGAGCCTGAAGACAGAGACTTGTCAGGTACCCAAGGACGGGTCTGGGATGGCAGGCAGCTTTGGTCACCAATAACCCAGAATGCCATGCAAGCAGAAGCATCTCTCAACAGTCGTACTCAATCGGCTGTCACTAGTCAGACACCTGGCTTGGGTTGTGTCGCCAGCCACATGGATGACTTCACGGAACCCTGCGTGACTGATTTGCCAGGCGAACCCTTCCCCGTGAAGGCTACAGCTCTGGGAGAGGACGCTCCCCAGTCAATGGAAACAGTTCCGCGGGAACCTGAAGACATGGGCTTGCCTGACACCCCTCTCCCGGTCAGCGGCCCAGAGGTCCATACTGCCTCGCTGACCAAGGGATTCCCCAAAAACCATCCTCTACCCACTGCTCTCAATCAGATACCGGGCTTAGGATGCGCGTCAGTTCATACGAATAACTTTATCGGATCCTCCACGACTGGTGTGAGAAACAAACTCCTACCTGAACAGGCTCCAGCCGCGGAGCCTGCCACTCATGCTGCATCATCAGAATTCACTGAAGAGGAAGAGGTACCCGACCGTGTCCTCAAACTCTTCATGGAAGATCTGGAAGAGATGGAAGCTAATGTCCTCGCGCAGGCAGAAAGTGAAAGAAGACTACTGTGTCGGAAACACAAGGCGCTGGCCTCAGACCATGACTATACCTGGGGGCCCCTATTATCCCTAGCTACGCTACGCCTAGAAAAACGAGGCGTGACTCGCATGAAAGGACAACGGCCATATACAGAGAAGGGACTCCAGGCTATTAGGAAAGTGCGGAAAACGCTGCCGCCCTGGAAGAGGCATGCAGTCTGGAGCAGAAGTCTCTTGTCCGTAGAGACGAGATTGGGCGGAGATTGGGGGCTGTTTCGTTCGTTCCATACTGGAAGGGGACCGACAGGCGGTGATCCAAGCATCCCATATTGGAGACATTGCAATTACTGTGGTAACGGTTGTAAGGCTGTATGAGGCAGGTATCGATGGAAAGGACGGTCGTCGTTCGTTGGGAAGGACATTTTTCTGGGATCATGGAAGATAATGTTGAATAGCCTGTTGTACTTGTAGTGTCGTCGTCGCATCACGGGCAAGTGATACCAGCATTGTAAAGTAGCTTTACATAGCGCAGCGAATGATCATATTTTACCTAAAACTTCCAAACATCAGAAGCGTAAATTAGTGGGAGCTCTATGAATGGGTAAGAAACTCAACATAAGAGAAAACGATCTCCAAAGCCGTGCCATGTATTCTCTATTTTCAATCGTGTCCATTAATTTGCCAGGCAGACCAGATGCAAGAGCATCTACAAAGGAACATGTTATCATTGTCTTGTCTCTCGTTCTCGTCTGTGTATATCCCTGCTACTGATACTACATCCTCACTCATCACTTTCCTCCTTATGACTCACTAACACGTTCACTCCTATGGTGCTTTCTTATTCACCCCCTCCAGCCCAGCCAGTTCAGCAAAGTCAAAAGCCAAAGATCGGACCTCAAACCCATCATGCATGTATGCAATCCCGATAGTAAAACTCCTTGCGCCGATCCGATTCTTCGCTGCTGGACCAATGGACAACCAGACAGATAAAGCAAAGCACCCACCCACGCTAATAGCTCGCAAGCAGGATATTCCCCAACCCAAGCCAACCCCAACACCGTTCAAGCCAAGCAAGCCATGCCATCCGTATCTTAACTCAAGCGAGCGTGCGCTGCAACTCAGCTCTACGCTCTGGTATCATCTCTGTTCTGTCATGATCGTCCCCCTTGCTCTCGTGATCTATGACTGTCATTCCTTTCTCTCTGGCTACCGCTCCGTTCCCGGGCCCGATCCTCTGCCACTGCGTCATTATAGCTTGGTATTGGTGGCGGAGTGCTTTTCCTTCGTAGCATGGGCGTTCGCTCACTGTCGCTGCTTCCTCGTGGACTATTGGAATTTGAAGGGAGAGGGCTTGTGTACTCTGGGGGTGGCTGTGCTTCCTGCACTCCTAGCCCAACATCCGTGGTGGTTGTCGTTGCTTGTTGCGGCTGCACCACGGATTGACTTGATTCTCCAGGCTCGTCATTTGACGGAATGTGGGTGAGATGTGCCAGAGAGATGTCGGTTGGTGAACGGACTGGTCCGGGGCTCGTTGGTGGACCGTATCTGAAGTTCCCACTTCTCGTTCGGCCATGTCGTGGATCTGGGTAATGCCCGTGACTGCTTTGAGCTCCTTCTCGTCCGGCCTCAAGCAGTATACTTCCTTGCTCGCTCCCATATGGTGGCGGAGGAGCCAAACTTCCAGTCATGGGAGCTAAGCCCCATTTCTTGACATTTGCTTCGATAAAGACAAATCCCGATTGTCCAAAGTTGACATGCACAGTGCAGGGCCCATTTGCACCCACTGCTGGAAAGAGATTTTGTGATTTCAGCCCGTGCGCCACATCTTCCAATTTCTTGCCATTTCGTGTGAAGAATATCGTGCCTGTTCGAGGTCGATATCCGACGCCGATGACATCTCCTTGCACAATTTGTGGCCCATATGCTGGCCCGTTAAATGGCTGATTATATCTTCGATGTCCGGTAGATATGTATGCAACTGAATATTTGTGCCAACCTAGGTACATAATCAGTATCAAATTCTAAACATTAAAAGCATGCCCACGTACCAGGTAATCTGAATAAGGGATACGGCTTCGTAGCCACCCCTATACTGAGTAATGTTGATTCAGGCTTGTCATAAATCTTCGACTCCCAATAATAAACCTCGTTTTGCTTTGGTACGGGCAGATTCGTCAAAGTTGAGCATTCCGAGTCAAAGAATTCGATTTCAGTCCTTCCCTCCACAAAACAATTCGCAATCTCTAGCTCCGGCTCGAATTCCCACGCTGAGACACCCTTCTCTTGAATTGCTAAGTACTGTGACAGTGAGATATCCGTTGGTAATGAATCTGGAGGATTGGCCTGGATGAATGCTGTAGGCAGACGTCAAATTAGTATACGCTTCACTCCGAGGGAACCAGGATATGATGAGGTGGAAATGTACCTTTGGCTCTCAGATATTCTGTCCGCTGCAGATCATCCATCTCTTCCAGAGCCTCCGCCTCCTCCCTCATATATGCCTGCTCGTCGTCATATTCACCAGGTCTCCCAAGCCGGTCCAGCAATATGCGGCCACTGCTCGTATACTTGAAGAAGTAGACGATCAGGAATATAAGGGCTATTAGAAGGGCACTTCCAAAAGAGCTGAGCAGGCCGATCACGACGCCGTTGATGGTTGAATCATTGCGCTGCACGTGGACGTCACCGCTTGGAGGCTGCCACAACGGTGCGTTGGTCGACTCTGGGCTTGAGAGCAGTCTTTGCAGGCTCTCTGGCGCATCTTGGGATAGAGGCGTTGGTGTGGGTGAGAGGAGAGAAGTCATGAGGGTCGTGTGCGTCCCCCGCAGATGGTCGTCCATCATGCCGTCCTGTCGTCCTTATCGCACCCTTCTCCGTCGTCGTATGCCGCTCCGAGGATACAGGATGACCTCCTAGAGAAGCGTCCGTGCCGGCGTTCTCGGCCAGCGAGGCAGTGCCAAATCCCCTTGGAGTTGACGGTCGTGGGAACGGGTGTCGTGATCGAAAGATGAGGTCTGGAGGTTGTCGGAAAGTGATCCGCTGCAGAGCAGTTGCAGTCTTGTTTGGCTCCGCTCGCTCGCTGGGACAAGGGCCTTGGTCTGATGCTTGCCAAGGAGCTGTGTGGCGTCAGAAACAACACTGGCATTCGCCGCCGGCTCTCCGCCCCCACAGAAGGTGACCTCCTCTTACGTAGCGTTACGGATCGAGAAGAGAGAAGAGGCGAATGTGCGCAATTGTCAGTCGATTCTCACCACCTCATCTTCGAGAGTCACGGGGAGAAACATTCAGCAACGTTCTTGACCGCTTGTGTGCCTGGACCGCGTTTGTTTTGCGAGGCCAGGAGGATTTGCTGTCTGGTTTCAAAAGGCGCAGTGGAGGTGTATCAATGCCTGTTTCATGCCTTTATTTGAGGAGCATTGCACGCCACATCTGCGCTTCTGGGTCTCGGAATAGGAGCGGCAAGACTTGGTGCCTTCAAAGCGAGACTTGAACCATATATTTGTTGAAGTCTTGACGATCAGTGATTGTCAATCTTCGATACGTATTGTCTTGGACTTTAATTAAGTGACCGGTGAAAGCCGCCTTCCCTGGCTCATTACGCGCCTCACAGTAATTGGACTCATCTCCAGATATAGAGTTATGCCCGCAGAGAGTCACTTCTAGTTGTTTACATTGGTTTAACCAATAACCAACAAGAAGTTGAGCAGATTTGAATGACCTTGGTCTTAGGTCATTAAGTATATCTGTTAAGAAAAAGGATAAGTTCCAATAGCTTTCAAGAACTGAGCACTATTGAAACATATGCATTATTCACGAGTAATTCGGAAGCGCAGATCTTGTTCCAACATGAGAGCAGCTCGGTTCATTACCGTTGGTTCGTGAAACATATCCTTGTGAATTACGCTTTTTGGTATCTGAAAGTCTCTAATGAACTCGCGCCGTATCATCCGTCATGAAATTCATTCGACGCCTCCAAAATGCAGACCTAGAAAACACCTCCATGATACGACATTTTCCCAAAGCGCAAGGAGCATTCAGCCTCGTCCCGTAAGGATGTAGCCGTCCTGTGAAATCAAGTCGCCATTTCCACGTCCACGTCTCCTTCTTGCTTCTTCTTGTGCTCCTCAGCCCGCGCTCTAGTCTTCTTCTTAGCTTCCTCGATCCACGTCTTATAAGCCTCCGGCCCCTCTTCCAGCTTCTCCGCAATAACACCCTTCAACACCTCGCCGGCAAAACCCACGAAGTTATGCCTCCTCAAGGCATTCTCAAATTGCCACCCGTCTCTCTTCTGTTCCTCCCTAAACAGCATCTCATGGTCACCAATCTCTCTCGCCCCGACTCTCAGATCTCTCACCATCGCCAACAAATTAAATCGGATCTCATTTGCAGGGTATCTCTCTATCCTGCTTTGCAGAACCGGAATAACCTTCTCGGGAAATTCCTCAAACGTACTCGCACCATGCGCAATCGGCGCCGGTTGCAGTCCATCTAATTCGTAAAGAATGCCGTTGATCGGAGTATAGGCAATGAAGTGATACACATCGTCGTCATCAGTAGCCGTCCGTTGCGTCTCGTCAACAAACGGGCTGCTCTTTGCAAAGCTGTTATGCACATCCCTAATCAGCTCGCTATTGCTGAGCGCCTCGCCACGAAACTCAGCCGGGAATCCTGCAGTAAATTCCTTGAAATCTCGCAACTGGGTCCCGACATCGATCTCGCCATCCTTGTTCAGTAGCACCGACAGAAGAGCCTGGGTGCCGCAGGCATTCTGTATTGTTTGCGCGGCGAAGAAAAGGTTATCTGCGGCGGCGTAGTCGTATTGGCCGTCTTTCGGTGTGCCGTCTGAGTTGGGCTTCTCGCTGGTAGGGTATTTGAAGAGGAATATGACGCCGTAGACGGGACTTAGTTGGCGGAGGTATTCGGAATCAAGAGCAATCAACTCTTCGAATTGCACATCTTTGACGCCTAGGTTGTCGAGCAGGAAGGTGAAGACACCCTAGAAGATGTCAGTGGGCATTCTGGGGGCGAGGCGATCCAGAGGCAACCGACCGCATCCGACTCGACTGTGATGACGTTAGTCAAGCATTGAGAAAGTTGAGAAAGGGAGAAAACCAACTGGTATTCCAGCCTCCACTCATTTTGGCTGTTTTGAGATTCGTGTTATGGTTCCGAGATTGAAAGCTTGGAGAGCTCCAAATTATTTCCGCGATATCGCCAATGTCGACTGCACGTGACAAGATGGGGGTAACATCAACATTGGTTCAAGGGTGAAAAGAAAAAGCGCAAGGCTTAGAAAGTTGATAATTTTATTCCTAGAATTAGAGACACAGAACTAAAACATTCTAACGTCTCCCAAACACTCCACAGGAGTCAAGTATAAGAGTGCGACAATGCGAGTATTTCGAGCAGAAGCATTGGCAATGTATAAGCTGACTTAGAACGTTGAGAATGAGTCGCCTTGTCTGACCCCTTGGCCCGGGTTAATATCAAGAGAAGAGCTGGAAGACTGTAGGTCGGTTCTGTAGCTACGGGGGACTGGGTAGTTCGAAGTTTTCTGAACCAATCTAGAAAGTGCCGTTCGCTCTCTGACCTTCACACTAAATCAAGTAATGAGGGAACAGACTTTCAACGTAAACACTTAATTCTTCTATCCATCATCTCTGCTATCCTGATGCTTTCAAATTCCCATTACATGATAGCCGCTAAGTCTAACGCCGCTAATCATTTTTCCGCAAAAAATCCAAGTCATGCCTCAGAGGCATGAGCTCTTAAACTCCATTTCCATGCAATATGCGCTGGGGTATCGTAAGGACTGTGGCCGTAAGGAACGTGGGTATCATAAGGAGTGTGGGTATCTATCGTAAGGACCGTGGATATGAGATATTCGTACAAGAATATCATAAAAAATTCGTAAAGTTCGTGATGTCGCGAGACATTGTAAGAAGCGCCGCCAAAAATAGTAGAAACAGTATTACCGGGAAAGAGGTCCGTAAAAGCTCATCCCATGCGCGATTAAATCAAGTCGTAAATCATAAACTGGTGTGTCGAAAAGCTTTTGAGATATTAAATCTGCCGGCCTTTTCCCTTTCCCGAGGATGAGTAGGCCGGAGAGGGAGTGCGAGGATGCGGAGGATAGCTGGGTACATGCGGTGCTTGCATTTGTAGCATCTGCTGCTCAGGTGTTCGAGGCTCAAATTTGATGTGCTCATCTTCAAGCGATTGTGGCTCAAACTTAAAAACGGGGGTGGTCCTGGGCGAGATGTTAAATCGTTTCGTCCGTATTATATCCACACGGTCGGAAGCACAAACCCGCCGAAGTTCGAGCCAGGGCCCTGTTCATACTGTTCATAAAGAGCAAAATCGTCTCCGTGATCACTGTAAACAATGGATCCCTCCCCGAAGTTTGAGGATGCTGGGCTATGGTAACCTCCAAAACCGCTGGGCGACGGGATCCCGAGGTAATTGTTGGTGTAGGGGTCCAGGGTCAGAGGGCTGATGGCTGTCGCAGACACTGGATCGGGCGCCAGGCTCATGACATGCTCTTGACTGTATGTGAATGCAGGGTTGCCGTATGGAGAGAATGACAACGTCGTTGGATAACTCTCTTCCATCGTGTAGCTGCTGCCACCGAAGGTTGGGAAGGAGGCAGTTCGCTCAGGCTGAATCCAACCCATGCGGCCTCTGAACTTCGATACCATATCAATCGGATACTCCATGAGGTTGAGTGGAGTCTGCATATCTGCATCATATGTCTGGGAAACATTGATTGAGAAGAGTCTGCGAGCTATCTCCTCGATTGGGCCTAACGAGAGGCTCCCAAAGTAAGCCGCGCCAACTTCAGGGAACAATGGCTCGACTACCAATGCTACCGTGTAGTAATGTGCCAGGATGATGAGTGCAGAGGGAGATCCCCGAGTTTGTTGCAAGAACATGACCGGAAGCCAGAAGAGCCAAGCCCGGAGTGGATTGAGCATCTCAAATCGCTGGGCTGCAGTGTGACTGGGAGACACCTTGCGAACGCCACGAACGAAAGTCATGAGCTGCTGAATAGCCTTCACGTCTTCATTGTTCTCCTTCAAATGGACCTCGACTTTCTGTAGCTGTGCATAAGCCCGCTGCAAGGCTTCCAAGTCTTGCTTGCGTGGATTGCTGAGCTTCTTTCCGCCAGGGGCCGGCGATGGAGGTGCAGTTGGGAACGTGCTCTGTTCTGCGATAAAATCCCCGAATTGCGACTCGTTCTTCCACGGCTGCATGGCATCAATGACCTGTTTGACGGTTAGCTACAACAATCCAATCCTCGCCGTTGGACAACATACCGATGAGGTTCCGTGCATCAACTGTGTCCAACCACGCCTAGATACCTGTCAGTGGAGTGTTACTACATACTATGTCAGGCTGCACTGACCAGTCAGTTGCCTGCCAGGACAAGAGGAGAGAAGCTGCAAGCACAGCATCGGAGTTCTGCCGCGAGAAGGCTCCGATGGCTTCGTGGAGGCCCTTGAGAGCAATGCCGCGATGCTCGTAGGCCATGTTGGCAGTAAGGGGGCAATCCGTCAACCACGCCAAGTGAGTTGCAGATAGGGCGAGCAACGCATGCATGACAAAATCGTAATCAATCCCGATCTTCAGGAACCTAGATGTTGGTAAGCGGACTGCCGCTCCAAAGTAATCCTCTCAGTTGGCCACTTACAATGGTACCTGGCGAGTCCAGATGGTGAAATTACTGGCATCATGGATACCAAGTTCACTGGAGACGGAGGCAACATGGTGAATGAGTCGGAGGTCCTCAAAAGAGAAAAATTGAGGGGATGGCGCTGGGTATATGTAAAGATCTGGGAATGGAAAACTCCCAGTCTGTTGCCAACGTTCAATTTCTGCCTCAATCTCTGGGGTCCAAAGCAAGTCTGCCTTCTCAGGAGTTACAGCTCTTTCTTCTTGGGCTGGCATGTCCATGTATGGACAACGACAGTTGTGCTTCGTGCAGTTTCGGCTGCCTTCGAGGTCAGATTGCTCATCAAATGTAGATCAGGATGGAGTAAAAGGAAGCCTACCATTGGGGGAAATTCTCGTCACAACGTATGTGTCGACGCTTGCAAGTTTCACAACCCTTACGAGACTTTGTATGGCTTCGAGGCTGTTAGTATTTCTCCAGGTGAGGAGCCAGATAACATACCTCCGACGGGGAGGTCCACCACCGGGGCCAGCCATTTTGGATGAGTAGTTTGAGAGAAGATAGAAAACTTCGAGGCTTGAACGAGTGAAAGCCGTCGAAGAGGTTTCTGATCTTGGGGAGGATCAAGTGGGGCTGGGTGGGGCGGTGATTTGTTTATAGGTTAGAAGTGACTACCGGATTCAGGAACAAGTAGTCTCATAGACTCCGAGGCTGCCGGGTATATGTTGGTCTTCAGATCGGGAAAGCGAGTGTGGTGAGGCTGCAGGAGCGGCCTGGGTGATGGTAGCTGTGATCTGGACGAGTTGTCCAGGGACAAATAACCATGAACGAAGGATTATGTATTCAGAGCCGGGAATAATCGATCGATGGAGAAATGTGACACAGGTATATCTCCCGAAGGCTTGCTGTATTGAAGGCTGTGGGCTGCAAAGCGAATGAAAGGAGCCAGCGAGGGCGTCCAAGAAACACAAGCGAATGTGGTGGTGAAGATGGGCTGAAGGTCGTCTTTCTTCAAATCCTACGACACCTGTCCGACTGGCGATATGCTGGATTCTTGTAGTCAGGCAGCCTGGGCCGGAGGTGGCAGAAAAATCCCGAAGGGGCATAGCGCGTGGCTGGCGCTTGGCCGTGCAGGGCCTTGGGGCCTGGGGGGGGGAGGGGGGGAGGATGGGTGAGGCACGAGCTCTGGGCGTGAGCGCGACCCACTTTTGTCAGGGAAAGGGTAGCGTGTCGCTGTTTTTGAAATTTTTGAATCACAGAAGCGACCTTGGGGGCGCCAGTCGTGGTTTGACGACCACTCGGCGAGTCGGAGCAGCAGCATGGGCGCTGGTGGCAGTGTGGCAGGACAAAGCCAGAAGGGGGACCGTCGTCAGGCGTGGCGCCAGCAGGCCATTATTAGGCTCCAGCCAACGTGCGGGTGAAATAACACTGGACTCCGTACAGCAGCCAGCCAGCCCCAAGGTCCAAATGCGGTCCCCAATGGCGGCACTACGCTCGGCAATCCACGAAGGGTAAGTTGCGGCGGCGAGCTGCTCATTATTGCCAATTACTCGAGTCGGCCGCAGCGGCGAAGGTCAGAAGGTTGAGGTGGTGTCTGGAGAGCAGTAGGAATGAAGCTCTCGAGTCCCGACAAGAGGGAATGGGTGTGCGTAGTGCGGAGTGCGGAGTGCTAAAAATAGCACACACTGGGTAACTTGGCTCGCCGGTTGCTCCCGCGCTGATTCGCTGAACGAAGCAAGTGTGGGAGGCTGGGTAAAAGCAGCGCTGCGGAGGACTTGCACAATGGCATGCGGGCAGGGTCGAGCAGTCAACTCACCTCATGTTTGTTCCGAGCCCCGATTAATACAGTATGATTGATTGATGATTGAATGCCAACCAGACCTTCGTCGCTTCACCACTGCCCTTCCGTCCCGTCTGTGCCAGTGGTGGTCGCCTCTGCAAAGAGTCAAGGGCTGCAACGTTCTGCAGCATTCTGCACTCTGCAGCCATCCCTCTCGCGGGCCGAGCACTGGAGCTGCCTGAAGCCAGTCAGTCCTGAGGCGGGTTTTGCGTGGCGAGGCTGGTGTGTCTGTCTGTCCGTCTGTTGCTCATGCTCATGCTCATGCTCATGCTCATGCTCATGCTCATGCCCCAGTAATGCTGCGAAGCCGTCCGTCTGTGCTCTCTGTGCAACATCACTCCTGTTGGCGGCCCCCCCTTGTCGCTGCGCCCCATTCGATCAGCCGTTGGAAGGGATCAGTGATGCGCTCGCAGGGTCCCCGTCGCACCGGAAGACCAATGGCTGTCAGCTCTGCCACTAGTATTGAGCACCTTGTCGCCTCGTGTCCCATTTTGTACTTTTTGCGCAGCCCGGTTCGACGTCGTCACGTCACCCACGCCCGTGGGCTGGTTTCATCAGGACTCAAGCACTAGAAAGCCCAATAATGATGCATATTGATGGTGATGGAAGGGCCCGTTTCGAATTGTCCGAACAGGGGAATTCTGCAAGATGCAGATCCAAGGGCTTCATTGGTTAAGAGAGCCGCGGAGTGAAGCCGCCTGTTGGACCAGGACTCCGGAACCTTATGCAGCTTTGTCATGACTTTTCGATATCATGTGCTCTGCTATGGTTAATACTGTATTGTGCAAACACCCATGCTTTTCTGACAATCCATGATGCCTGCTCCGCGTTGTTAGCTACACGCTTCTCGGGAATATCAACATGGTTGTGGATAAAACGTGAAAATCCGACACTATCTGAATAAAATTGTCAGTTGTTGACATCCACAATGCTTCAAAGATGATGCCTGCGATCCCGAGGAATTAGAAGTTAGCTTCGACATTCTCGTCAGAGCAGTTAGTCATCTCAACTGTTCAGATTTCAAGTAGAGGGGCGTCTACCCGCCACGGCGGGAATTCCGGCTCTGAATCGTTCAATTCACAACTACTTCTTGTGTCTGATGTTCACGCGCTAAGGAAATTATCCTCCCCCTTGCTTTTGTGGTTCTCGGAGTTTAAGGTTTCCGGGATTCGGGAAAGAGGGCCTTGGGTTGAGCCTCAGTTTGATACTGGGTGTGGAGGCAAACCAAAGAAAGACCTTTGAGACGTCATAGAAGGGCCGGAGGCTTTGGCCGCCTTCCTTCTCATCCCCTGATTATTGATGTCTCCGTGCTGATGGGTCAAAGGGTTCCTGTCCAGTTGGATAATGCCAAGAGCGTCGGGAATCATCATCGGGTTGCTTCGCCTTGCAATATCAAGGGACTTTCATGCTCGGGTCACCTTGAAGTTGGGGGGCCCCACCTGACTCCTGTTTGCAGGTCCGTCATCTACGCCCTGATTGGTCGAGCTGCATGACATGGCGAGACGCTAACCACATTGAGCAATCGACACTAGGGGCCCGCTGCAAGGCTATTTTGGTCCGCCTTCTGGAAACTTCAACCTTCGGCGGCATATCGATTTCACAATCGGGCTGAGGGATACAACGTAGTATTTGGCTAAGCTGCGCTGTGTGCTGGTACGCACGGAGTAACGCCGAAGAATATTGACATTGTCAGATATGATCTCATGGATGCATAGCTCAGGTCGCCTCTTTTTTGTGAATATCTCTGGAAAGAAATAGGAAATATATGGTACTTAGGGGCAAGGAAGTTCACGAGTGAGGTGATGTTGATGATTGAAACGGGGGTCTCAGCCTCAACTTCTCAAGACCTGCACTCCATTTCGATACATTTGAGCTTCACTCTCACTTTGAATTTTGAAAGTTGAATCTCGAAGTGGGGCGTTGCGAGGAAGGTTCCAGGGAAGGAACAGCGGCTCGCTACAGGATCGGCTTTGCTCAAGTTCATGAAAGACATTGAAAATACATCACTGGCGACGTTTCTCCATAGCATTGATTTGCGTGATCTGTCAAAATCTGACAATCTGCGGAGTACTTGGTTGTACTGTATGCGCAGTCAGGTATCTGATGCCCATACAGAAGGAGCCTAGATGATTGGTTGTGGGGGCCTGGAGGTGTTGAAAAATGTGCGTACCCGAGGTAAGGGCTTGAAGGCGGTGAAGGAAGCTGTAAATGGCTCTCGAATAACTGACTTCGTCTCTAACTCCCCAACTTGGTATGGTGCATCGTTGAAGCATAATATCCACGGCGCAGGCAGGTTGTTCGAACTGGCATCGAGGTTGAATTGAGGCATGATTAAGCGTGTCAGCAAGGTAAGGTTGAACTTTAGTTCCTAGACCGGGTCAGGGATACACCAGCCACCACCTTGCAATTATCTCGAAGATCTTGAGTTCTGATGTCCGTAGAGTAGAGGATGAAACAGCCGGAGTCCCCTCAAAAGCAGGCCCTTGGGCCGTTGACATTTCCTGTTGCAGCAATTGAAGAGAGCGCTTGGGCAGGGGGCCCCTGGGCCGACGGGAGTGGTTCTTTCTTGAGAATATTCGGCGCGGAGACAGTAATGTTTTTGGCCTCATGCAGCGGGATGACATCGCGGGTGCGCGGAGGCGCGGTCCATTCTCTTGGGTCTGCACCCACGAGTTTCCTCGAGAGATCCAATCGCTCACTTGGCTTCGCATTCCCTCCATCGAATGTCAAACGACGACTGAGACATTCCGATGGTACCTTGGTCAATACACGGCGTCATACCAGTAGGAACAGCGAATGTTGGCTGCTCGCATCAACACGTTGACATCCATGGATCCAAGGCCGAAAAGCGGTGAGAAGGACACGAGCAGACCAGCAGACCAGCAGTGCGTGACACAGCGACAGACTGCATGGACCTGTGTACTGTGGTGCTTTTTCCTGCTATAGTAGTAAGATGTGAGGTGTGGCAGTTTGTCAACGACGGAGGAGAGCTGGACACGTTGTGGGCGCCCGTCTGTCCTCTTTGAAACTAGCGCGATGAGCTTCAACGTACTGTAAATTAATTCACTTCCTTCCGTGCCGAGCCTACCTTGGCTTGCCTAAAAATAACAGCACCGGAACCAACGCTACGGTTCATCCTCCGTATATCCGGTCTCCTAAATGTCGCTTTGTCGAGTCCTGACTCCTCAGTCCACCATCGGGCCATACACCGCGGAGATACAGTCTCCAGTCCAGTGGCACTGGTAGCCGAAACCCCCTCGGCCTCCCCGACCCCCTTATGACTGCCCTTTACCTTCCCCGGCCTCCGTCACAGCATCACCTTAACGCGTCGCTGAAGAGTGTCGAGGTCCCGAGACAATGTGCTCAAGCTCAGAAGATCTGAGGGACTGCGCAGAGACCGGCACGGGGTCATTGTGGCTGCTGCATCTCCTCTCGGTCAATTCGTCCCAGACTGTACTTTACAGTAGGTTCTTCCCTTGTTAGTCTTCCTTGGGGGCACTGCTTCTGTAGCCACTGTTGGATCATGTTCTCGGGTAGTTCTGACGGCAAAGATGCTCTCACCGTCTCCATCCTCCTTTAAATAGCAACATATCACAATTACACCCGCCTCACATATGCCATGCAGAGGCAACGTGATTCGACCCAATTATCCCACCTCAACTCACCCCCGCCCTGCAACACTGCACGGGCTGTATAAATCACAGAATCTCGAAGCATCGATTCCTTCCATGTCGCCCTTCACACGCAACCACTTCAAGCAGCCGAGTCTCCATGAAAGAGAATGGGACAGGTCAGAATCGCCCCAATGACAAACCCGAGGAAAATATCAACCGGTAATCAATCCTAACTTCGGGGGATCAATCTTCCGAGCACATCGGAGGCAATCGATTTCTCTCCAAGAAAGATCCTGCTCAAGCTCCGCCGAGTCGAAAGCTGTTCTTCACCCCGAAACAAACAAGTTGGTCTAATGATCTCTCCCGACGCCTAGCCCCCAATTCTGCCTGCTTGGCGAGGTAAACAATCCGACACTGGCAGGTTCGAAACGAAACAACCAACCTTCGATATTGCAGTGCCCTGTTCAAGCTTCGGAACGCCAGGAACTTGATATTGCTGAATTTGCTGCACAGAGGTTATGTGACTGATCTCTTACGCGTCTGAACCCGCAATCTAAAAATTCCGTGCCTCTGCCCTACTTCTTTTCGTTCGGACCGCAAAAGTGGGACATTTGAGGGGTGGTGGCTTACAGAGGCTTCATGTTACCCGAAGGAAACCCGCAGGTCAGATTTTGCGGGGTAGTAACGCGAGGCCTGCTTTTGGGCCTGTTCCACAGATTCCTGGTCAACGATCGAGGGTCTCAATCATCTTCCCTCATTTGAACTTCTGCCTTCACAAGGCCAAACAAATAAACGAAGGGGAAAATCCCCAGCTATTGCCCAGCCCTGCGGCGCGACGTCAGACGAAAGGAAAAGGTAGCCATTGGCCCATTCGGCTACTTCCTTTTCTCCACTCTCCGCGAGTAGATGCTCGACCAATTTACCGATGCTGAAAGTGTAAAAATATAGGATTGGGGGCGCAGAAGCAGGAGCGTTTCTTTTCCTTCGAAGGATGCTGCAAGCCATCACCAGCTGTTCAAGCGTGCGCTGGCCCTATGAGGCTGCCGTCTTGAGCGCTGTAACGGCCCGTAAACCAGCCCACACAATGCTGCCTCAAAAAACAGTTTTGCTTCTTGCTGTTCGTTGCTTATCCCCGATGTCGCGCTTCCCGCTCTCAGATCCCCGGAACGAGGCTGAGCAGTCCTGCAATATCTCCTTGACTTTGGAATATTCCCGAGAAGTGCCTCGCTTTCCCAAGTCAGCTTGCAACCTGCCTCAGGCGTACCTATTTTTTCTTCTTGATAGCTCTATTTCGTGAGTGCAGCGTGTAGTTTTGAAGACTTGCGCAAAGTATTGGCGCAAGATGGAGCGCCACAATCGACGGAAGTCTACGGCCGCAGAGGTGAATGGAGGGCTGTGGAATGCAGAGAGTCCTTTGTGGAGGCTGTGGGGTGGGGTTTGCGGCCATTCAAGATTTGACAGGTACGGAGGTACTCTGAGCTGCTACATTTGATAGGCCTGGCTGGCAACTGAGAATAGGTACAGTGGGACAATTGGATATGGGTCTACGAGACAAAACTTTGGAGAAAGCCCACGGGATGCTTCGGTGTCTTTGAAGCAGCAGTCCATGATGGTGTCTGATGTTCGTGGCCATTTTTCAATAGCTGCTCCCCCACTTGCAACGCTGCAAGCGCTTGTGGTGCATCGATGGAACACCCTACTGAAAATGGCTGGAACAAAACTCCACTGGAAATCGGGAAGCTCATGCTGCAGACAATTATTGGACCCATTGAGATGATGAGCCTGGATTTGGTTGTGGATTTGTGCTATTAATACGAACTCAGGGGTTCGGCTGCAGGAAGTCGGTCAGATCCCAAATCGGACTATTCAGACATTGCACAAACGAAGTCAAACGCCCAAGATCTTATTACTAAGCTCTCATTCCATGCTATGCAATCGAGCCTACGGCTTCAATTACCTATCTAAGATCTAAACTACTGTTTGCTCAAAGTCATGGGAAGTCCTCCCATGACATCTCTCCAGTCACATCCCTCGAGCAAATGCCTCAATGCGTAACAGCACAATATCCTCCAGCCGTCTAAACTGCCGTCATCCCATCACTTCATCTCAATCATAACTGAATGAAGGCCCTCTCGCTCCTAATCAAACGAGCAGAACGGTGTATCTATCTAACTGTCTTAACCATCGCTTGCCGCAAACAGGCAACGCTTCGCTGCAAATGCTGCACCGCAAAAAAAAGGAACTTGACGAAATTCAACCGCAAATGCTCGTTTTCATTTTTGCTGCCCTCAGTGATGATTGATTGCTTGATTGACTGATCCTCCATGTGCCATGCCTTCGTAGATACAGTACCACATCGCTTCTTCCAAGTGCAGTGCAAATTCAAACTCTCTCTCGCCTTTTTGCGCCTGCACTCCCGCTGTGTTGCTGCTTTGTCCCAAGAAAACACGGATCTTGCTTTGCTTTTTTGCTTTTTTACAAGTTGTAGACGGTTCGAAGATTGTTCAGATCTGCTGCTGAAATTAGGGAGCCGATGTAGGGGCTGAACTCGGGAATGAGGGATTTGTAGAGATCGAGGGTCTGTTCTCATGATTAACTTTAGTCTTGAAAACTCGAAGGGGGTAACCTACGTGCTGGAAAAGCTGCTGCAGATCAGCTGTTAACGGTGTCTTGAAAGCTTCTTCCATCTTGTATCGAGCAATCGCCGTGCACAAGCGACCGAGATCCTTCTCCATCGCTTGGGGATTACTGACAACGATCAAGCAAAACCCTTTAAAAGCGGTCGCCTTTTCCGACGTGAATTCGACGGTGTTGATGGACTTGAGGAACGGCTCTGAAAACGATGCTAGATGCGGCGCCATGATCCCAGAGTTCTCCAGGCCAAGTCGCCCAAGTGCGATTGCCGCATTTTCGAGAACAGATTTAGGAACCTCTGGATTTCCTAGGATCTCGAGGAATCGGTGGAGTAGCTGCTCAACGTAGGGTGCCATAGACTTGCCATGCTGAATTGAGATCTCGCCGGCGGACCAGCAGGCATTGTTCACGACGCTAAACCCTGTCTCAATCTGTTCGTCGATGATAGAATCCAAGTCGAGTTGTTGGATAAGTATCGGCAGCAGGGTAGCCAAAAAGGGCGCAAGCTGAGGGAATACGTACTTCGCACAGTCCCCCAGCAGCGCGTAGGATGATTGGCGAACGTCGTTTTCAGGGTCTTCCATACAAAACTGAAGTAGTTCAAAAAGTCGAGGTTGTGAGCCGGATACGAGGGCTGCGGACTGTTTCCCATCCAGGGCCTGAATTATAGCGCTTAACAGGTCCAAGCTCGTTACGAGAAAGTCCTTGTCGGGAGTATCTAAAATTGGGTTATTGACCGCTGCGACGTACTCTTCCAGGTTTTGACGGATGATGGTTATGCATCTGGTAAAGACGGGTTGCGCGAACGGCGCGAAAGATTCGGCCAAGGCGTTCGCGACGTACGATAGGCACTCGAGAAGGGGGAAGAGCTCTCGTGACTGGTCCGATACCTTATGCCATCGATGGATCAGCGCCGGCATCAATAATTCAATCAGCTGAGGTTGGGCGAGCCCATGGCCCACATTCTCTGCCAGGGTTTGCACGCAGTCGTACAGGATGAACATGTTCCTGTCCTTGTACTTTTCAAAGCAGCGGACGAATTGGCGAATAATGGGCTCACAGTACGGTGTGATCGTCGTTCCTGCTTTTTCCTCGAGGTGTGCAAACGCTGAAGCCCCTGCTTCCTGCACTCTTTTGTTGGAATCCAGCATTTTGGTGAGAATACCCTCCATCATGGGCTCGAAGAACTGGGCTCGCAACGCCGGCGTACTCAGACCGGCACCCCACGCTGAGTATCTTCCAAGTGTCCAACAGGTGATCTGTCTCACAAGGGGTTCGGGATCGTTGAGGAGAGATATCAAGTACGGAACCAAATCAGGAAGATGAGGCGTTACAACGTCTATGCAGCCCTCTGCCACAGCCCCTAGTGCCAGAACAGCTGCCTCTCGGTATGGCCACTCGGGATGCTTGAGGTTGGTCATCAGGTAAGGCAGAATGGTCTCGAAGACTGGTCCTCGAAAGTCCGTTGCAAACACATCCAAGGCGGCAGCGGAGCATTTTCTAAGATTCCATCGGTCCTCAGGGTTTCCATCGTCATCATCATCGAATTCCTCAATTTCACCTTCGTCCAGATCATCGTCGTCCTCCTCCATGCCACTCAGTTTGGCGTAAGAACCACCATTTTGGCCATTCTCGTCGACCTCTTCTCCGTTCGCGAGAGTTCTGGCACTCTTGTTCTTGGCGAATTTTGGTTTGATATCCTCAGCACGATCCTCCTCGTCGGCATCGTCTCCACCACCTTCCAGCATAGCGATGTCTTCTTCGCTGTACACCATACTCTCCAGGAGAACAGGGATGATCTTGTTGAGGTAGGGGCCAAGCGATTTCCAGAGCTCGCTGTGTTCTCCTACGGTAAGCCAAAACTCTGCAGCATCGCACGCCAACTCCTCATCCTCAATCTTTCGCTGCTGGGCAATCATATAATCGACAAGACCAGAAATATGCGGTAAAATCTTATCTGGTCGAATCTCCACGATTTGTACGAAGGCTCGACAAACCTGCCGCCGAACATCTGAGGAGGTATCGTTGGCAAGCTGGAAGAGCCGGTTGAGAAGGTCATCGAGTGAAACGAGAAGAGCTTGGGGTTTTTGAGGGATGAAAACATTAATGCTCGCAAGGGCCAGGGACCGAATCCTCGGCTTCTCGTTCGCCGTGAAGGATATAAGTTTCGGGATGATGTACGCAAGGGGTCGTTGGCCTTGATAGTCCTTGTCTAGCATCTTCTTGTTGTCTTCACAAACTTTGCCTAAAGCAGACATTGCCCCTTCCTGTGCTTCGGGAGAGACTACTCCAGTATCATTCCCAACCAATGCCAATAACTCTGGCAGCAGTTCAGGCCACCCAAGAATACCACCACGGTTGACAATTTCCGTAATGACATTTCCGGCATAACTTCGTATTGTTTGGTTTTTGTCCTGTAATGCTAATGGTACTGATTGTCGAACAAGGGCAAGGGATTCCGGTGGTATCGATTTGTAACCAGTCCTGATATTGTTTTTCAGCATTACAGCTGCTGCCGACCTGACTGCATGGTATTCTTCAGGGGTATAGCTCAGTCCAGGGGGAACTTGTGAACTTGAAAATAGGTACGTGAGATAGTTGTTGATATCGGGAGAGGATTTTGCTTGAGCAAGCATCTAGATGAATTGCCACAGAATCAGTAAATGGGTTCTCTCTGGATCAACAACCTGGGGAAATATAATATCTTTCAAGTTCCACATACAATCTCAGCCTGCTTTTGAGCTGTCTTGTTGTGCCCGCTCAGAGAATCCTTCAGACATCCTGATAATTGGCCCAATGGCTCTTGTTGCGGTTGCCACGCCATAACCATCTTCTGGCTTCAGAGCCCTGTCCGTCAGTCTTTCTTATGGCGTTCAATGATATGCAGGTACGCCGTCGAGATAAAATTTGCGCTGCTAGGTGGGACAAGATGATTTGTGGGACATCAGAGTTCAGTGTTGATCGACATGGTACCGTTGAACGCCTGGAGGGATCTGGTAAGCATTTGAGTCTGCAAGAGCCTTCCGCGTAGTTTAAATACACCAGGGGCGCTCCAAAAAAAGTGCTGCTCGTACTCACTAAATGGCAACTGGCTCCTTGGTGGTAAGGGAAATGTTCCTTTGTGTTGGGAGGCAGGGCAGGGCAGAGTGGAGTGGTTGTGGTTGGATCGTGGCTGTTTGCGACCGGGTCGCCGCGTTTAGGGCGAAATAATAGGAGAGATCGGGTCCTCAAGCCCAGGAGCGTGCGATTCCTCAATCCTTCACAGACGTGGATTCGGAAGTAGAAGGTTGGACGGAGAGATTGTGGGAGGAGCGATTCCAGTCGACGTTGCGCTCGCCTGCGCTTGGTGGTGGGGAGATTTTCGGGTCTGAGATTTTCGCGAACCCCCATATGCATTCACTTTGCCACGCCATTCATCGTCTGCTGTATCAATCAACATTTAAATATGGAAATTGATCATGAACATTCCGGAATCTGGACGTTTGAATTAACTGTAAAAAAAATTGAGACTTACTGCATTTTGGGTAACCTTCCATGAACAGCCGAGATATTTTCTTTCTCTTTTTCACCGACGGGTTTCACTGGGACATTTAACCCTCAGAAATTAATAAGGTTCTGGAGTGCAAGCCGTCCCCAACGTAAAATTTGATATAAGAAAATATGGCTATTCACTCAGGTTTCTCCTCGCAATGCTCTAAGATTAAAAGATTACCATAAAGGTTTGGCAGATTAGAGCAGGTAGTAAGTAATCTGCATGTATGATTCTGAATACTCAATAATCTAATCCTAAATTAATTAGAATTATACTGAACTTAAACTTTCCAATTTATTTCCATCTAATTTTGAGTGACTTCGGGCCTGATACGTTGTTACTTTCATCTAGTCACATTGAGGGAAATTAGATATTGGAGCGTTTCGAAGTCTGACAGAGTCAGGCAGCACGGATACTTTCGACTGAGTTGAAAATAGCCAAGGCAATTAGGCCCACGCTATAAATTGCTCCAAATTTGGCAATCAAGTGGATGATCATAATGGCTCACAGCAGAGGGGCACATGAACCGGAAAGACAATTGTGTTCAAATATGCTTTACGAAGTATTCATTCAGGAGAACCTTTTTAAGATCTCCAGCTGGTTGTGCCTTTACTTCCTTCCCCCCAGGAATCCCAAAAATCTACTTCTTGTTGAATAAGGGTGCATCCTAGGTGTCTAGTTTCACTTCCTATTATGAAAGGAGGATCACCACTAAATAGGTCACACCACCAACTTGTGCCACCTGGTTGTCTATCCGTTTCCAGAATATCAAATGGGATCAGCTGGAACATACTTCTCGAGAAGAACAATGGTTTGAGCATATGCTGTGCTGAAGTGGTTGAGCATGATTTGGTGGTCGTGGAAGACCCGACAATCTTCCTTGGCCGCGGATGAAATTGTTAGGAGCTGCCTCATCAAACAGGTGTTTGCTCTGAGCACCGTCCAACTGAATGGGTAATGGATCCGACGACGAATTTAGCGATAGACCTTGCAGCCTCAATCGTAAGTTCAACAAGTCGGTGGTGGGTACCTCGTGGAACAGAAGGTAGGACAATCCACTAGGAGGAGTTTTGATCTGGCCGAATTTGGCCAGTTCATTTGCTTCGAGGCTTCATCATAAAAGACCGGATTTCATGCTAAGTCCAGATCTTGCCTAGCAAGAAACATTGTGCTCCACGATCTCCAGATCCGGTTGAGACATGGTCCATCGATGGCCCTGCCGAAGCTTCTTTGGAAGATCTGGCCGCTCATGTAGCACACTGAACAATCTACCCAAGGTTGGTCTGCTACACTTTTAGAGCAACCTGACATCCAAATTAGAGTCGGAGTAAGCAGCAAAGGTATTTTGAGATCCCTCTCAAGCCATCACTTTCGAATGACGGTAGCACCCATGGAACGGCCTTCGGTCGACATCGGTCTTTCTTTCGTTCAGTTCCCATTAACAAGTTCTTGCACCTCACTCTTCCGGACTTCATCCATTACAACCTCCACAACCTTTTTAAATCCTTCCATCTCTTCATCCACAGTACCGCCCAGTCCAGCGCTCGCGAAGCTTATAGAATTTCCCACGTAGACTGGTTTTCCCGTTCTCCGTGCAAGTAGTCTTGCTAGGCGGGTGGTGAACTCGATGGAGGATTCGTAGGTGAAGAGAGGGGTTGAGATGGTTTGGCCGGGATTCATTCTCTGTGGATGCTGTCAGCTGTGAAATTCTTAATCATAGGAGGGAAAGATGTTTCACATCGGGGAGGGCGTAAACGAATGATCCAAGGGGTGCGGCTCTCGAGTTGTCGCCATTCATGGCAGTTGTGAGGAAGAGGAGGAGGGACGTCACCTGGATGGTGAGTTGAAGGTAGATTCTGGTGTCTGGTGATTTTGGGAGAGGAAACGAGAGTTCGGTGGGCCGCCCCGATGATTCTAATATTGCTGCATTGACGTTGGCCATTGTGAGTGTTGGATTGAATTTGCTTTGTAAGTTGCAGCAACTTTCTCGATCTCCAAAACGATGAGCTTGGGCTCACCCCTGTCGCATCCACGTGATGTAGACTCAGCACCGTG
Organism: Hyaloscypha sp. PMI_1271; assembly: GCA_021399465.1. Taxonomy (NCBI): domain Eukaryota; kingdom Fungi; phylum Ascomycota; class Leotiomycetes; order Helotiales; family Hyaloscyphaceae; genus Hyaloscypha; species Hyaloscypha sp. PMI_1271. The sequence continues at coordinate 119,125 of JAJTUS010000024.1, read as the reverse complement.
GAAATCTTCAACGCCCCTTGAATGCGGCTTGACTCTGATCTGGAGTATCAAGACCTGCCATATCATTTTGCCACTATTTCGACTACTTGTCCGGTATTGGATGTACTTCTACATTGACATACAATAGCAAAACTGGCCTTTATAACCCCTACAATTCATGGATGCAACCTCACAGCTTTCATCAGATCAAAATCCAACTTCTTGGAGCCCCTCATTAAGCCACTTAATATTCTCCTTACTATCTCCAGGACCACTGGCCCAATGTCCCCAAATTCTAGGGGGGACCACCATCTTTCCGACCCGGTCTTTCATATTTGCAACCTCGATTTCGGAATCGGTCTTTACAGTCACTGTCAGCGGATCTTCTTCATCTTCCGCTTCCTGACCACTTACGGAAAATACCAGTTGTCTTTTCAGATAAAACGAGTGTTCTTGCTTTGATGGTCTGCATGGCAGCTCCGAAGTCAACGTTTTAAGGGTCCTGGTCTGAATTATCTCCAGATTGCCAAGTATAGAACATCACCAACAAATTTTCAGGATCTATATGGCATCGATCTCTCGCTCTGCACTTTTCGAGTTGTTCATACCTTTAGACAAAGCCCAAGTCTCCCAAAAGTTTTTCATAAAGTTCTCGAGGCCGTTGTAACCGAGAGAGCTCTCATACAACTTCTCCCGGTAAGAACTGTTGGTTGAATCCCCAGCCAGCATAAACTCTACAAAAAATTTCCAAGCCAACTTCTTTCTCTTCTGCTGTCCAGGTTCGATATTACTCTCCCTTACTGGATAAACCTGCCGAAGAATATTTCTTGGCAGCAGGCAAAGTAGACTTTCACGCCTTCAAGGTAAACTTGATTGTGCGAAGAATTCTTTGCTGAACGGCAGAACGGAACAGCGATTTCCATGAACTCAGAAAATTTGTTGAAAGGCACAAAGGATCGAGTATCACGTGTTATCATGTGATACAGCCGCAAACGGACATTCTTTATGTCTAAGGCCGCAAGCGGAAGTCCTAAAGGCCTTTATCTCTCTCTATCTCTCTATCTCTCTTTACTATACGATCTCTATAAGAGAATCGTATATTCCTCTCTAGTTGAGGATCTTTAGTGAATACATACCAGTTAAAACAACAAAATTGAGTGGCCTATTGATAAGTCTGGCCGGCATCCATAGACCACCCAAGTACCACTCGAGCATGATTGATACACATATGCTTTGGTGACGAGAGTGTGTTGTGCTTTCACACTGTCATAGAATGTGACTTTGGGAAACGGCTTGATGTTGGAGTTGGAAGGGGAAGTCGATTGTCCATTTCCAAACAGAGCGGTAATGATTATAAAGTATTTCTTGGGGGTTCAAAGTTTTGTTCTCTCTTATGAGACGGTTATTGTCGGCTATGGCTTTGTGACATCTGTTAGCCAAGATCCTCGAAATTGAGGGGGACAAACATCCCGAATACCAGGAAGGGTAGATGATTGCTGGTGATTTCGGGCCTCCAAAGGGTTTGTATGCTATTTCAGCGTCTGGAATACTTTCTCATAACCGCAAACTCCAGTCTCCCGGCTTGTAAGTCTTTACACCTGCATTTTGAAGGGCTGATGGATAACCGGTCTTGACTTGAGGAGAGAGCCTTTTATGCTTTTCTTCTAAGCGGAGACCAGGTGAATATGTACTCTCTCTCATTCTAGTTTGGCACTATTATTAGACTTCCAGTTCAGTGTTTCGTTCTAGTATGATTTACCGTTCAGCATTTTCGAGTCCTTATCTCATAGGACTTCCAATTTGATATCTCCTCTCTATATGATTTCCAATTCGGCATTCGGTTCTAGTAGGGTTAATAAAGTAGGCATATACAAAGGCCCCACCCTCCTCTTTTTATTCTCATTAGGAGCTTTACGTGTCTTCCAAATATAAGATGTTATATCTAAGTAACGTCCATCCCTGCGTAGCGGAAAACCCTACGTGCCGGAAAAAATGATAGGTACTTTGACTTCAAGTATCTTAAAATGTATGCACACTTTAATATCTCCTATATTTTCTTATAAGCCATGTTCCGTGGCCACTCCCAGACACCCTAAAACCCTCCCACTAGAACATTATGTTTGTATCGTCGCCCTCACGCTTGATTTGTAAAGAGTCTCCTTTCATAGTAAAATAGACTTCCTCTACCATAGCCCCACCACCGAGCTTATAATATCCCTAATACTTATAAAGGAGTTATCCGAGCTCTAAAGGCCTCACTACGATATAGGGAATCGTCATCAGCCTTAGTGGCTGCTGTGGCGTGCAGGATTCATGCAAGATCGCCACGCGGGTCGGTACCTCGGATCAAAAGCGAGTGACGATTTTGGTTAGTGCGAAACAACCCCGCACCTCTCATAATACCTGGGTAATTCCGACGTAATCCGATTACATAATTATTTGCTTGGCCTGTGGCTGGTGCTCGACCCACGTGATAACGCTTTGTAAGCGACCAGGTTGCCGCAGGTTGCCGCAGAGACTGCATCTATCCGATAAACTAACGGGTTCCCGCATCAGTAATGCAATACAACAACGAAGCTCATGACCGGCCCGAGCCATGAATGATGAGAAGAGATTCTCAGCTTCGACGCCTACTGTCCCTGCACCTGCGGATGGGACACCACCGGAAAGGCAGATCAAATTACCTTTGACGCCTCCAGCAACTAATGAATCGCAGTCAACATCAAATCCTCAGTCGCCAGTCTCTATGGTACTGGGCTTGATCAAACAACGCCAGCGCCATAAACTGACGGGTCAGTCGCGGCAATTAAAGGTGACATCGTTGGAATATAAGAATCTTTTGGCGAGGATAGAAGAGCTTCCGGGACTGAAAAGGTTCGTGGACGACAAACTTAGGTATGTGTCACCATGAGAATTGCCCTCCCAGTAGGAGAAACTCAACCTGACCAGACCAGATTGGAATACGATCCTCTAGAGAAGGTTTTATACGTACCACGTATGCCGACAGCAACCCACGAAAGCTTCTCAGAACAGGTGTCGCAGGAGACCAAAGCTCAACTGGACCGCATCGCAAGCGGCAATGACGAAGCTGCCAGATTTGCAGCACGGATATCCAGCGTGAGGTCGGGAAGCATACAGCTACGCGAGTTCGACTCGGACGACGGCATCGAAACAGACCAACCCTACATTCAACGACAGCCGGATGAGCAGTATCAACATAAGGAAGCCGAGTATCCCGGGGTGGTGTATGAGATAGCGTGCTCACAAGATGGCAGAGAGCTGGGCAAGGTGGCATGGACTTACATCCCATACTCAAACGGGAATATCAAGGCCGTCGTGGGGTTCGAGTTGGGGTACGGCAAGAGTAAGGAAGCCCGAATATCGATGTGGCAGCCGCGCTACTTGAAAGAAGGCGAGGACGGTGTCGAAATTCTGGATGTTGAAGCAATAATTAACCGTGATGTACGTACTAAATTCGTGCCTTGAAACCGGACTGACATCTGTAGCTTTTCCGATCATCAGATGGATCTGCCATCAATAACAACAAGACATTATATCTTCCCCTCGACTGCTTCGCTACGTCTAAGGTAGCAACTTTCTAAAGCAAAGGGCTACTAGGTATTACCATTACATATGCAAAGCTTGCTGAGTTTTGGGATAAAGTGGAGAGACTCTAACGGATAAGACAACCAGCATTAGGGGAGCGAAGCATAGGAAAGAAATCCATACGGCACACCAAGAAAAGGAGGCGTCCATCTACTCCAACAGAACAACTCTCTTCTGACAGAGAGAGGGAATTTCGCGACGCGGAAAGTAAGGTGGAAGGGCGTACAGTAGTCGAGGACAGCGATTTTCAACATCAGACCAAGGGTGGTGTGGACATACCGGAGAGGAGAAAGAGCCGCAGGATGAGGTAGATACTAAGCTATCAAGACCCAATGCATTGCTAAAGAGATTATTTGAGATTTTAGAACTTTCTGCAGGAGTTGAAGTGATAGACTTTCTACGCTACTGAGCAAGCCCTCTTCCATCTTCCGGGGGAGCCTCAAACATACGATGCTAGATCAAAACTTCGACCCTCTCTCTACCCTCTATCATTACATATAGGCGACTTCATCAGCTTTGGTTGGATTTATTCTTGGCGCCACAAGCTTCCAAAGATCCCGCGCAAAAGGGCCCCCTTCTTCCATAAGGGCCAGAAACGTAGTGTGCGTTGTCGTCAACTCAGCATAAGCAGCTAGGTATTGACAAATCAACTCTCTTAACTCATCCATCTCGGTTTCCAAATCCGGAGTTCTCTCATTTGAGTACGCGTACCGCACAAATTCGATGATTTGGTCGAGATTCGGTGTAAGTGCCGTATGAGTTCAGCTAGGGCCGATCTGACTTCGTCCCAGTTTCACGACGCCCTTAGAGATGGTCTGACCGACTTCCAAGAGAAACAAACCCCACAGAACGCGATCGCGCGCAGGAAATATCTTCATTCCAGCTATCATTAAATGCGTGTTCCATTGAATTAATAGTGGGCATCCTAGGCTCCAACGACGGAGGCGTCTTCAATAGAGTCGCAAGATGGGCCTCTAGCCTATTTCTCGTTATAGTAATCTTCCACGTGAGTCATTGAGTAAAGAACTTCATTATCTCCTGTTGACAAACGTTCTTGATAAAAGCTTCTAGAAAATACTAGATATGTCCAGTATAACATTTCATTGTATATAAACATCAGCTCCCTTAGGATCCTCTCTATCAAAGTTATGAAAATAAAATACATATGATATATTTTACGACTATGGATTATTGGGATTTTTTAGCACCTTTCTCGAGCAGCAGCTTCACGACCGCCTCGTGCCCGTTCTCTGTAGCTAGTGACAGCGGCGTCTGACCATAACGATCCGTACTCTCGATCTGAGCGCCTCTCTCGAGCAGCAGCTTCACGACCGCCTCGTGCCCGTTCTCTGTAGCCCGTGATAGCGGCGTCCGACTATCACGATCCGTACTCTCGATCTGAGCGCCTCTCTCGAGCAGCAGCTTCACGACCGCCTCGTGCCCGTTCTCTGTAGCCAGTGACAGCGGCGTCCGACCATCACGACCCGTACTCTCGATCTGAGCGCCTCTCTCGAGTAGCAGCTTCACGACCGCCTCGTGCCCCTTCTCTGCAGCTAGTGACAGCGGCGTCTGACCATAACGATCCGTACTCTCGATCTGAGCGCCTCTCTCGAGCAGCAGCTTCACGACCGCCTCGTGCCCGTTCTCTGTAGCCAGTGACAGCGGCGTCCGACTATCACGATCCGTACTCTCGATCTGAGCGCCTCTCTCGAGTAGCAGCTTCACGACCGCCTCGTGCCCGTTCTCTGTAGCCAGTGACAGCGGCGTCCGACCATCACGATCCGTACTCTCGATCTGAGCGCCTCTCTCGAGCAGCAGCTTCACGACCGCCTCGTGCCCCTTCTCTGCAGCCCATGACAGCAGAATTTGACCGTCATAATCTTTTGAATTCATATCCGCCTTGCCCGTCTCGAGTAGCAACTTCACAACTGCTTTATGCCCAGTATCCTTTGCGCACTTAAGCGCTTCATTGGCAATCACATCCAAATTTCTCAAGAACTCTTGCAATGTCCAATCGAAGAAACGGCAAATAGGAGGGTCTAACTCATTAAGGTTAAGTAAGAATGAAGTAGTATCGAAAATAGTATCTTCAAGATTCTTTCCATAGTCTGCTCTGAGAAGATCAGTGTCGCATGCATTTGAAGATATGCCTAATAAAGCATAAATTTTATCTCGGGGGTCAGTCGCTTCGCTATTGCGGAATTTATCTAGCATCGTATAAAGATCCCGCTTTTGAGCCCACCATGAGCTATTCCGGCGAGAACCTGGCATAATATCCAAGATTGGTTGGCAGTGTGGTTCTGGGATGATCTCAAGCAAAGTTGGCATGAGAGCAAAGATACTTGCTGAAACAGATTTGCCTCCGCAGACGATTTCAGCCACTTGAGCGTTGGCAGCTTCTTGTATAATCCAGACTCTCTTAAACCAACTTCGATGAAGGAGTGACTGTAAGCCTTCAACCAAAAGGCCTCTTTGGTCAGGCCTCAAATCGCGTACTACCACTGACCAGATATTAACCCACTCTGAAATTTCCTGGCCATTAGAGGCATGTTTGAAGCTCTCTTTCTCTAGCTTCTTCATATAATACATAACATAGTCTGTATCATAAGTAGCTTCGCCTAGCCAGATGATTACTCGTTTCGCCTCGCTGTAAATGGATCCCATCTGCTGAACTTGCTGTCCTTGTTCATCGTTATCGTCTTGATTGATGCAAAGGGCGTCAACCCAAAGGACCTGGTCCTGTTCTTGGCAACGGAGATCCTGAAGTGCAAGATATGCATTTTTGGTGACTGCCATGTTGCTTCCATTGACGATTATATCACACGGTCTAGATTTGCTGCCCCATGTGTAAGATAAAGCCGCATAATCACAAATGTGTTCTGGTGAGGCAGTGGCGTGTTCTGGTACGGCGAGCTTCGACTCAAAAAGCCGACACTGAATAGGGTCGTCGCTATTGCCTTTGAGTAGTTGGAGCAGGCGAAAGGCAGGCCCCTCGAGGCTGATTGGTTCATATTCGAAATCCGTCATCTTTAGTGCTTGGAGGAAGAGTCAGAACTAAAATGTACGGAGAGATATCTCATGTAGTTACAGGAGTTGAAGTTGTCTTTGGGTGAGCTCTATCTCGCGGGCTCGCTTATATGCAGGTGTGCGCTGGCCAAGCAAGCACGTGACATGAGCTAGTCGCGGTCGCGACCTTCCCTATAACATTAGTCTCTGTCGCATATTGCGAATACCAAGTGTAAAGCGCATGGGGAATGGGTAGTTCCGTGATGATCGTGATGTTGGCTAGGAAGGGGAAATTTTATGACAGCCGTTTGATGAGGTCGCAGTTCTGATGAGAGCAGAAACGAAAAGAACGAGGTTGATGACGGGATGCAGCAGAGCCGCAGATGCTCCACAAAGCTGCTCGCGAGCACAGCCGAACCTGCCGTGCCTGCTCCGACGACAGCCCCGCACCTTGATATGGCGAGCACAAATGCCCAGGAGAGACTGCTTGATGCGCCTTTTGAAGACTTTGCAACGTCGTTAGTAGTGTCAAATATCTATTACCTGTTCCCAGCTAATACTATAGGCTTCTCCCACTCTATTCCGGTCCTCAAGTTACAATCCGCATCGGATCTGCAAGCCACGAATATACGCTCCGGAAGCCCTCCTCTGCAAGCAGTCCCTATATTTCGCAGCTATGTTTGAAGGGCCCTTTAAGGAAGGGGAAGAGCAGTCAACAACTTTGGAAGAGATAGATGGCGTGGTCACGCCTCGAAGTTTACAAATGCTTGTACAGTGGGTGTACGTTGGCCGAGTCGTGTTTGGAGAGTGTGCACCAGACGTCTCTATCACCACGGCTATCGAATTTGCTAGATTGGCAGATATGTGTCGTATTACTGGCATGGAATTCGTCATGGCTGAGCATATCAGAGCTATCATTCTAGCAAATCCAGCTCCACTGGACCCGGAGTGGCTTGGGAGAGCGCCAGACACAAACACTTATTGCCTCACGTCCCAGCACATTACTTCAGCAGTCGCTCTGCCTGAAGGGCATCCAGTGCGTGCGATATTAGCTGCGGCAGCTGTTGAAGGATGTCTCAGAAAGTATCATTACAAATTTGAGAGAGAGGCTTCAAGGGTTCCCGAATTTTCTGTCGATCTCCTCAAGGCTGTGAGAGCAGCCCTTGAGAGTATAACCATTGAGTTTAACGCAACGACTTTCGAGGATCCTATCAGTCGGCTGAGATTCGGGCTCAAGAGGACCTAAGCATGGAGGCACAATAGGAAGGGAAATCAGCCAATTTTGGCGCGGGAATGCCTGGATGCGAGGAGGTGATTCATTGCAACTCCCTTTCCATTGCGCCGAGAATATGATGAAGTCTAACTCTACTGTATAGGAACAAAGTCGCGAGGCCCGCGCCGCGCCTGCCTCAAAGACATTCGAATTAAAGAACAGAGCAATGACTTCCCATTCCTCTTGCAGCAATCTGATTCTCCACAACTTGCACTTAGAACATCTGCGCCACTGGTGCCCTATATGGCTCTGGCACTTCGATCATCCGCGCAACTTCTGGCTCTGACTCTGGCTCGTCCGCCTCCAGCGCAGCACTCTTACGCTTCCGACTACTTTCCCCCCTGCCTTTTATGACCTCGTCCGCATCGCACCCCACATCTGGCTCTGGCTCGTCTGCCTCTTGCGCAGTCTTCCGCTTCCGACCACGTTTCCCCTTGCCCTTGATGACCTCCTTCGCAGCACGCGCTGCTCGTGCCACCTCGATGTCTTCAAAGCTCATCACCTTCGCCTTCCCGAGTACGAGTGACTGAGTTGATCGGCGAACCTTAACTTCGTTATTCATTCTGGTCAACATCTGTTTTTGATCATGGAGGAGGGCACGTTCGGCGAAGGATATCTGGGCGGCATCGACAAGCTTCTGTACACGCCTCTCTAGGCGCTGTATACTCATCCCATCAAGCGTATGAGCATCCTGTTTGATTAGATTATGCAATGACGCAAGACCCTCTGCTGACACTGGCGTTACAGGCGTTTGTAGTACTCCGTCTTGATAGCAAGAACCCACCTCTACCTCATCGGCCCTCGGAATCGTTAATTGAGCGGGGGGCTTCGGGGTCACCCTGAGGACTCGGTCGGGGTTGAACGGAAACAAACCACAGGCCGCCCATGCGGCCGTGATGTTTCTCTTCGTGAACGCCTTCTCCCTTGCAGGGCTGTACAGAGAGGTGAAGTGTTGCTTGCCGACTATATTTGCACCTCCTTGGAACAGCTTCTCAGCCTCGTCGCGGTAGGCTGCCTTCAAGGGGGCAAACACTCCGACGTCGCAGGGCTGGAGCTTGTGGGAGGTGTGGGACGGGAGGCGACACAGGAGGATGTTGTTTTCGAAATAAAACTCTAAGGCTTCGAGGGTCTCGTGCGTCCCGAAGCCGTCACAAATCAGCACCCGTGGCTTCTGGTTAGCCTGTTCTCTAGTTTGGGGATCAAACACGCGCTTGAGCTACTCCAAGTTGATCTTGGAGTCGGTGTACCCAGATTCGGAGCACGCATAGTGCCATCCAGGGGTGGGGAACGTAGTCCAGTTACTTCGATAGGTAGTGGCTAGCCAAATAATCATCGGTAGTAAAGACCTACCGTTTGCACTGACGTATTCGACGGCGGTAACCATCGTGCGCTTGACGCCCGCGCCTCTATAGTCTCGCGGGTCGTCCTTACTTATCAGGACCTGGATAGAGCCAAGCATGCACAGTATGACTCCAGTCTCGTCTATGTTATAGACGTTCTCGGCGAGGATGGCCGGATCTTGTAATACCTTTCCGATCACCTCAAACCAATGTGTTATCTTATCATAAATGTTATTCTCGTGGCGTTCCCAGGCCATCGCCCTCACTCGTCGTGATTTGAGTGCCGGATGACGCTTCTAGAAGCCCCGAGGCTAGTTCTTGCCCGGAGGCTTGGTCGCTTTATTCGTCGAACGCTGGCGGGCGATACTAAAGGCGAGGGCAGGTAGGCACTTGATTCGCACAGGATTCCCGAGGTTAGCCATTAATTTCAAATACTTTTCGAGGGCTTTCTCTTCCGAAGGAGTGAGGTACTGTTGGCCCTGGGCCTTCTCTTCTTTCGAGGGCCGCCCATGCTCACGATAGTAAAGGGTAGTCAGAGGGACTCCACTGCGTTTCGATCTGGCATCGTATGTTCGAGGCTCTCCTGGCAGGGAGGCCTCTGCAAGGGCTTTACTGGCGCGGTCGCTCATGAAGCATTACCTCCGTACCTTACATAGGAGATGGGGATACGGATTGGAACGACTGAGTGGCAGGTGCAGAAGCAGACACGTACGTGGCTGCTCATGGAAACTTCTAGAATAACGCCACATATCACGTGAGCTTCGTATAATATCCAATATAATACGATTAATTTAGCGTAGTTGTAATATAATATTATGTAAGCACCTTCTTCGCTTATTAAGATGCTTGGCGTCTTATATACCTCCTCCCACTTTATCCGGATAAATCCGGCACGTAGGTTTCCTTGTGCTTTATCTCTTCAAAGCTTAGAACCATATTCTTTCTTAATAGGAGCTTTATACTATGGTCCCGAAATTTGGAGACAGGCCAATAGTTGTAATAAAGCAGGGGGGGATAGCCGAAAGGACTTTCAACGCCGCCGATGGGACTATCGATAATATGACCACAACTATAGTATTTTCTTACTGCAAACCGAACCCTTATATAGAAATAGCCAAAGAACAATAGCAAACTGATTATAACTTTATATATTTATGTGGTGGAGATTTAAGACCCCTAAACCATGAAGTCGTTCCGGCACGTAGGGTTTTCCGCCACGCAGGGATGGACGTTAGTATGTTATTATCTAAGTATTAGGCTTCGGGGAGGGGTCCAGCAAGCAAGTAATGCCTAATGCGTGAGGCATCCCCCCAAGCGCACAGGCACGGCAGCTCCCAACCCTGAGGGCAAGGAGCTCGGACGCCTGACATATCAGGCACGGCAGCTCCTAACCCCAAGGGCAACGAGCTAGGACACCTGACATTTCAGGCATGGCAGCACCTCCAAGCGCACAGGCATCGCATAAGCGACGACTCCCCTTGAAATTTCGTCTTTTCCTCAAACTCGCTACGGTGTACAAGAAAATAATGGCAACTTTTCAAGAGATTCGAGAAGGAATCGCTCGAAAACTCAAGGCACTTTCGCTTCAATACTGCAAAGTGGATACCGCTAGGCCGTCGGACGACATTATAAATATGCTCACCATCCCACCACTGAATCTCTCTCTCATATGTGCTCTTTTTTCTTTCTTGCTATGTACGGCATCTGACTGATCCCACGCAAAATGTCTTCCCCTCTACCGTCCGAGATTATGGTTAACTTTCATCCTCGTCAAACCTCGCCAGGGCTCCTGCAGTGGTTCCGTGAAGTGATGGACAAGCAAGGGGTGCATATGCAGGTATTCATCGACCCGGAGACGGATCTCGAGTTAGGTGTCTTCCTCCCGACTGCAACCATCAAGCAGCGGATTGAGAAGGCACTGCGCCAGGAACAACCGGTCTCGATACAAGCAAGTCAACAACAGCAGCAAGGGCCACTACTGCCGCAATTGCTGCTCCCACCGCCGCCGCCGCCGCCGCCGTTGGGGTTGGCACAACGGGGCAACGAGCCACATGGGCAGAGCGAGCCTCCTCGTCTTTGCCAAGCGTACGGGAGCGACCTAGACGAGACGTCCTTCTCGCGGCTCGAGAAGGAGATCCCGTCGAGGCCCGAACTGCCAGCTGTCGCCTCGCAAGACCTCACCTTTCGAACTACGAACAAGGACCGGAAGAAGTTGCAGCGACAGGCTGAGAAGGGGGCCACCAAGTCGAATGCAGTGGTAGGTGGCAGGGTGGCCAAGGCCAAGGGGAAGGAGAAGCGTCAAGCCCACGCCCAGCCGCTCTTCGTGGCACGGGCGGTAGACTCGACAGCAAGTGAGGAGGAAACGTGGTTTGCCGAACGGATGTTTTTCCAGCGGATGATCGGGAATGAAGTGGATATTAGCCTCCCGCTCCAGACGAAGATGAAGAATTATGCCCTAGCGATTGCGGGGCCCAAGGCGGTCCAGGATTGGCATGATTGGCGCGCGAAGAGGCTCTTGACCTCGCAGCCGACGTCGCGAAACGGCTCGGAACCGCAACCGCGACTGGTACAGCAACTGCGAGGCGTGTTCTTGCACTTTTACCACGCCTATGATCGGGTCAAAACGATCGATACGGCCATGAGCTTCGACCCCATTGTATACCGGTGTCGGATGGTAAAGCTCTTTCAACTCTACAACGCGGCCGAATCGTTCCGGCTAACGCCCGAGCCCGTGCAGCGCATCGGGCGGAAGCGCGTCCTCTTTCACCTCCTCTACCCCGGATTTGAGGGGGTGGGGGACCTGGCCACGAACCCGGCGTCGAAGCCGGACTGGGACGACTTCACCAGGCGGCTCTCGGCTGCCACGCGCTGGCAACGTATCTCGAGGGAGCTTGGGCACGGCGCCCTGGTACTGATCCCAGAGAGCATCGTCACACGAGGCTGGATCGAGCGAGGCACGACCGATGCCCAGTTTGCGATTTGGCTCCGGGCGATCCTGCGCTTCAACCGCGAGGGCCACATGGCGTGCTTAAGGTTGAGCAAGGAGCTGGACCGAATGGTGAGGGCCGATTGTCATAATGCTCCTGTGGGAACCTCCTAGCAATCTTGTGTTACCGTGGAAGGAGCGAAATCAGAAGTAGTCTGAGCGACGCATGCTTGTCTTGTGAGGCTTTAGAGTCTACTTAGCTAGTTTCTCTCTCCATTCTCAATCCACACCCTTACATCCCCTCTTGATTCCATCGATTTTCTGTTACCAATGCACGCAGAATCTCCAATGGATATGAGTTCTTACTAAATTAGTGTTACCAATCTGGTGGGGTTCGTTGAAGTGGGAACCGAGAATGCACAACCCTTTGAATTCTTGATGACCCAATTCAAATGAAATGAAATGACAATCAGACAAAACCAGCAGAAGACAGTCAGCTGCATTTCAATTATCGAAGTCAAAAGAATACCTCCTTACCTGCAAACGCAGATCCTTCCAACTTCCATTTTAATGCTCCTCAGTCCTCGCCTTCCTTATCGATAAGACTGCGGGGTTGACTGCCACGTGACTGCGTTCTGGAAGCGGCCTACATGACGTCTACCCAACAACAACAAAAGTTAGGTTCGAAAAAGTGCATTGCCGATAGCATGTAAATAAAATACTGGAATTCTGCCAAAGGAGCCTTGAAAAATATTACCGCCATTTACATCTCGGTTGACTGTCTTGAATTTCCGGTACGTAACTTGCCATCGGCTCTTGCTGAAACTAACCGTTAAGTCTCCCGCATTCCTTGCGTCTCCTCCGAAGTCCCGATAGAACCTTCGCAACATCAACAATCAAAATGTCTCGAACGGACGCCGAGAAGCACATCCAACGCAACCCGCACCCTGATTTTAAGAAGGTCGAAAGCAGCAGGGAAAACTGGGACGACTCGCTCAAATGGAACCTCAAGCAGACAATTAAACCAGACTGGAAGTACGGAGACGGGGCGAACGATGGGGGAGCAAGCCTCAAGCTCCCACACATTTCCATCGATCCTTACGAGGAAGGACGTCCGGCTGTAGCAAACTACAAGCTATTAATCTCCGGCATCATTCCACGACCAATTGGCTTCATCAGCACCCGTTCTACAGACGGAAGTTCCACGAACCTTGCGCCGTTCAGCTACTTTCAGGTCATCAATCACGATCCGCCGTTATTTACTGTCGGATATGCTGGGGGCTTCGATAATGCGAAAGACTCGCTGAGAAACTTGACGGAGTCTGGGGAGTGTGTGATCAACATCATTTCGGAGCATTTCATAGAAGCGGCAAACTCGACGAGTATCAATGCGCCTTATGGCGAGTCTGAATGGAGCTTAAGTGGCTTAACCCCAGAGATGTGTAAGACGGTCAAGGCGAGCAGAGTCAAGGAAGCCGTCTTTTCCGTAGAGGGCAAGTTGGATTTCACGAAGGAGTATGAAAGTAAGGCGACTCCAGGCAAGAAGACTGGCGTACTTGCTGTGATTGAAGGGACGCATTTCTGGGTCAGAGAGGATGCAGTTAATGCGGAGAAAAATTTAATCGACCCTGCTGTAAGTTTGCCTTGTTTCCTGAAAGGGATTTGATGCTGACCATTTGTAGGTTCTGCGACCCATGAGCAGACTGGGTGGAATTACGTATGGAAGAACAACTGAAGGCGTGGAAATCCCACGACCCGATTGGGAAGAAACCGTTGTCAAGAATGAGGAAGCAAAGAAGCTCGTCAAGCCAAAAGTAGATGGCCAGTAAATAATTATAGACATTAGAACAGAATGGAGCCCAAACTTTCATCAAATGATCCTCGGCTCTTTGCGGAATTTGTGATGGATAGATGAGTCTCAAATCTGGTTTACTGCCACTTCTTGCTTCAACAGACTGAATTAAGATTGAATTGATTGTCACCCATTAAGTGGAGCAATGGCTTTGGAAAGTGGAGATATCTAGAAGTCCGTTTAAAATGCCGTCATCCCAATCTTACTAGTAGGTTATCCCTTCGTCCGGTGACCGCACATGAATATCCCTAATTCAGCCAGAACATACACCGATAATCCGAGTTAGGGATATTCATGTGCGGCTGCCAATGTGGCAATGTCCCACCAGATAAAGGGATAGTCGCTGGTGGAATCATGCCTCGGCTCAAGGATGCCTGCTTACCGACACAGCTCCTTGAAGCGGGGAGATTAACAGCTTCCCCCAGCTTTTTTTTCTTTCCTTCGCTCGATACTTTATCTCGTCCCCCGCAAAAAGGTCTCAACATCTATCATACTTCCTACATTGGCTCTCGCCATTTCGTTCAATCCCAACCTTGCGTAGAAGTCAATTTGCCCATCATGTCTAAATACGAAACCGAACTGCACGACTTCCAAAACATCTTCTCTCTCAAAGGAAAAGTCGTAGTCGTGACAGGCGGATCTCGTGGCCTAGGACTCCACGCAGCATCTGGGTACGTTTTCCTCCAACGCTTTTAGAATTCCAATTGTCCGCTCCCCAAGAAACTAGCTAACAATTGTTTAGATTCCTCCAAGTAAGCTTATTTTAATACTATTTTGCTGTTTTCTTCTACGAGTGCTCGGAGCCCTGGAGTCCATGGGATCTGGCATGCGCATTTGTCTTAGGAGCTTGGTTCTCAACTTCTAAGCTCCCTATCAAAAACTAAGAGAACTCCGCACTAATTCGATGATTAGGCAGGAGCTTCCAAAGTCTATATAACCTCCCGCAAAGCCTCCGCCTGTGATTCCGCCGTAGCAACCGTAACCAACCCATTTCTTTGTTCCATGCCCCGAGCTCCCACTTTCCCTGGTCGGGAGAATGAGACATGCTGCCGGCTCTCTCCCGGCCCCCTTCCCTCCAATGAAACAGGTTCCTAATTTGTTGAAGCTTAATGCCCTCCCCAACCTCTCCCCTGGCGCAAAAGCCATCTCCGTCCCAGCAGACAGC
Organism: Hyaloscypha sp. PMI_1271; assembly: GCA_021399465.1. NCBI lineage: Eukaryota > Fungi > Ascomycota > Leotiomycetes > Helotiales > Hyaloscyphaceae > Hyaloscypha > Hyaloscypha sp. PMI_1271. Next base: position 103,978 of record JAJTUS010000024.1, on the reverse strand, counting down.
GCAAAGATTGAGGGTGTGGAACACCTGGTGAAAGAAGTGATGAAGACGACGGATCATGTTGATATCCTGTTCGCCAATGCCGGTGCTACCTGGGGTGAGGCGTTTGATACTCATCCAGATTCCGCTTTTGGGAAGGTGATGGATTTGAATGTTAAGAGTGTCTTTAATAGTATTAGACTGTGAGTGGCATTTGTGAGACAGGGGGGGATGGTACTGATGAGATTGGAGATTTGCGCCACTGCTACAGAAGAAAGCGACGCTTGAGGATCCCTCGAGAGTTATTATCACCGCCTCTGTTGCGGGAATCGGAGTTGGGAGTCTAGGGAAGAACGCAACCTTTGGTTACTCTGCATCAAAAGCAGCCGTAATTCGTAAGTCCTCTATTTATTTTCTACCAGCAAGAATTCCTACTTCACCGGTCTTCTGGATCTGCCTTAGAAGAGGAAGCACAAATCTTGGAATGTGCCAACACTTAGAAGGCATTCACAGGAAAAGAAATGGATGAGCAGCTCGGAGGTGCATCCTTTGGGACCACACGCGAGACAATATCTCCAATCAGTATTAGGCGACACTAATTCGAGCTTTATGTTACAGATCTCGCGAAAAACCTTGCGGTTGAACTTGGACCCAGACATATTTTAGTCAACGCAATTGCTCCTGGGATCTTCCCTAGCAAGATGGCAACCGGACTCATCAGCCTAACCGGAGGAGAGGAACAAGTGGCAGCGAGCAATCCAAGCAGGAGGCTTGGAAAACCGGAAGACATTGCGGGCTTGGTGGTGTTTTTAAGCAGCAGAGCTAGCTCACATATCAATGGCGCGACGATCACTGTTGATGGTGGTGAGGTGTGGGCAAGGGGGAGTATGGTAAATGCTATGAAGGAGGACCAGGCCAAGCTTTGAACCTGTATTGTACGAGGAACAAACTCGGTCCGGCCGATACATGGTACAGCCTAACTCCTATGGTGATGCTGTTATCGTTTCCTAGCTACCCAGTGACTGGCTTTGAAGGTGTTTTGGAGCATGCTTTCGGGATCTTGGATGTAGGGTGCTGTGATTCCAAACTCCTTCTTCTCTATATCGAAGCCGAGTTTTTCGATCAACGCCACCACTTCATCGTCTGTTAGCTCTACTGCTCCTGGATCTGCAATTCCTGTGAGATTTGTCAGTGTGATTCGCACAGAGGCAGACTTCCCATCCCACCCTTTGCATTGTTATTGTCAGAAACAGGGTCAGAAGTTGAGTCCTTTTCACGTCCATGTTGCCCAGGAGCATTGTTCTCGAAGTGCCACAGCAGCGGCCCCACGTTTACAAACAGCCCGCCAGGCCGTAAACAGTTCTTGATTGCCTCAACGTAGCGTATGATATTCGGTGCGGTGTCTGGAAACCAGGAGTAAGTAATCGCTCCGTCCTGGTTATTCCAGGACGATTAAAACGCCCTCTCTGGAATGAAGAAAAAAGTACTCTTGAATAAAGGAAATGAATTTCTGCCCACTACTTACCGAGGAAAAAGACCGTCGCAACTGCATCAAAAGTGTCTTTGCGGCCCTCATCTCCATACAGGAGCAAGAAGTCTGATGCACTCATGCTCATTTCTCCAGTGCGTTCCGCGCTTCCCAATGTGGTGCTCGGGTGCAGATCTGGTATTTCGACCGAGTTGAGGTGGTTGGCCCGGTTTCTGTGATTCGAGAACGAATGAACCCATGGGAACAAGGTATGCGCGCCGGAATGATGACAGTGATTGAGGATGTACGAGCTGGCAAGAAGCTGATGATAACTGATCTCGTTTCCTTCTGTGTCAAAACCGGCACAGCATAAATCAAACACCAACCGAGCAAGCCCAGCACCCGGTACAAGCACTCGCATTCTTGAACCAGAACGAGCTGAGCGTTCTTCCTTAAGTGCTTTCAACACAGGCTGGTAACAAGTTTCACGTTCCGCCTTGCCTTCTTCAGACCAATCTCGATAAAATTGTCGAAGAGTACTTCTCGCTTTCTCCAGATCAAGAGATGTTGCCTTTCCCCGCCAGTCAATTGGAACTGTGGGATGGGAAGAACCAAGTTGCAGTGGGATGCCAAAAGACTCGATCCCAGCTTGCCATATTGCAAGAGATAGTTCTGCGTTCTTGTCGATTGCATCGTCCACAGCGTTGAGTGTGTCGAGGTAGGAGAAAGGCGGAGCAGCCAAGAGTTCCAAATGTGCTCTTGGCAGTGCATAGAATGACTGTCTCCTGAGATGCGTAGTGTTGAAATGAGCAACTTTTGCATACTGGCTGCAGAAATTAGTAAAAGGTAGCTCAAGATATCGAGGCATTCCGGCTGCGCATGCCACGTTTGCCGTGCTTGATACTTGAGAGGAGAAAGTCTTTTTTATCGAGTTTTCCAACAGCAAAGTATGTCAGACATTATACTGTGAGAATTACAGTTTCGAACGGAGGAACAGTATAGTTTTTCTGACAGATAGGAAGGTAAAAGATGAGTTGATCCACCACAAGAAGCTGAAAGTGAAAATGTATTCACTTACTAGAACGAATCCAGAGCAGCAAAAAGGACTCTTTGCTCATCAGGATCCTCATACACCTCCTTATTCCCCTCCCAATCTACATTCGACATTCTGACTCTAACTGAGATAACTTCATATGCAAGTCATCTGGATGTTGACCTGGATACGTACCGAAGTCGCTACATTCCAAAGGATCCTTGGAGGTGAATTTCCGGGAGGGTAAATTTAGTCATCGAGGCGGCTAATCAACGCTAGCTGTGGACCATCCAGTTATCTTCGACCTTGAATCGAAATACAAAACACCCACAACTTTCCCTTCATTCCTCGTCAACGACATCTCGCCTTCAACTTTGCTACCTGCCTCGCCATCGAGATGGCGGCTTCAGGTGGGCAGTTTGGTGTGACAGGTCCTCTTTCGCTTGGTCTCCCTACGGATGTTGACCGACGAGCGACCGAAGCCCTGGTCGACGAATTGAAGAGGCAAAACAACTACGAGAGTCCCACCGAAACTAACAAGAGGCATGTTTCTCGTCACCCTACATTATTTTCTCCTCCCCTCATACTGTTGGCGGTGGATGTGGTGCAGTCTGCTGACACGATATTTCTTTCAGATTGGCCGTCCTCAACTCCCTCCAACAAATCGCCGAAGAGTTCATTAGACATGTTGGGAAGGCACAGGGTTTATCCGACAGTCTTGTCAAGAACCTGGGCGGGAAGATTGTGACTTTTGGAAGCTTTAAGCTTGGTGTCATAGGACCCGGCTCAGATATCGACACCTTGGTTGTTTGTCCATCGAATATAACCATCGAAGATTTCTTTGCCACATTCCCCGAGATTCTCCAAAAAATGGCACCTGAAGGCTCAATCACCGAACTCACGCTCAAGCCGGACGCTTTTGCGCCTATCATAACTCTGAAGTACAACGGAGTCGATCTCGACCTGCTTTTTGGCCGAATTGCTATCCACAGCCAAATCAAGAAAGATCTCGTCATGACGACTCCGGATCTATTGCGCGGTTTAACAGATCAGGAAGTTCGTCAGTTAAATGGTGTTCGAGTAGCAGAGGAAATGCTCAGTTTGGTCCCGGAGCTAGGTGTCTTCAGAGCCGCACTTCGTGCAATTAAATTATGGAGTTCGCGTCGGGGAATCGCTGGAAACATTTACGGATTTCCTGGTGGTGTTGTGTGGGCTATTTTGGTGGCTCGAGTCTGCCAACTCTATCCCAAGGCGGTTGCTGCAACCATCGTAGCAAAGTTCTTCCAGGTCATGAAAAGATGGCAGTGGCCAATGCCGGTGATTCTGAAGCAGATCGACTACACTACTCGGATTGGCAATTTGAAGGTCTGGAATCCCCAGGTATGTCCCCATATTGCCCCCGAACTAAACCTGTCTAATCTAGATACAAGATATACCCTGGCGACAAATATCACTTGATGCCTGTCATCACACCCGCGTATCCTTCCATGTGCGCGACTCATAATATCATGAGATCTACGAAAGAAGTCATAGATAAAGAAATCAACCGGGCTGGGGATATTGCAGAACAGATTATTGTAGGAAAGGCTCAGTGGAAGGACCTATTCACGAAACACACATTCTTTACTGCCGATTACAAATACTACCTCTCCGTCATTACAGCTAGCACGTCTGAAGAAGCGCAGCTTCCATGGTCTGGTTATATCGAGTCAAGAGTTCGACACCTGGTGAAGCTGCTTGAGGACCACCCGTCGATTGCTTTAGCGCATCCATTCAACAAAGGCTTTGCACGAGTCCACAGATGCCACAACGAAGCAGAAGTCGAGAAGGCAAAGGGTGGAAGCCTCGAGCATCAGGCGAAGGATATTGCGACAGCTACCACCGGCCATGGCCTTGCAGTTGGAGCCTCGTTCAAGACCGATTTGGTTAACGCAGAGCAGAAAGCGGATACTAATGGATCTGTTACGATGGTCTACACCACAACTCATTACATTGGCCTAGAGTTGCACCCAGGTATGTATTCAGCCTGTCCATAGCCAAGAGGTCTACATGCTCTAAATTGCTGCTCGTTGACAAGACCATCCATATCTCTACCCTCCGCCTGTGCGGTCTTCGTGTGCCGCCCATCTGCTAATTTGTCTAGGTGTCAAATCCCTTGACCTTGAATTGCTTGTTGCACGATTCAGGAATGAGCAATGCTATATCTGGGACAAGTATGATCACGAGTCCAACGCCATTTGTATCATACATACTCGCAAGTAAGTGAAGCGACAGGCGGCTTTTGCAGTGATATTTTTGGCTCACTGCATGTCAAAATAGTTCGGACCTACCCGACGACTTATTCGAAGAAGGAGAAGTGAAGCCCACCCGCAAGCAAAAGAAGAAAACGACTACGAACGGGGCTTCAAAGAAACGTCCTGCAACAGAAGTATGTAACTGGCCGTGTTGTCCACGAACACTTGACTCTGGTCACGGGACATTCTATACTCGACTTGGCCCCATAGCCTTTGTCATATTGCAACACTGACTTGAATAGGACCCGAATCAAGCGCCAGCAAAGAGGCAGCAGACGCAACAGACCTCTGTGGTTGCTGCTGGATAACTCTGTGCGAAGCCACCCGCCTTCCCTTCTTCCCTTCTCGCATTCAGCGGCATCTAACGGCAGGGTTTCAGCGTTCTTCGCTCACGAAATCTCCGCAACCGATCCGACTGCTAACAAAGCATCTCCTTTACTACGACATTCCGACTCGTAATGATACTAACACCAGCAGCAAAAATCAAAATTTGGCTAAGTGATATTTCAGCCTTCCCGCCCACCACTTTCATGCACGGAGTCTCGTGACCAATAGAACTTGATATACAGGCGCGGGCTATCTTCCAGAAGGAGTTTGAGGTCAGTTTCTTGAGCATGGCGTTCATAGAGAGCTTCAGTCAGCATCATGACACCGTGGGAATGGCGAAACGAGGTCTTTAGAAGGGCACAAGCCCGTGTATCTAGCGACCAATACAATTAAAATTTGGCGTCACGAGCCTCAAACTATTCGCGGCCTTCTCTCGACCGCCATTTTGAACGTGACAGAACACAAATCAGCAGACGGGGCCCTTGCAAACAGCCTTCTGGTGGCCGCAAAAAATGATAGTGACTAGCGATGCATATGTTGCACATAAAAGAGCCTGGGTCCCAAAATGCCTGAGATGAAGAGTGCAGTCAATATCAGGCTTTCGATGTTCAGACTGCGACATAGCATGCAAAAGAGTTAAAACCATACGTCACTGGGGCCAAGCGAGCGAGGCGCCTGTGGAAAGGGGAGATCGCGTCCTGAATAAATTCCTTGGCAGCCTACTGTAACTGAAGTGGAGAGCTTCCTTTTCTCCCCAATGCGTTCACACGGTAAACTTTTTAACCAACTTTGTTCTACCTTCCACTGTCCTGCGAAATCTGAGAGCTTGGGTTGAAGTCCTTCCAATTGTAAGGCCTGACCCCAGTCCAGCCTTTTCGCCGCCACAATCCCAGTCATCCTCCTTCAGCCTCACGACATCACCGAAAGTGGCTCCCCCTCCTCTGCGTCCAAGAGCCGCTGGCCACTCTCACCATCGCCAGAGTCTATTTCGATACCTGTTTCCTCACACTCGACAGCGCGCACGCGAAAGGCTCAGGAGCTTCCGTTACGATACGCTGCCTAAGTACAAGCTTCAAGCACAATCCCGGATTTACAACTACATTGTATACCGTCATAACAGGCACCAGGAAAGGAAGGCTTCAGGGAACCGTATTGTTGATATTGTTCGCAGACGAGGTCGCAGGATATTTGGTGCGCAGATCAAAGACAATGAGAGTATCATTTCAAGAGAGGTGACCATGTCTGGTTCTTTGACCAGCTTTGGAGGTGAAGGCCGGGAACGAGGGGCACGGCGAAAGAAGCTTGCGGGGTATCTACAAGCTGCGAAGGAAATCGGACAGTCGTATCAGCAGTCATACCAGGAGAAATGGGGTGCGAGCAACGGGGATTTTGACGACGATTCCGTCAGTATACCCGGCGCCTTCCCGGACGCTGCTATTGCGTCCCACGGCGACGAGCAACTTATTCTCTTCCCCTCATATGCGAAAAGGCACACCAAGGAAGCTCCGAATCCGGAGGCTCAAATGGCTGGGAGTGAGAACGAAGATGCACCTCAGGACGCCGAGTATTGGGCAAGAGAGTGGCAGAAGTTCGAGGATGATCGGGCTATCGTGGATGTGGACGTTCGAGGCTGGATCTACTCCCCACACAGAGGTCCAATGACCAGGAAGAACAGACTTCTGATAGGGCTTGCTCGACAACTGAGCGGGATACCTGCACCCAAGCCCCCAAGTCGAGCTCAAAGCCCAGACTCAGCTACATCTTTAAGAGCACGGCATAAAGAACATGAGGCTCGCCGAGAGGAGGAGAGTATTGCACAGGAGGCGGAGCAAATTCTAAGGAAGGGTCGGGGAGAACAACAAGTTGCCGCTGAGGGCGGCTATAGCGAGAGACCACAGGACGACTCAGATATGGAGAGTATCTATGGAGACAGGGGAAGATCCGGATCACATACTCCATCTCGAATAGATGATCCGCCGGGCCCCGGACGTCTGCACAAACGAGCTTCATGGAACCAGCCATCGGATATGTCACCGCAGGAGCTGTTCACTGCGAATACACATTTGATGGCTCGTTTGAGACCTTTCCTAACAAATCCATTGGTCTCCTCACCGATTACGGTGTTCTTTTATGACGAGCAGACTTCTGTTTCTCGAACTGTTATGACAAACGAAGCTGGGCATTTCGTTATGCGGGCAGCTCTTGAATTTGTGCCTACTCACATCAGAGTTTTGGCCTCCGAGTCACTATCAGCAACTGAAGAGGTCAAGATTACCGATCCAAAGGGGGTAAGTCTCATCAGTGATGTTGATGATACCATAAAACACTCTTCCATTGGAAGCGGAGCGCGTGAGATTTTCAGAAACACCTTTATTCGAGAGCTTGGGGATCTTACCATCGATGGTGTAAGAGAATGGTATAATACGATGTACGACATGGGTTGCAGAGTACACTACGTGTCAAACTCGCCGTGGCAACTCTTCCCCGTCTTGGCAAGCTATTTTTCATTAGCTGGCCTGCCTCCAGGGTCATATCACCTGAAGCAATATAGCGGAATGCTTCAAGGAATCTTCGAACCCGTAGCAGAGAGAAAGAAAGGGACCCTCGAGAAGATCATGAGAGACTTTCCAGAACGAAAGTTTATACTTATTGGGGACAGTGGAGAAGCAGATCTTGAAGTATACACAGATGTGGTGCTGGCCAATCCAGGCAAAGTGCTCGCTATTTTTATCCGCGACGTCACGACACCGGACACTGCGGGTTACTTCGACTCGGCAATGGGTCCTCTCAGTGGCGACCGCCGAAGAGAAAGGGTGCCCCCTTCGAGAGCTCAATCCGGTAGCAGTCGGACCACCCAGTTGTCAGAATCATCTGATAGACCCGAGCACCGCCCAGTTCTTCCGCCAAGGGCAGCTTCAGAGGCCAAGTTGCAAACAAGTGACGGCCCAGCGATGGGGAAGTTAATCGACTTTGACGATGAAACTGAACGATTGAATGTTCATGAATCTCATCGTCGTGTCTTGCCCCGTTCTTCATCGACTTTCGAAGCGCTGGATTCGCCGAGGAGGAGGTCAGCACCAGATGGCATTAGCTCGAAAGTGCCGCCCCCTCGCCCCACCAAGCCTCTAGCTCTTCGAGGAAACACAAATCCCGTCTCTGCACCTGCTCCTCCAACGAACAGAGGCAGTCCTCCACCACCTCCTCAGCCGCGTCGTTCAAGACCCTCGGAGAATGGCCCGTCACATCCTCTGTCACAAACTCAAAGCTCTGCAGACCTCCAGGACCCAAATCGAGGTTATGTCTCGAGCACGCGTCAAAAGGTCTCAGCAGCCTATAATTCTCTGCCAGAGGTGAGATCATACATGCCCGGACGCATAGGTTTATCCCAAGGAGCGCAATCGGAAGGCCTGCCCTCGCCCAATAACCCTTTATCTGAACCACCCCCACCTCCCCTACCCCGCAGAGCAACAGGCTCAACAGCCAACTCAATCACAAAACGCATGTCCTGGAACAGCACCGACACTTCCGATGACGAATCCTACAGACCCAACTCCAACAGTAACGTCCCCATTAACAAGAAACTAGACATGTGGAAACGGAGATGGCAACGCGCAAAGGGTATACTCGACGCGCAAGGTGTTGCATTAAGGGGTTGGAGGGTCGGAAGCGATGTATGTATCGAGGCGGTGCAATTAATCGAGAAGACGTTGACTGAGATGAACGTTGAAGGCTATGGACATGGGAAAGGGAAGACCGGTGTTGGTGGTGGAGAGGTCAAGGTTAAGGATTTGAAGAGGTAATGGGAAGGACGAGGCTTTTGGTCACGCCAGCGATGGCCAATGTGGTACAAAGTGATGGTAATACGAACATATCTGGATTAGCGATACATTGAATGCATGGACAAGGCTTCACTTTTGAACCCATTTTGATTCACACAAATGCGCTCTTCTCTCTCATGCCATCGCTAAAATCGAATTACTTTGCTTACTCAAAAGAGCCCAAAAAGGCGAGCTCAAGCAAAGCTGTCGAGCCCTTTGCAGTATTGAGTGCAACATTCTAGAGAAGCTGGAATATGCTATAAAAAAAAATAAAGAATTTTGTTGATTTTGCCAGACAGTCGAGGGTCCTCAATAGAGATGAAACTCACTTTTTGCGTTTAGTTTTTTTTAACTATCGTTTTTGTTTTTCGCTTTTTTTGCTGTCTATATCTGATCTTCGAGGGAGCATCACCGTCGAGGCAACATCTAATACCCTCGCTAGGGATGGGGCCTGAATCCAAGCACATATGCATTGCCAATACACAGTCGAGCTCGATCGGGAGCGATTACCATGTGGATCTTGAACTTTTGGATAAGGGGTGTATTCGACCTCTGTGTTCGTGCAAGTTTTCTGAGATTTTAATGTTTGTTCTGGTTATTGAGGGATTCTGATGAAGTGGGAGAGAGACTTGACTGCCGGGACGCCACAACGTCGCTCTACCGACCTGAAAAGCGAATAGGCATCGACTTCGACGCCGAAGCCCGACTGGAGCATTGATAGTAAGAGGACTCAACCACTGGGTCGGGATTCTGGTGCGAGGCAAGTAGAGGCCAAGAGCCTCATATGTATGATTATCAAACAGGGGGGGGGGAAGAAATTACGTTTCGCGGTTGGTGCCAAGTCCAGTAGGGACAATTCCACTACTCGCCCCCCCCCCCCCACTCTCATGTTCCCAGGGGCTTTAATACATGCAATAACATTTCGATAATCTCGGACGCTATAATATCTACGTCTTCTCTTCTCAAAGTCCAGATCATTCTCTAACTTTGAGTAGGGACAATGAAAATTAGTGTCTCTTTTTATGTCCACCGCGAGGTTCTGTTCAGCTTAATTCTTTTTTGGTCGTTCGATTCCAAGAATTTTGTTTTTGAATAGAATACAGTCATCAAGAAGCTGGATGTAATTGGCTTATATTCTAAGCCCCTAAGGTGGTTGTAAAGAATTCCGGTCATGCTTGAAGAAATAGAAGGTAGAGGGTGTAGATGATCTCACACCAGTGTCTTTTCTGATTGAGCCATAAGACCTCCCGGACCTCACCACGTCCGCCCAACCTCCCCCGGACGTACTGACATTTGACGAACTGACAGTCTCCATACTGCTCTCCCTAACCATAGTTGGGGGATCTAGCGGATTCTTCCAAATCCACTCCCACCGCATCCCATCCGTAAACACTAGATCCACAACCTCACAAAGCGGAATGTTTATCCCGAGCTCTTGTGCACTATCTTCCTGGAAGGCCATATGCCGTTTCTCGATGGCCCAGTATTCCTTGATCATTCTTACCCCAACCTCGCTGTCCCACATTCCTTCCCGTCTCGGACATCGAGTCAACAAGTCCAAGGCTTGGTTACGTAGGGGGAAATCTCGACATCGACAGGCCACATAGTAAAGCGGGCCAACTATCCCGAGATCCGTAGAGAAATTTAGGGCCGGCTTTCCAAGTTGGACATCTTGCTCTGCTGCAGCAATTATAGATTTGCATAATGTAACCACAATCCGGAAATCGTTTGTCAAAGGTTCAAAGGTAGCAGGGGCGTTCATCGCTACGCCGATAGGTCGATCGTCGCCAAGACCAGGTGAAGCTTCTGCCATAATCTTCACGATTGTTGCGTGTATTTTGAGGAGTGCGGCCCCACGAAGCTCTCTGCCGTTTAGGAATTGGGACTTGGCCGCCATGAATTTTTCAAAGGCGGGATTCCAAGCGCGAAGTTTGGTGTAGTATGTGTCAAACATCGCGTAAGACTCAGGAGGTTGTTGACTGATAGGCAGCTCCCCTGATATATATATGAGTAAAGTTATACATGTTTGTGGGGAGGAGCTTACCATCGCAAATATAGAACACTCTGAAGAGGCCATCTGCTGCTTGATTCAGACACGTCCGCGCAGCTTCCAATGTCTCAAATACTTCAGGTACATCCTCATCCTTAGATCTGACAAATGATAGCCGAGACACGAAATCTCGTCGAATCTCAGTGGTTCTTGTGTCAACGTATAATATGGACTGGAGACTAAGTCGATTGAACAGAGGCCCAAGACTTTCTTCGACCATGTCGCTCTGGGCTGCAGATTGAAATCGCAAGTCACGAAGGATCTTTAGCCCACTATGCAGATGAACCATTGCGGAGCTGAAAAAGCCCCGCAGACTGTCGAAACATACGAAAAGTATGCACGACATCAATGCCGTCAATGGCTCTTGCGTTTCATTGGCAAGAGACTTCCGTAGGTGCCCAATCGCTTTGGTATACTGGGAGACTGCAAAGGTAGGATTGCTTTCGTTGACATCATACTTCAGTGTCCCATTGATGTATTCCTCGTGCAAAGCCCCAATCCCGATTACCGCATGTCGTAAAGCCGGTTCTGTAGTGCTTGCTTGCAATATGAGCTGCTCCCAGAACGAGCTGCTGTAGAAGCCGGACAGTTCTACTGCTGTTCGACTGATGAAGTATTGGAATGCCCGTTTCTCTTGGCTGTTTCCTGGCGTGTGTGTGTATAACCGCTGGACGAGTCCCAGGCGCCTGTTGTCCAAAGGTATTAACGCAGGCTCAAGGCCGTAGCCATCGCACTTTCGTCCGGTCTTCGAGCATCGTAGGCAGCTAGGCTTCGTCTCATCGCATTTTATTCGTCGTATTCTAGCTGAGCATCAGAATGGTGGCCTACAATAATTCTTAAGCTTCAAGAGCTGGGAATAAAGCTTACTTGCAAGTCTGACAGCCGCTTCTCGTCTTAGGTCCGCATTTTCTTTTCTTCGAAACTACAGTTACGGTCATGGTTGACAGAGAGGGATCGTTTGTCACGGAGGTATAGCAGCTGTGAAAGAACCTGCTCAGATATCAGGGAGCCAGGAAGGTATCATAAGATGGAGCCAGACAATTAAGCACACTGAAGACTGCTTCTCTTTTCATGTGATGAAGAGCGTGCGGCGTAGGCTGCAAGTCAGACGCAGGGCTGCGCGTTGACCTTCGAGTCGCTGCAGCTGATTCGTATACGAATGAGCCACCACCACAAGGCTGACACAATAAACAGCGCTGTGAGTGGATGCTAAGATCCGCTCTCGAATCCGACAACTTTTGCAACCCGACCTGACCAATAGTAGCAGCGGTATGAGAATGATGAGTAAGCAGCTCGCTCAGGCCTGGCACTGTAAGCCACTGCTCCGCCCCTCAATTTTGAGTTCAACCCCTACACACCCTAATGGGTCAAGTACAAAATCACCGAGCGGTGTGCTTAAATTTCCGGGATGACATCTTCTCGAAACCTTATTTGGACGAGAGTTCAAGTCAGCTATGGTAATGCCTTATTACCTTCTATGAATGTCCCAAAGCCATCCGAAAGCCATCCGAGTCGACGACTGCCGAGATGATTGACTCCCCTAAAATTTACAGAGAAACAATGCTTCGTACAACATAATCCAATCCACACGTTTGTCTCGTGAACGTCTCTGATCGTACAGCGCCGCCATCTCCAAAAGTCGTCAATGGCATTCAGCTCCGAGTAGCCTCCAACGCAGCCGTCAGGGGCACGACTCGCAGACTTCTCCCTCTTTGCAGAGGAGTTCCTATAGCGTTCATCTCCGTCGGCGACAAGGCGTCTTTCCATTTGCGGAAGATAGCCCTCATATCCTTCGGAACACCCCCTAGCACAATCGTCGTCACCGGAACAAATGGTCGATCCTCCATGCCCGCTGCAAGAATGCCATACTCCTGCGCAAACAACAGGGAGTGCTGGAAGGCCGAAAATTGCGATTGCGCCATCGAACCCACAAGAATGTAGATTTCGAAGAATGCATCGAGGATGTAAATGCTTTCAGGCTCTAGGTCATGGATGCAGAATGGACTGATTTCTGTGATCTTGAACCCTGTCAGCGTGGTCGTCTTGCGTACAATATATCTACGACTTACCTGCTCCTTGGCAGACGAATGCGAGCGGAATAGTCGTGTGGAGTATTTGGTGTAATTCGGTTTGAGCCTCCAATGATCTGCAGACTTGGGAATCGCAGTATCATGTGCTTTGCCGACGAACATTTGCAGAAAGGACGCCGGCTCTTTGCCATCCTCCACCTCCTCGATCTCCCCGGTCAGACCGAAATCCATCCCAATAAGTCTAGCACAGCTCAATTCCTCGATACCGCTTCCTTTTCCCTTCCACAAATATGACTTTCCGGACTGGGTGGATATGAGATACGGAAACCCAGAGCACAAACTGCTGGGTAGGAAATCGACTTCGTCAAAGACGATCTGGCCAAGGTGCTTTCGACAGCAAAGGATGTGAGGCGCAAGAGAATCGTATCTGTTCGCAGAACCTCTTTGAATTATAATGATCCCTCCCAAAGCGTGGAAGAATTCGGGCGTCTCCTTGCCTTGGCGAATTTTGATGAGTTTGCCGCCTGCACTTCGGGCCTCCTTTTGAGCAAATACTTCGGCTTCCTCCACAGTTCGGTTCAAGACTTCGTCTCCGATCCAATAATAGAACTCTGTTACTTTATTGCCAGCCGCATTGCTAAAAGTGTGGAAACAAAGGTAAAGATTTCCTTCAAACAGGATTCGCTCTTGATGACTTGGTACTTGTTGCCTTTTACCGTCAGGGGAAAGTTGATACAAGGTTGATCGCAATGTCTTGATATTTCCTCTTTGATCGGGACGAGAAGTCAACACTGCCGCTGTATCAACCTTGTATTGAATCGACGATCTGTTATCTTTAAAGAAATCGACAAATAGTTTTGATGCCTCCGAAGTCTGTGGCACTGGGCTGTCATTTGACTTGGTCGGCGCAATGGAAGGCATAAGGCCCGCACTAGGAGGCGGTGATAATGGGCCCTTAGTTGGTGGCGTTGGAAGCGGTCGAGCTGCTCTTGCATCTCTTGTGCTCTGGATACCAAGACCTACGGAACCCCCTTTGACAGGATTTGTTGGTCGTAAACCGGCATCAATCATCGCGGCATCCTCATCATCGTGCGTCGGAAGCGTGATAGGTGATCTGGCACGCGGTGGATTTCCTGTTGCCTTTGTAGGCGAGGGTCGATCCCATAACGCAGCAGCATTCTTGACTGATACGGCGGAATCCTTGTTGCTCGCCTTGCTTGATTCGAGATCATCGGCGTTTCTTCTTGGAGTTTTGGGGTCAACCGGTCCAGCACTGTAGGTTTCAACCATATCTGACTTCGCAAATGTCATAGGAGACGGTCGAACCTTTGTGGTATCTTCTGATTGCAAAGGGAAGCCTGCTTTTTCCTTGGACAAGAGGGATGGTGATTTGACCGGGGTGCTGGGCTTTGGCTTGGTGGATGACGAAGCTTTCGTATCTGATTTTGTCTCTGGTAGCTTCATAGGTGTCTCGCGGAAGTTAGATTTGGTTGGGGACAGTGGCTTAGAGACTTTCGGTTTCGATTCCGCCCCGTTCATTTCAGGAGCCTCTTGCAGAAATTGGGACCGTCTTTTCATGTCAAGCTTGCGAGGTGACGATGGTTGCGATACAGGATTCTCAGCATCTGTTTGTTGCTGTGCTGGGACGTTCTCGCTTGGTTTGGAGAACGTCCGGGTCTCAATTCGTGGCGGTTTGGGGGTTAGATCTTCACTTGTCATTGAAGCTGGTTTTGTCTCGTCAGACGCCGTGGTAGCTGCGAGTCCACTAGAGGGTGCCTTTCTTCGTGGGCCTCTGGCACGCCCCTTGGTCATGTGTGTGAGCTGTGGGCCGGAATTTGGAGCCTCCGTATTGGACGTGGAAGTGCTGCTGCTCACTGTGCGTTGAGAAAAAGGACTCGATGACTGAGAGGGATCACTGGCCATTGACGGAGGTCCTCTTGCCAGCAGTCCTGCAAGTCCAGGATTCAATCGACCCGCAAGCTTTCCTCCTGCTGGCTCTTTAGGCTGAAATTGACTTGATGCACTCTTTTCATTCACGAACGTAGATGCCTTCGGAGATTCCTCGGGTTTGCTCTGTTTTGTGGCCAAATTAGAAGTGGCAGGGTCTGCTTCGACCGCAATAGATCCAGATCTTCCAAGAGCTCTCCGTTTGGCCAAAGCTTCGGGAATGTCAGAATCGTGGCTAGCAGAACTTTCAGACCTTGTGACACCCTTTCCTTCGAGTTGTGCCCTCTTGAAATCTTCTTTCTTCTTCAAAATAGCTTCTTTGAAATCATCCTTACGTTCTGTTTTTTTGGGACCTCCGGTAATATTCAAAGCAGCCTTCCCACGAGTGATATTGTTCTTAAGCTCGTCAGGTGCAACATAATTCTGTGTCTTGGTGCGTCTCAGCTGGCCAAACACGTTCTTGAATTCGGGCTCAATCGAAGTGCTTTCCGATGGAGCCTGACGAGCTTTTAGATTTGCACGAAAATCTTTCCTCGGGGGAGTGTTTGGTTTGACTTTGCCGGCGACGGGCGAGGGCTTCGAGATAGGGAGGGTCGTTGAAGCGGCAGTGTTGTCAACCTCGTTTGACTTTGTAGATTCTTTGTTTTCTTGAGAAGCAGCGCTGTCAAGACGGTTTCTCGTAATTGCCCCTGAAGAAAAGCCCGTTGGAAGTCCTCCTATGCTCAAAGGTGTGGCGAGTCCACCTGGGGGTGGTGATCTCATCAAACCACCAATGCTAACTTCGTGTTTTGGTCCAGTTGGAGGACTTCGAGAAAGGTCGGCACTGCTTTTCTGTTTCGCTTTATTGATCTCCGACATCCAAGCAGGCTGTTGAGGTGGCGGCGCGGCTTTTGGTTTGGGCTTAGGAGATTCGGGTTTGTTCAATGCGCTTTCAAGCCAACTGGATTTTGTCGGGCTCCATCTCCTCGGGTCCATAGTCTTTGAAGGGCTTGTAGGGGGTGTTTTTTCGGCCCGTGTTGGCGTCTCGGTTGAGGCATTTTCTTGGTCCATTTTAGTTTCCAATGGAGTCTGCGTTCGTGAAGCGGGAAGTGAAGGCTTTGCAAATGTATCGCTTGATGTTGACGCAGTAATACAGCTTTTCATAGAGCTGGATGTCCCAGGGCGTTCTTGAGTGAGAGTATTATTGCTGTGACTCGACACGGGCCTCGAACTGGGAAGGGGTGAATTATCTCGACTCAAGCTGCTTGGTCTAGAGCTCCCTGTTGCGTTGACGCCCAGAGCCATAATGCTGCTATGATCTTGGCTACTGCGACTACTAGCAATCGAATCGCCCCTCGTGAGACCTGTTGGCGATTGTACGCTCCACCTCTTCACACTATCCGATCTCTTCATGATAGCACTCTGAACAAAGCCTCCCATTCCCTTTGTAGGAGAAGCCGGTCGTTCAAGTCTTTCTGGTGAGATTCGGCCTTGTGATGGTGACATGGCCAAATTACGGCTCTCAGAATTCGAATCTCCTGGAGGTTCGAGTTTCTGGGCTGGAGTCAAGGTAAGTGGAGAGCCAATTCCACCCGAAACTCGAGGGCTAGCTTGATAAGATGCTTTTGAGCCTCTTCCACTGCCTGCACTGCTTCTCGACGGGGAAGAAGAGCGGTCCATCGGTTCATCAATAGCACTCTCGGGTGCTGAAGACTCTCTACCCATTCCTGGCATTTGTACCCGAGAGGAATTAGACCCATGATCCGATCTGTCCTCGTCCTCCACTTGATTCCGTCTGTATGCTTTTGAATTCAATCCCCTGTCAGCAGTCTGCCGGAACCACGCAGGATCTTTGGACGCCAGTGACTGTGAAATTTCTTCCCGAGAAAGCGTTGGCTCTGCTGTGGATGCTGGTTCAGGCGTAGCTCTCGGGGATCGCGCAGCGTTCTCAGCAGCTACCATTGAGAGTGGCCGACTTCTTGGGTGCTCTGGGGATTGGGAATTTGGGCGGCGCTGCCAGGACAGCCGTGAATCTCTCGAGGGCATGGCATTTGATGGCGATGCTTTGACTGAAATATTCCTGATGAGATCGGACTCTGAGATAACGCGTTCCTCATCAAACGGTGCAGTATTTTCCTTTGTTGGGGAATTCGTGGTGCCCGCCAACCTATCCATCTCGTCACCAACTGCGGTGTCGCGTCGAGACTCGGAAGCGCATTCGGGATTGATCTGGGGAGACAAAGACTGGAAAATGCCACCGGCCTGGGCCGCCGAGATTCGCGATACAGTCGGAGTACTCGCAGGAGAGGACTTCGTAGGGGAAATAGATCTGGCACGCTCTGAACAGTGGAAGTTAGCCAGGGATACAAAACTAAGGTGAGCTGTCACACTGGGATCCGACTGCAGAGGAGAGGTTCGGATTGACCTACCAGCGCGGCGTGCCTGTCGTTCTTTTCTGCCCTGCAAGATCTCCTCCTCGAGCCTCTTGTTGCGCTCTTCGTCTTCTTGGTCTCGCCTATCACCCAATTCCTTGATGCGCTGCAGAAAATCGTTGACATCCTCACCGCTGTCCGTTGCTGTTGGGCCGGACATATTGACAGAAATGATCCCCCAAGTACTCAAAGCCTGACCATGCACAAGCCCAGGAGTTACGAATACATGGCCGCCCAGCGGGGTAGGAAGTTAGTTGAAATGGAAGAATGATCTACGAGAATACGGCTATTATGCAGGTGGATCCAGAAGCTTTTTCGCTTGTTCTCTGGGAAGGTTTGAAACAGGACCTCTTCTACGGCCACCTGTAGTACTTTTTTTTTGTAGCATTGATGAAGCCAAACATTACTGCAGATTGTATGATTGAAAATTGTTAACTCAATACCAATACTTTCTTCCTTTTCCTTTGAGGTTTCTTGAAGCTCTCAATGTTTATGCATACTTTATGAGAACGCGCTTCCCTGCAACTCCACCAGCAGCCAGCCAAAAGCCAAAACAAAACACCCTCGCCAATAAGAGCATTCTAATATAGAAACAATCGAGCCTTGGCGTCTTGCACAACCCATTCAAGGCCTTCTTTAAGATTCGCACCTGTAATCGCACTACATCGAATAATGTGCCACTTGTGCGTCTTGATGGCATTCAACTGGAGCCCCTGCATTCGGTTAGCCCAGCCGCAGGGCAACATCGATAGAACCAAACATCTTGGATCTCTGCTTTATCCATGCATCCAGTAACATCTGTCTTATTAGCAAACACCAACAAACTTGCCCCAGAAAGTCTCTGGCATTCAGGTCAGCCATGGATCTTGTGAGACCGCTGCATGGTCAAACCTCTTCCTGTAGAAGGCCATGAAGCTCCTCCCTGCAGTCATCGATTCGAAGTCGATCAGTGGCATCCACCACCCAGATTAAGGCATCAGTCTTCTCGAAGTAGTTCCTCCAGTACGATCTGAGGGTCTTCTGGCCACCAACATCCCCTGAGCTGATCAGCAATGACACTAGTCGAGCAGCTGGTGCACCCACAGATATTAAGCTTATATCTTGGGCATAAGTCAGCATGATGCAGCGGCAGTGAGCCAAGCACTTACCCGCCATAATCAATAGTCTTGATAATGAAGCCTAGTGTTGGGCTGACTGTATTGACATCTTCACCCATGATCTTCTTGACTATAGTAGTCTTGCCGGCATTGTCCAGGCCGCTAAGTCAAGTCAGCAGATTCCATCAGTCTCGTAAGAGAGCCTACAGCATCAAAATTCGCATCTCCTTGTCCTTCAACCTTGCTTTTCGCAAAATTGACAGCATTTTGCCTTTTTGTAGGAAAGCAGTGGTGGGCTGTGTGGTGTTGGGCAAAGACTTCGTCCAACTCCGGAAGATGGGATACCCCATCAAATGTCATCACGTGATTATTACCTACCCCCAACCTAAGTTAGCACTTGACCGAGAATTCCTCTTGCAACCTGAAGACACTTCTTCACGAGCGATACCAGCTTCATCTTTTGAGATCTAACCATCTACCTTTCGTCTCATTCCGGGTGTTGTCTTCGTTAAGGCATCGGTGCAGGCCTTGACCCCTTTGCACGCTTTTACCTTTGCCCACTTGGACTGTCACTTCTGCTTTTATCAAATCCTTCCTTGACAGTACCTTCTCATCTTGCCATCAACTTAACCATCTCTTTAACTTATTCATCTCCATACGACGCTGTTCCCTTCATTTTGCAACCATCTTCCACAGAGGGCTTCTGCACCACATCTTCGCATCTTCACTATTTCTCCAACCGGCCCTCGCCTCTTTAACAGCACAGTATCGATACCAATATACGACGCTCATTGGTTCTCGACGCGAGGGCGCTTTGACCCACAATATCGGATCTAAAAGTGAGTTCATTCACGTTTACCCCTCCCCTCCTTCTCCTCTGTCCCTCCTTGCAACCTCCTTGTCACCTTCCACATATCAAGATCCTGTCACAATATCACAATCCCCAAGCTCCTTTCACTGCCGCTCGTTTAACAACTCCCCTATCCACTCTTGCCGGTGAAGCCAAACGGCGTCATGTCCGGCCAACGGCTCACCTCTGGAGGCGGGAAGGAGAAGTACATCCCGAAGAGAGTACGCTCTCAGAACAACGTAGTTCCTACTCAGAATAACGCAATCCCTCTGTATGATAACACATGTATTATTAATCACAGATAAGAGCTGACAAGTTATAGGTACGACCGACCGGAAGCAAAATCATATTTGTTGACCGTCGAGAGCATGCTTGAGAAGTCAACTGGCACACTACAAGATTCGATCTGGGCTCCCCATAACCAAGCCGCTAGACAAGCTTTTCAACAGCACTCTGGTAACGCTCGAGCTAGACCAGCTTCTCAACAACACTCTGGTACTGCTCAAGGCATGCACCCTTCTCGACAACCGTTTGGTCCTGGTCAAGCCACACAAGTTTCTCAACAGCCACCTGGTCCTACTCAACCACGACTACCTTCTCAACTCCACTCTGCTACTGCCCAGAAGATGTCACCAGCCGCTCAGATCGAAACTTCAAATCCGGCGCCTCACGGACATAGCGCTTGGAACACCGAGGCTCCAAAGCCAACTACTGTGGGACAAGTCAAATCAAGCTGGGAAAGCCAATCTTCTCGGCCCGGCAAGTCACCTTCACATCCAATTCACTCTCATATCTGCTAATGCTCAAGTAGCTAAAATATCTGGTGGGCTCGTTGCATCAAGCTGGGCAGTTCAACAACCTCAAACTGGTAATTCACTTTCAGATCGATATCACTTCCATATCCGCTGACATTTCTTAGCAAATCCAAAGCCCGAGGGAATGACTTCAATCACTGTGAAGGCTGGTCAGCAACCCTCAACAGTTGAGCGAAACCAATTCCGCATTGCGGCCCAGAAATCTTATGTCCCATCGCATCTTCGAGGAATTGAGCCCGAACAGGAGTGGGAGGTTCCGCCAAGCACTCAAACACCAGTTGCTGCTCCCGTTGTTGCCCCAAAGCCAGCATCTATTCAGAAGACTCCTGCCACCCAGGATACTGACGGCGAGGCATGGGCCCGAAAGATGGGTCTTCTACCCAAGGAGCCGGTCACTCCAGCTAAGGCTGCGATAGATGGCGATGAGTTGGCTCAAAAGATAGATCGTTTGCCCGAGACGGCTATTCCAGCTACGGCTAATACTGAAAATGAAGAATGGGCTCGAAAGATGGGTCTGCTTCCCAAGTCAGCTCCTGCAAAGCAAGTCCCGAACGCCCACCAAAATTCTACCAGCAAGGTTCCTCAGCTGAATCAACCCTCTGGTCATGGCTCGAAGCCAGTCTCGAACTTCGGCGCTGTCACTAGCAAAGTCGCTCAGAATGCACCCTTCAACAATGCACGATTCCATCTGAAGCAAGATAGCACTGAACACTTCCAGCAATTTGTGCAATCCTCAACTGTCACCAATGGAAAGAAATACACCTTCAATGGACCGGCACCAGCAACAGCAGCCGAGCAGCAACAGAATGCACCTGTTAGCAATGGGACCATTCAGCCATCTGGCAGCCTGGCTTCTGTTCCTCAGCAGCAACGGGGTATCCCACCTCAGTCCGCAAACTACGGTCAACAACAGCAACGCGGACCTCCACCTCAAGCCGCTGGCCCAACTCAACAACCGGTTTATAGCAACAATGAGAAGAGTGCCCCTTTTGCCAAGCAGGATCCCAATATGATGTTCAGTCCTAGCCAGATGGCAACAGCCATTCCGAGTATTGATAAAGTGGCCGTCAATCAAACCACAACTGATTCCCCTCGTGTCATGAAAGGCCCTTGGCCTACAATGCCATCCACTGATGTCAAGTCCTTCAACGAGAAAGTGACTCACGAGCTGAACGCAACCAAACAAGCTCCCGCCAACATTGCGCCGTTGACACAGGATGCCTTGGTCACAACAACAGGATTCTTGCCTCGCGACCACAGTCTCAAATTTGAGGACCAGGTCAGCGATGATGGGGTCGTCGAGGAAAACAGAAAGGAAGGTATTCGGGCTATCCAAGGAATGGATGCTGCGACTCAATTGCTGGACTGGGACGGGAAGCGCTGGGCTCCTCCGCCTTGTGACTGGGAGAATGACCGAACCCGGTTCAACGATAGTTTCATCCCCGATTACATTAAGGAATGGCGTGGCGATATCCCGTGTGGACCCTCTATCCAGGTGGATACCACTCTTGATGAATTCAAAGGCGGTAAGTGTCCCATCAATAACGATGTCCTTATCGACCCCATCGAACAACCTGAGTCTAGTCCGGGTATGTTCATGACAAAAATGTTTCATATTTACACTGATGTCTTCATGCTAATAACTTCTAGATATCGGCAATGGTGAGAACGAAATGAAGAGGCTTCATCAGACATCACTTGTTGATGCCAATAACTTCCGCGCCCGCGAGGGAAAAAAGCAAAGAAAGGCCCATAGCTTCAGGGCAGCCGCTGGTAATCGTCACATCGAAATTGCAATGGCAGTTGATGAACCGAATCCGTTCTCCCCGAAGATCGATATGTACGTCCGCCCAGCTCAACAAAAGGATGCCCAGGACATCGCGAAGATCTACAATTACTACGTGATTAATTCTATCATCCCTGAGGACCAAGAACCGATTTCGCTCCTAGATGCACAAGAACTTATTGAGACTGCCAAGAGAGAGAAGCTCCCATTTGTGGTCGCCGTCAAGGGCCGAGTTCCACCAACACATGATGCGCAAGGACGAACACGTTCAGCCAAAATCATCCTGCCACAAGTCGAGTCAGTCCTCGGGTTCGCTTTTGCAGAGCGCTTCAACTATGCCTTCACTGGCTCTACCAGAGGTCGATCCCGTGGCACTGTCACCATTCAGCTCTATGTTGATCCTACAAACACACGCAAGGGTGTGGGCCGCAACACACTCGATCAGCTCCTGCACTGCATGGCCACTGCCTATTCATTCAAGAATGCTTGCCCTTGGGTCAATCCCGACAATGACCCAGTTCATGAGGCCAACGGTTGCGGTTTGATTCACCAAATGATCATGATGGTTCCTGTTCTGAAGAAGGATGATCCGACCTTCCCTTGGCTGAGCAATTTCCTTTACAACAAATTCTGGTTCAAGGAGGAGAATCGCATGAAATCGGTGGCTCGGAGTTCCATTCTCCAGGGCACTGGACGAATGTTGGACATCGCCGTTCTTCAATGCGAGCTTCTTCACGAGGGCGAGTTTGATGCCTTTTTTTAAGGATCTTGCAATCTTAAGCACGCTCGTCGACCGCAATTCGGTTTGTGGAAAAAGTTACAACATCGATATCCTGCGTTGACTGCAATTTGGTTTGTGGAAAACGTTACAACCTCGATATCCTCCGTTGACTGCAATTTGGTTTGTGGAAAACGTTACAACCTCGATACCCTCCGTCAACTGCAATTTGGTTTGTGGAAGACGCCACAATTCCCATTTTCTCTTTTCACTGCAATTTGGTTTGCGAGATACGGATCGACCATCGATGATGTTGCCTGCAATTCGGTTTGTGTGCGACATTGCTTATCGATGTTCCCTACTTCGATTTCTCTTATCTGGCTCTTACCTCAGTCGTTGTCTCGCGGCACTTGAGCAAGCCTCAGATTGTCTTCTTTCCAATACTTATTCTCCATCTCCGACAATTTCGACGCCGCGCCTCCCAGTAGAACTTGCTGATGCATCTGATGCTGCTTGCCAACGCTCCAGCTAATTAGGAATGCTCGTTCGAGATGTTGAGCGCATAGTTGATTTCTTTTCTTTTCGTGATATTATGAGGCGCTCTCTGGACAAATCTTTGCATGGTGGCTGCCATTCCGTTCAGGGTCGAGTGGTGGACGGCTATGTTGCACAAAAAGATGCCCCATTTCATTTCTGCCATAGAAAGGGTGCAGCCTGTACTTAGAGCAATAGAATAAAATTCAGAAATCTGGACATGAAGTAAAAGATGTGACCTTGGGAAATGACTTCGATGTACCCCACATTTGAAAAGTATTCCCCGATTTGGCGATTTTGCCAGGCGGTGAGAAAAAAGATTGAGTTTCGGGAACAAATCTTCAATCTCACCACAGTTCTCGGTGCAGCAATCCAACATGGCGCCCTCTACGAAACGAAATGCGGAGGATGATTTCATTCTCACGATCTCAGACAATGAAGATAATAACGTTTCCGAAGAAGAAGAAATCGCCTCGTCTCCCAAACCATCCTCCAAGAAACGCAAACGTGAAAACGAACCCTCGAATTCTGCTTCGGTGAAGAAGAACAAAAAGGCGGGGAAGGGGAAGGGTAAGGGGAAGCCAGAGGACGAAGACGGGGGAGAGGGCATATGGGGCGCAAAGGATGAGGATGATGGGGCTATGGACTCAGATTTCGAGTTCGTGTTGGAAGACGGCAATGATGGAGCCGTAGAAGAGTTCGACGGTTGGGGATTTGACGGCGCGAGGAAGGGCTTGGAGAATGGGGTTTATGGTGATAAGAAGGGAGCGGATATCGATGAAATTATTGCGAGGAGGAGGGAGAAGAGAGGCGAGGGAAGGATTGAAATAGGAAAGGCAGACTTTGAGAAGCACGACGACGCTGAGAGTGGCAGTGACAGCCAGGCAGAGAAATCTGGGGATGAAGTAGATGAACTACAGTTTGAGGATGAAGAAGACGAATTTATGGCCGAAGATGGCTTTGGTATGGGGGTTGCTTCTGACGAGGAAGAGTCTGGCGACGAAAACGAGGCCGAAGGATTCGACGATGAAGATGCAGATGGCCAAGAAGGAGCCGACGTCGAATCAGTGGCTAGCCCAGCTCCTCACCCAGACGATACAGCTGCAGAAACCTCTTCAGATGAGGACGAAAAGGACGAAGATCTTGAAGAGGCAGCTCGCCGAGAAGCTTTCTTTGCACCTGAAGAGAAGCCTGCCAAGGGTGCCAAAGCTGCAATTTCTAGTTCTTTCCAAGGCATGCCATTATCTAGACCAATTCTCCGTGGACTTGCTGCAGTCGGTTTTTCACAGCCAACACCTATTCAAGCCAAGACCATACCAGTGGCTCTGCTGGGAAAAGATGTGGTTGGTGGAGCTGTCACTGGTTCCGGGAAGACTGCAGCATTCATTGTTCCAGTTCTTGAGCGCCTTCTTTACCGGCCGAAGAAAGTCCCAACAAGCAGAGTTGTCATCCTCATGCCTACTCGTGAATTGGCAATCCAATGCCATGCTGTCGCTACGAAACTCGCAAGTCATACCGATATCAAATTCTGTTTGGCAGTTGGTGGTTTGAGTCTGAAGGTTCAAGAAGCAGAATTGCGCCTTCGCCCGGATGTTATTATTGCAACACCAGGTCGATTCATTGACCATATGCGCAATTCGGCAAGCTTTACAGTGGATACTCTCGAGATCTTGGTGCTTGATGAGGCTGATCGAATGCTTGAGGCTGGATTTGCGGACGAATTGAACGAAATTTTGACTACAATCCCTAAGTCAAGGCAAACAATGTTGTTTTCTGCGACTATGACTTCTTCTGTCGACAACCTCATTCGAGTAGGTCTCAAACAACCTGTAAGATTACTGGTTGATGCACAGAAGCAGACTGTTGGGACCTTGATCCAAGAGTTTATTCGTCTTCGGCCAGGACGGGAAACGAAGCGTATGGGCTGCTTACTGTATCTCTGCGCCAATATCTATACTGATCGAGTCATTGTTTTCTTTCGTCAAAAGAAGGAGACCCACAGAGCACGAGTGATCTTTGGGCTTTCTGGTCTGAAAGCTACCGAATTGCATGGTAGCATGAGCCAAGAACAGGTATATAGCTCCTTTTATCCTACCATTACCTCCACTGACTATTCGATAGCGTATCACAAGTGTAGAAGCATTCCGAGACAGCAAAGTATCATTCCTCCTGGCCACCGATCTCGCCTCCAGAGGTCTCGATATCAAAGGTGTGGATACAGTCATCAACTACGAAGCCCCACAATCCCACGAAATCTACCTCCACAGAGTTGGACGAACAGCTCGTGCTGGACGTCAAGGTCGTGCATGCACCTTGGCCGCTGAGCCAGATCGCAAGATCGTCAAAGCAGCAGTCAAGAGTGGCCGGGCCCAAGGGGCCAAGATTGTCAGTCGAGTCATCGAAGTTTCTGAGGCGGATAAGTGGTCTGATAAAGTTGACGCTATGGAAGATGAGATTGAGGAGATCCTGAAGGAGGAGAAAGAGGATAAGCAGCTTGCGCAGGCGGAAATGCAAGTCAGGAAGGGAGAGAATATCATCGTTTATGAAGATGAGATTAAGGGTAGGCCGAAGAGAACGTGGTTTGAGAGTGAACAGGAGAAGAAAGCTGCTCAGAAGGCTGGGAGAGCGGAATTGAATGGTGTGGAAAGCGTAATCAAGAAAAAGGGCGGCAAGCTGAGCAATAAGGACAAGAAGAAATTGGATGATAGAGATGCCAGGATGGGAGGAAAAGTCTGGAAGAAAGGCCGAGCTGAGAGGGATGGGAAGGGGGCACTAGACAAAGCCAAGAAGGAAGAGAAGGGCAAGAAGAAAGTCCGGGGTGGTAACCCCGTTTCAAAGATGGGTAAGGGTGGGAAGTTTGGTAAGAAGCGGTAGACAGTGTGAGGCAGAATCCCATCTCCCTGGCTAGCGAGCCTCTATGGCAATCTCCCAGAAACCGCGGAACTTACCAAAACCAGCCCTTCTTCTGCTTCTCCTCCGCTATCGTCTCCTTGTATTCATTGATGATCTTCAGAGCTTCGTCGCCTTTCGGGGCCGTAGTCAGATTCTCGTAGCCGTCCTCGGTGACAAGAATATCATCCTCAATTCTCACACCACCAACAGGATAGTACCTGTCTAGCAAGTCCTTGTTGATGAATTTCGCATACCGAGTATCCTTCAAGAAGAGATCTTCTAAGGCATATCGAGAGAAGTAGCTGCCGCACAGAGTTAGAATCAGAATAGAATCAATGATCAGACTAACTTACATTCCGGGCTCGATGGTGATCACCATATTCGGCAAGAGAGTCGTCCCAGTAGACATGATAGTATCCAAGTCTTCCTTCGAATAAGCCGAGATCCAAGGATTGACCGATTTTTGCCCGGAGAGGAGATCGAGTCGGTCACTTCCATCCCCAACATCGTGAACCTCGAGTCCAACATGATCTAGAAGAGTCAGAAAATGCACATGGTTGGAAGGGGAAAATGCTTACGCCCAAGACCGTGGGGGAAGAAAGCTCGCCAAGCACCAGATAGCAAGAGTTCCTCCGAGCTTCCGTTTTGCAGGAGGCACAGTTTTACGAGCCCTTCAATAGCGACTTTGACTGCATTTATCACAATAGTCCCAAAGTCGACACCAGGTTTGATCATTGTGATGCAGGTTTCTTGCATCTCTGCAACCAAGTCGTATATTTCCTTTGCCTCAGAGCTGAACTGACCAGAGATGGGAAAGGTCCTGGTGACATCGGAAGCATAACATTTCCATTCGGCTCCTGCATCAAGGCAAACAAGTTGCCGTCCCTTCAGTGGCTCATTATTCGCAACGTAATGCAAAATACTTGCATTTGGCCCAGATCCGGCAATGATACCATAAGATTGTTCCTTGGCCTGTTCGGAAACACAGGTGGCCATGAAGATTGCTTCGATTTCAGCTTCATTATCGAAGTATCTGATCCCTTTCAGGACATTGATGTGGGCTTCGGCACTGATCGCGTTCGCTTTTCGAATCATCCTGATTTCGTAAGAATCCTTGATAGCCCGTGCAGCGTTCATGGCCGGCTTCAACTTTGTGAACTCAAAAGGGAATTCTCGCAAGTAAGACCGTCTGCCATCGATCAAAATCGCTTCTCGTGCCATGTTCTTGGGGGTTTGATAATGATGAAGCTGATAGATCTTATCTCCTGGATTGTAGTGAACGAATTTGGTTAGGTAGTCAGCCAAAGTAGTGATGTACCGTACATCGTCGAAGTCATATTCAGCTTTGACCTCTTTGATACTCGGTACTTGTCCGTTGAAGATGACAAGGCTTCCAGTGTTTGGCGGTGGAATCCATGCATAAAGCGAATCTCGATTAATGTCATAAGTGACAACAGATCCAGGAAAATTTATGCCGCTCATGTAATAGAAATATCGACGCTGGCGCCAATGCACAGGCATGTCTGAATCTCTACCATCAAATTAGTAACGTATTTCTTTAGGGATGAGAGAGCGAGGAATGAGCAGGGTGCTTGAAACATCTTCCCGACCAGGAAAGGAGCTCGGGATATAGGACAAAGAAATAGGTTGGTTACTCATAACTTTCCTCCCGAAGGCCGGGAAGGTAAACTAGGCCAGATTTGACTTGGAGCTTCTGGGCCACCAACTGGGCGTGTGATTTTGCTGTAAAAGAGAAATGTCAATATGTCCCCTTAAAACCAGGCAGTATGTGAGAAATGAAAGCAGCGAAAGTGGGACATTCTGCCCCAGAAGACGTTATCCACCCTTGAAGTGCCGTAGATTGCAACTCTCTTGAAAGGGCATTTGCTACTGACCTGGATATTTCTCTTTGCGCTTCCTCTTGAGGTTTACGGAACTGGCAACAATTAGTCAACACTCGATGAGGTGCAGGACTGCAATGCTTACACTAGGTCCTCAAATTCCTCGAGGTCTATACTGCAAGCACTTGACCTGGAAGACGGTCTGTCCCCCAAACCCTTCCCCTCAATTGAACCCATCACTGATTCTAGTTTGTCAATACTGAATGTCGGTTCAATGTGTGATTGTTGATGCAATTGGATAATGGAGGAGGTTGGCATCAGAGCCGGGCCATCGCCGCTAGTCCCCTTTGGGAAGGAGCCACAGGCATCACTGGCTCGCTTGCCTCGGCAAAGCGGCGGCGACAACCGTTCACTTTAACGTTCAACATCTTCTCCAGCAGCTGCAGTGTAGTGTTGTGTCATACCAAAGGACACGCTATGAAGCCACACGGGCGGTGTCTATCTGCTCAATGGCAGAGCTTTTCGGCATTCAGAAAGAGACGGTTCCACCCTTTTGCTCCTTATTGCATCGAGAGAGTGAAGTCTCTACGCAGTAGAAGTTTGAGCGGGAATATGATGATCCCCATTGTCTCCAAGTTGGAGTGCAATTATAAGTGTCGGTCCCCTTTTATTTACACCCTTTGAATGATCTTGGTAAACTAACGGGCTTCCCCACAATCTCTCATATCGTTTCTTCGCAAAGTTGTACTTGCCACGATCTTGATGATCAGAATAAAAAGCGCCTGAAGTTGCACAACGGGATCTCTTGCAGCAAGAACAAATTCGGACACAAAGGTCAAGATGTGTCTATCATATCCAAGTTTAGGATCAAGAGTTCTTGACGCGGCGATTTCATTAAGCTTTTCTTCCCAAGATGCTATTCTCAAATTTGTCTTTTCGTGCAATCCTGGAAAATTCTCTCATTGCTGCTGTTCCCTACAGCGAATACACCCTGAGCCCAGATTCCCGAATGTTGTATCTTTTCGCTATACACAAGGTCAATAGTCAGCCCCCAACGCCGCCTCGTTGATTGGTGGAGCCAGAGGACGTGCAATATTCCACAGCGCCTCTTCTGTAACATTCAACTATGGAAACAACTTCGCTGGGTGGTATCTGTGACCGTCGGGACATCTTCTTCGCCCGATGCTCAAATTGGCTTGACGTACACTGAATCAAGTCTCTGGATCAGTGGACAAGCAAGTGATGCAACTGCAGACGCTGGCTTAAATGAGGTGCTGTGGCTTCCTTTGGGGAAAGGTGCAGGAACATATACTGAGATCATATAAAGGATACTTTCTCTGTGGCGAGTTACTGAACCGCATTTGGTACGCTGGTAGGTGCAATATGAAAAGAAGATGTCACTTGATGCTGATCCAGAATAGGCGCTTACACGAATCAGCTCTCAACATTGATCCGGCTTATGGGAATGCTCTGGTACACCTAGGCACTATCAACCTAGCGATGAACATATCCCTTCCACAAACAGACACGCGGTATAACAATGCGACAGTCGCTGAAGGGAGCAGCTGCGTAGTGGACGGAGCGAAAAGAGACAGGGGGTTATGGCCTGGTGACAGGCCCGTCGCCTTCCCAGCATATCCGTGAGCAGTAACGATCTTCCGTCGCATCTGAGCTCTCTTGATTTGCTGCTTGCCCTCTAGAATTTAACTGGCTAATTACCTTATACTGGGTACCCTTTTGCCAATCTCGGAATCCTCAGCTTCACCCACCATCTTTATAGGCTGATCGGAATCTCCTATCTGCCTAGATATGGCGGGGGTCTTACTTACTTGAAGAGTGTCTGGGGTCACTTCACCCACGGTCTTGCATCATCTCTGAGCTATACTGGCAGGTATGATGAATGTTCCTTATGCTGTCGACTGGTATCGAGTTGGAATGGGTGGCCATGTAAGTAAAGTTGTAATCTTACTTGACTTTGAAATATTCAGAAATATTTCAGAACATTGAAGCGAATGGGATTCTGTATCACACTATGATAAAATACTGGGTCTAGCAGAGATTCCCAATGACAATTCGACAATGGCAGGCTGGACCCCAAAGGCCGAAACTTTGAAGAAAGCTGCAAACGATATTCTCTGGAATGCAAACGCCGGGCTACCTCATGACAACGAAACAGTACCCTCAGCCTCTGAGATGGCAATGCTTGGGTTGTGAAGGCAAACTTGGCACTTTCAACAGAACAGAGTGCAGCAGTTTCCTAAGCTCTTAAAGCTCGATGAGGGACTTGTGGAGCACCCAGCGCCTGAGGCTGGTTCTCCCTTGACAATCTCCCCATCTATCGGCTCCTTCGAACTCGAAGCCCACCTCCTTTCCTCGGACTCACAATCTGCACTGCAGCTCATCCGTCGCCAAAGGAGGGTTTTTCTTGATGATCGTCGTATGACGAACTCAACCTTTATCGAAGGATATTCCGCTGATGGTTCCCTTCATTGTGCCCCTTATACGAACGATCCTCGAATCTCGCATGCCCATGACTGGTCTACAGGTCCAACATCTCTGCCTTCGCTTTATGTGGCTGACATTCATTTCACACCTGCCAGTGGGAAAACGTGGAAGATTGCTGCTCAGCCGGGAGATCTGGTGGAGAACCTGCAACAATGATTGGCTCTATGCCTGTTGATGAATTGCTGGTAAGCGCTGTTTAGTCTATTATTTTTTGAGTCTCTTGCAAAAGATTTGCTGGCTCAACTTCCCGTCAACCCTGACGACGAGATCGAAGGCGCGTTTTCCCAAGCTGCTGGTGCCCCGTCTCTCAATGACGAATTCCTTCCTTCCGAGTTCACAATCTTTCCAAAGTTGCCAATCGAAATCCGCATCAAGGTATGGAAATTGGCTCAGACCGGAGCTGATCTTCTAGTCTTTGATTGCACGACATATAGTGTATCGCCATTTTCTGGTCGAATCCAAGCAGAGAATCTTCTGGCAGTGTGCTGCGAGTCCCGCAGTGAAATTCTGAAGATATTCAAACAGTACAAACCGACAGGTGCTTCTCTCTGTGACCTCCGGCCTGAGATTGACATTTTCTACTTCCCTATAACTGGCCCTTTGGGAGAGTCTAAACGGGTGAATCGTTACAGCAACCTGGAAGCACCTTGGCACTACAGATATGCGGAACTTGAAGCACTTGACACTGGACTTATCTTTCTGTAGGCGTTGGGGAAATCAATTTTCTATTCCAGGCTGCTTCGTGATTCTCCCCTTGAGGCATTGTCCCAGGACCCCGAAAAAATCTTAATCGAGCACCCATTGATTTTTCTGTCACTTAAAGCTTCACTATCGGTGGGGTCAGAGCCGGGACTTGGTCAAATACTGGCACCACCTTCCCCACCTTGAAAGAGTCAGTGAGTCACTCTCGCTATTCCCACCAAAGCATCCAAGTAAACAGCCGGAAATGTGCCAGAAGAGAGTGTTCAGCTCGATTTTGCCAAGAAGGGCTGGAATCTGGCAGCTGGCTTGCATGGATTAGGAGACAGGCACAAATCTATAAAGGCCTTTCGCAAGTTCATGAAGGAGGACTTTCAGAAGACTTCAAAATACGTATCCAGCCTAGACCATTCCAAAGTTTGACTTCAAGATAATACTGCCAGGAGGAAGGGTTTTGCGAGACATCGAGGAGTACATGGGATTGGAGGATGAGTCTGGATCTTTGGGTGCTTTGAAAACTATTTGAATGATATTGAGGGCTGGATACTGAGAAGATATTTGCAGGCCACGGAAATGAAGGGTGAGGAATGGTGGCTTCTGACTGTCTGGCTCGTCCTTAGACAGTATCCCAGCAAAATTGAAAACTCGTCCCTCCACGTAAAGATTGTTCTACATTTTGTTCCATACTGAAGCTAGACATTGAGCTCCTTAATTGCTTGATTATTCTGGGTAAAGCAGGTGCAAAGGGTTGAGTTAGTTAGTGTGATTGTTCCAGAGATAACATGGACAGTGAGAAAGGTTGGATTTATATTATGCTCACCAAAGATGGGCACTATGAAATCCCAGGCCTAATTATTCCACATGGAGCCTGGTGATCAGGCGTCTCTAACCCCATCTGTCTGCTCGAGTCTTTCCTGCATCTAGCGCGGGCTTGTGAGGGATGAAATGACAATACAAGACATCAATCAAACATTAAAGGCCTTCTCCAGAGAGCAACACGAAGTTCTGAAAGACTCTTGAAGACCAATGCAATAAGAAGTTCAGAAGTTCACCCCTGTCTGGTTGACGTCACTGTTTATTGACACCCCGCCTTTAAGCGAGACCCCCTTTTTTTAACGTTTGTCTCCAGAGTATCAAAGCTCACTCCTCAGGATGAAAACATAAGGGATAAGAATCGTTTAGTCAGATCTAAACAATAAGCGTCGTACATCTCATCTCTATATGACATTCTCCCCTACCAATTGTTCTTGTGGTTCAATTAAGGTCCGAGTTGCCTTGCTAGTAAGCGCACTCGGTTTATATATCCTCCTTTCCCGCCCTTAGGACAACCATTATCGTTATCGACCCGGAAGCATTCCGGATCGCGGCTCCGAAACCGCTTCCTCGTGACTTCTCTTGCTAGTGCCAGAATAAGATCCGAAAAATGGACAATAGCTTGGGAAGGATCTGATACGCAAACGATCACTTGAAAACCTCCCTCCTCAACCCTGCGTCCTCCTCTTGTGTATTGCCTCCCTGCACCACCACGCTCACCCTTTGCACACCGTGCGCTATCTTCCACAAATCTTCAAAAACTTTGCTGAATGGGCTTTGCTCTCGAAACACCAAACCAATCATAAACATGAGAACTTCTCTCCTTTTAGGAGTGATCTTCGCTATGTTTGCGCTGGCTATTGGTATCCCCCGTCCACAATCCGTCACGAAGGTTGTCATCGAGACTCAATCCATCTTTGAGAGACAAAAGTACGTCCTTATTCTAACCTCCCGTATTCCTCGATGTCGAGCACCGATCTAAGATCTTGAAGCAATGTCAATGTTCCCGCAAGTCCCACCCAAACTATTGACACGGTGGCGGCTGAGATCAACTCTCTCCTCGCGCTTCTCACACTGCCTGCCGACGGCGCTTCACCAATCTCTTCCCTTCCAGCGTCCGCCACATCTGGAAATGCCGGTTTTGATGGCCTTATGTTTATGAATGCCCTGTCGTCTTGGGTCGAAGGTCTTGCAAACTCTGCTTGGATCAGCAGTGTCCCCGTCTCGGAGTATGCCCTTTACACCTCAGAAGCCAGGATTGCTGCCTCAATCGCGCCTGCACTCTTCTCCCTTGGCTCTATCGAGGTGTCTATACTGAAGTCCGAAGCTTCAGCAGCGTCGGCTGCTCTTTCAGCGCAGTCGGCTTCGCTGTCAGCACTTTCAGTACTCGAAGCATCGCTTGCTAGCAAGTCATTCACCTCAATCACAACGACTATCGGAACTGCAACAGCTATTGTCACCAAGCCGCTTCTCGTTCCACTTGAGATCCACCAGAAGAACAAGCTTACAACAGGTCAAAAAATTGGCCTTGGGCTCGGAATTCCGGCATTCCTTATCGTGGGTGTCGCCATCGCCTTCTTGCTCATCCATGTCCGCCGCAATCGCCACCGCTCTCAGCAACCCGGTTTCGTCGAACAATTTCCCACGTCTGAGTCTACGAGACCAAAGCTCGCACCCCGTGACGAACCTAGTGGGAGCATACTACGTGGTCGCTGTGGTTCCCCATCTAACAACGGTCCTATTCCCATTGATGGCGACGACGAATTCCCCCATAGCGTAACCTCTGCCCGCCCCCGCCGGCAACGTTCTCGGAGCTACGACTCAGGAATAGTCCTCAATAATACTATCCAGCACGGGCAATCTCAACACCGCCGACCTCAGTCCAACGGCGACATCCCGTCTAACTCTCACTGCTCGCCCACTCAACGTGCGCTCGATCTGTTCGGCATGGCATACGGACTTGACCCAATCAATGACTGCTCTGTTGGCATGATCGCTGCCGCGCATGGACTCGGGTCGGACCCTGTTGCAACTGGTGCTGGAGACATCAATAGCTACGCCGATCTAGTCGAGATGCCTGCTACCCCGGTTCTTGAACAGCAAGAAGTTCGAGAGGAGGCTTCTGGCCAAAGCACCAAGGAGTCAGATGAATCCACAATGGAGGACAGCGAGGGTGGAACAGTATTGTCGGAGGAGACACTGATATCCAAGGAGACACTAACGTCCAAGGAGGCATCGTCGTCTGAGGAGATACCCTTGTCTGAGAAGACATCATCGTCTGAGGCTCATGAAGTCAAGCACGAAGATCTCTATGACGCATGAAAAAGCTAATAGTGGCTAGTAAGATGAAGCTTGAATTGCGAACTCGATCCAGCTTTGTTCTGAGGGACACTCGAATACCAAGATATATGGCAATCATCTGGATTTTTTCTGTCGGCTCTTCGGAGTCGTGAAGAACTATTGCCCCAGTGATTGACAAGAGTATAACTTTTGTACGAACCTTCGCTCTAACGAGAGATGAGATATGACGAAAGGCGGATTACAAAGGGGAGAGTTACTTGAAGCTATTCTTTCTGTTGACGCTGCATTGCAGATTCAAGGAGGAAGGAGCTACCATCCGAACAACCAGAGCACCCATTTCACGAACGCTGAATTGTATTCTCAAAAACTTTGTACTCAAAAAAAAAAAAAAATCTTTTCACAAACCTTTTCTTCTTACTTTCTTTTGGTCATTTACTATGTGCTATTCCCGGCTCGTGAAAGCCGGTGGCATTTCAATAGCCACTCATCAACCTCCTTCTCCTCTCCGAGGAGATTGTACTAATGCCTGTATAGATTGGAAAGTGAATGTCACACCTATCTATAGTTAGCAAACCCCATCCCAATGTTCTCACCATGGCCATGAAATCCAGCACAGATCCACAGTTCCTCCCGACCAGGAGCTTCACCAATAATTGACTGTTTCTCAAGAGTGTATCCCATAATTAAAGTCCACTCCTGCAATACCTTCCCATCCTCTACCAAATTCTCTCAGCCGAAATGACCGGCACATGTATGCGTTAAGTATTCTGAGATTTTTGAGTTAATTGTTGTATCATCCAATGGTGGCTGCTCGCCATTAGTTCCAAGTCATCTCCCACCGCCTTGAATCAAGTCAGCAGACGGTCATGTGGAGGAACAAGGACGCTTACCAATGATGATATCTCCTGCTCCAGAGAAGCCCTGCTCGAGACTGCATATGTTCTCCGGATATAGGGCTTTCTGAGATCGTTCGCTTGAGAGCTGGGTTGTTCACAATGCGCGAGCCTGGCCGAAAGTGTTCGAGTGGGAATGATGCACGCGGCAGCTGGCGAATAAAGTCGCACCAGTGTAGGCATTCGTTGCCAAATGAGCTTGGAAGCCTGATGTTACCCCTGTCCGTGTGCACAATCCATTCTTTCTTCGAATCACAAGTCGGGTATTGCGAAACTTCAACAACAGGCGTGTTCGTCTGAAGGTTCAAGCTCTTCTTGATGCGAATCTCAACGCACAAACAAATTTGTAAGGGGAAAGAGTGTAGGCCGAAAAGGATATAGTTCCCACGCCCTCGGGGATAAGCAGTTCTTCTCGCATCTCCCTCGCACTCCATACCCGATTCTTGGTCAAAATTCCTGTCTCGACATTCCATTAGAGGATTTCATTCCTTGCTGCCTGTGCCTCCAGGGCTGCCTCCCATTTCACGGGTTAGTGAAAACATCGAGCGTCTCCACATCTCTCAAATCGACTCGATGCCCCACTCTTTGATTAATTCTCCCAAATTCGCCACATTCTCCTCCCCTAGAACCTCAAGCTTCAATGAATCTTCTTTCCCGAAAGCTTCAAGGTAGTTCTTGGAGTCCAAGTACCGCCTAACGCGGCAATGGGCACTGTTGCGACCAGTAGCTCCGCTGGGTGCTTGGCGTGCTTCTAGGATAACGATGGAAGCATTGGGTCGTTCTTGCAGCAGTTTGTATGCTATGGCAGTACCTGTTATGCCTGGTCTAATTATGGCGTATGTGGTTTTGGACGGAGGAGTGGGTGTGGTGCGGTGGTCGGCGATAAGCTGAGGTGGGGTTTGCCAGCACGGCTTTGTGGGGTTTTGGCGTGGAAGGCCAACAGGTATTCTGGTTTGAGTCATTTTAGAACAATTGTAGTGTTAGGAAGTAGTTGTATGGAGGGAGAGGATCAATTATCCTTTCAGTATTCTCTTTGGAGTCTGAAGGGAAGGAGATGATTATGAAGCAGCAAACGACATGGGACTCTTGACCGGCGGCAGCCTGGAAACTTTGCCTTGGGTGGTATCGAGCAGCGTGATATCTTGGCTAATAATTCTTTAGATGAAAAACGAGGACCTGCGTTTAGAGGTAGAATGCAATTGCGACTGACATTTACCTCACAGAATGCCCAATTACATGAGATAAGATGCAGGGAGCTTGCAGATCTTTGCTGCAATGAGATCGGCGTAGTCGGCATGAGGCTGCCACTGGCTGACCCAGGAATTGCATTGAAGAATCCGGTCAATCGACCGATAAAGATGGGGAAATGGTCATTTGTAGTGTGTTCCTGGGGAGCGGAGGGTGCTCCATCGAAGGAAGGGAAGAAGCGGTTTGATAGATAGGGGACAAGGCTAGGCGAGTGCCCAATTTTACTCTGCTTGGCGTATTATTGAGCACAGCACCTTTCGCCCCTTCCCTTGCTCGGGACGCCGCCTCATTTCTTCATGGCACAACTCCTTCTCCTTCTTCTCTCGTCAACCCCTTAATTCTTATTCAGCTTTCGCCAAGTATGAGTTCAGCTCCGTTAATTTCCATGCACAGGATCCGCTGATGTCTGGAATTCTCTCATACTTCATCCACTTTTGGTCGATGCGACATCCAACTTGCACCATTGCCAATGGATGTACATGTACCTCGATACAGTTCCGCCCCATTTAAGGTTGTTCTTGGCGTCCAAAACGATGGCGACTCCCTGCGCCTTTCGGCCACCATGGACAGCTTGTCCAGATTCAGATGGGAGGATTCAGCTGGGGGCGCCACCAGCCAAAGAGGGGGCGGTGACTTTGCAGTGGGAAGCGCCGTCAAAATTTGTAATTACTCGGAGCCCAGGAACACTCCCTGTCTCGCTGAGCCTCAATAATGTTCCTTGGATTTGTGAGAAGGATGTTTCTGCCCCCCGGTTGCTTTTTGGCAGTTCGGGTTGGAGGTACTGTACCCTTGAACCATCTTTCTTCCCCTTTCCTTCTACACGTCTCGCAATCACTTTCTCTCCTTCTATGGTGCAAGGACTGCTCAAAATCAAAAAGCGATCACAGAAGTGCTGTTGAGGCTTCTGAGTAGTCGGCGGTTCTGGACCCCTGTGACAAAAATGTCTATGCAAAGCTGATCGTCCCATCTCTTGAGGAGTAGAGAAAATAGGTATTGTTCAGGTGGGAGAGGACAATAGAGATGATGCTAAGGAGGGTGGGGTGGAGGTATGATAGAACGACTTATGACACTAGGAAGTTTAACAGATACGATGAATGACTACCCAAAATTTGCACAGTTTTCTATACAAATGGAAACTCGAGGCTGACATGAATTTTGGGTCAGCCCCTGATGATTTAGCCCCGGCTACCCCTGGGGCAGCCGCAGCCCCTGAAATTAGTGAACCTCGCTTCAAAAACTGCCCAACCATGATGTCATCATTGCCATCATGTCTTGCTCACACTCCAGGACGACATCAATCACACTGATTCACACAATTCTGAAGATAAAGATAACAACATGGTCCAGTTACAGTGCCAATTGGCAAGAATCGCTATAGGACAATTGCTCCTCCAACTCGGAACTGCCGCCCAGATCCCGCTCTTTCCAGAATCTCATACTGAAGGATACAAATTCGACCCATTACTGTAGGTCTTTCATGGATCGTAAAATATGTCTGGTCATGCCAAATTATAGGAGTTGAGACTGATTGAAGCTTCTGATAGACACTTGCCTGGAATCAGTCCTTATTTCGATGCTATAGGATCAGGATTGTAGGTAAAGGGGAAAAGTTCCTTCTTGCTCTGATATTCTCATACTATTCGACAGGAAATATTCAATATCACCGAGACAGTGTTCACCGATGACTGCTGATTCTCTTGCTACCAGATCTCATGCCGCCCCGAAGTATTGTGAAGTGACGGCGGCTTCATATCTAATCCGACACGCTGCAATTTATGCAAACGACGACGACTATGAACAGTACATTGAACCATTCATCAAGAAGCTCAACTGCACTTACACTTCTTCCCTCTCTAGCAAGAATCGAAAAGGGTGGAAAGGCCCTCTTTCCTTCTTCAATAAATGGGAGAACCCAATCAACGATCCAGAAAACCAATTAGAACAGATCACTCCCCAGGGAATCAAAGACTCAAAGAAAGTGGGAAAGCATCTTCTTTCTCGATACCCGAAGCTGGTACCCACGACGAAACGGATATATGCGGACAAGAAAGCGAGGACAAAGGACACGGCTGCTGCATTTGTGAAGGTGTTTCCTCAGGAAGTAGAGGTTGTAGAGATTAACTTGAACCGGTCCTCTTTTCACGCTCAAGATCCACATAAAGCATGCAAAGCTTTCTCAAAGAAACCTGGAAATGGCGAGCTTGAGACATTCATGTCGCATTACACAATCCCCATCATTGGTCGTCTGCAGAGATTCTCTCCCGTGAAGCTAGCAGAGACCGATATCATGGGCCTCCAACAACTCTGTGGTTACGAATCCGCGATCCGGGGAAAGAAAAGTGACATCTGCGACGTGTTTACAGACTCGGAATGGATGGCCTATGAATATGCATGGGATCTGAAATACTCCCATATGGTCGGACACGGCAACCCGTTGTCACCATACCTTGGTTTCCCCTGGTTGAACACTACTTCAGAACTGATGTCGAAGTTCCACGCTCCGAGGCATGATGAAGGAGAGGGAGAGGGAGATATACCTGATGACGATGGCCAACGCTTCTTCCTCGCTTTCACACATAGAGAAGTCCCGCCTTTCATAGCTACCGCTCTCGGGCTGTTCAACTCCTCGAACGCATTCGCGGAAGAGTTCCCCACTGACAGGATAAACTGGAGCCGGAGCTGGAAAATGGCGGAACTCATCCCTTTCCTTGGCCATGTGGGAATCGAGAAGTTGACATGTAAAGAAGTGAGTATGGACCAGAAAGAGGAGAAGGAGTATATTCGGGTTATTGCGAATAGTGCCCCGAGACCGATTCCGAGGTGTCAGGGTGGACCGGGAGCGAGTTGTCCGTTTGACGAGTTTACGCAGATTGTGAGGAGGGGGATGGAGGTTTATGGGGATTTTAATAGGGTTTGTGGGAATGATGAGGAAGAAGATTTTGGGGGGGGTTTGAAAATGGTAGGTGGGCAGTGTGTCAAATGAATAGATTAGATTAGACTAATGCTATTGATTTAATCTAATCAAATTATATAAGCATCACGTTAATCAAATCCTAATCACGCTATTCGTGAATATTTATGACTAGTAGGATTCATCTGATTCATAACATGATACACTTAAAGTGTGTCATGTTATGCGTTTCTGTTAGGGAGAACATTCTACCCTCCGAAACTAAGGTAAGGTGGAACCTGAGTTATTGAGTTATGTTCGTAACCCCTGACATGACTTCAAAGTATTACTTTATGTATAACAGTTATCACATGGCATTTCTTCCAATCATGGGAGATTCCTTCCCGAACAAGTATGGCCGTTTAAACATAGGCTGGGAATTTCTCCATCTCTTTGTCAGCTTCAAGCTTCTCTTTCTCGAGAGTCCTCTTGTGCTCTTCACTCCTGATCCGAATAGAGCACTGGAAAGGTTTTGGGCGGATGTTGAAGCCATCTGTGTAGTCAAGAGTATCACTCAAAAGAGTTAGTACTGTACTCCATTTCATCTCTTGCGCACATATATTGACTTACTATGTCCTCGTAGCCTGAATGTCAAAAGACCAAATGAGTTTCGCTAATGCGATAAAAAGGGAATTGGCCGCAAGGTCAGCACCAGGACAGATCCTCCTGCCCCAGCCAAAAGACGAGTGTCCCGCTTTTGCCGGATGAGTCTTCTGTCCCTTTAATTCGGGAACATATCTTGGGTCTTTTTCATCGAGAAATCGAGCTGGGTTGAAGAGGTCAGGCTTGGGATAGTATTCGTCGTTGAGGTTTATGGCCCAAGAATTCCCAAGAACCGTAGTACCCCGCGGGATCAACCAGCCTTCATAGTTATCGTCTTCTGTCGTGGCATGAGGAGTTCCTCCCAGCACGGCTACGGGACGCCATCGGAGAACCTCTTTTGCAAGAGCGCGGATGTAGGGGAGTTTTGCTTCATCGTCAAAAGTTGGCGTTCGGCTGGTGCCAATCACGGACTCCATCTCAGCGTGAGCGACGACCAGAGCTTCGGGGTGTGTGACGAGGGCAAGGATGGCAGAGCACAGTGTTGATGCAGTTGTATCTGATCCAGCACCGAATAAGGAAGATGGCACATTGCAGAAATCCTTTTCTGGGAGTGTGATGTGCTCCTCTTCGCGAACAGCGAGCAGCGTCTGTGTTAGAGAAGGAGCAGCTTCAAGGCCTTTCTCTTTTGCAACCAAAATATCTCTTTTCACCCCCTCAACAAGCGCAATGTTCGATTGAGCTTCCAAGTTGGAATGTTCCTCGATATTCCTCTTCCAAGGGGCCAAGAGCGGGGGTACATATTTGAGAATTGGGAACGATTCCGCCTTGTAGGCACCAGGAACGTTCAAGGAAGCCATAAAATGCATGAACTCGAGTCGCTCCCGAATAATTGGAGAATCGACAGAATCGATCCGATGGCCGTACGATATCGAGAACACTACACTGGCCGTGAATCGGTCAAACTCACGTTCCCAGTTGTCTGGGTTCCGCATGATATGGAATGCCAGTCGAGTGGATTCTGCTTCTTGCCGAGCTTTGTATGTCCGGAGAGCTGCTGGAGTCATAGCACGGTGCAGCAGCTTCCTTCTCACGGACCAGTCTTTTCCATACGGCTGTACAAGCACCGAACCTCCTCCATAGATCTCTCCCATGACCACGAATCTTGGTCTCGAAGAATATTTATTGCTCCGCTTCTCCATCAGGTCAACAGCGATTTGCGGGTCCGATATAACCAGCGTAGGCCTTCTTCCAACCCAGACGGTGAAGATTGGGCCGTAGATCTTGGACCATTCTTGAAATTGGACCCATGGCCTTGAACTGGGAAGTTTGTTGCCGACGAATGGGAGAGGCAATGGTCCTGGTGGCATGCGGTACCATTTCCAGATATCACTGAGAAGGATGACCAAAGGGATGGCGACGAGGCCAGCCCAGGTGTACCAGGAAGCTAGCGCTGAGAGGAGAGACATTACGAAGTGAGATCAAAGCAAGTAAAACACTTGGAGAAAGGTTTTTGCAGCTGAGAGTTTCTGAGAAGAGGAAGGGCGAGGTATGTAGCCCCGGAGCGGGGAACCCCGCCAGAACGCCAGAGCGTGGGGCATTAACTCTTTGACAGGGCGTGCGGCCTGAAAAGTGCAGTAGAACCCTAGTGCACCAACTAGTGCCAGCCTGGCGATATCTCCTCCCCGAAGCTGCCTCTCTCTCTCTCAGCTGCATCGAATCCCTTTGACTCGATTCCACCTCTGATTGAACGCCTCGGCAAAACTTACAGTATGCCACGGCAATCGTTCACGGCAATTGCTGTTCTGGTTGAGACACTGAAGGCCCCACGAAGTTTGTTGAGGAAAGCTACGTCTATATTTGCACTGCAATTCCTATTTGCTGACCTTGCCGTTGACATCGAGGCCCCTAAGCGACTCTCCATATAAACCCCTATCTATTCTATTGCATTCGGTCGATGGAGCGCTCGAACAGCAACAGGATCATTCAACAAAGCGACTGTGCGTGAATAGTTCTCTTCAGCGTATTCCTCGGCGTCAAAGTTGAGAAGCCAAGAACCACGCTTCAACTTGATACTTTCCGGATCCTTCTTTGCCTCGTTCCAATCGGCCTTGTGCCATGTATCACGAGTCTTCTCTCCCGTCTTCTGTGCAGCTAGCACACGTTCATACCTTAAAGCTTCAAATGCAGCTACTGCTTCCTGGACATGAGTTTTCCCACCTCGAGTCAAACAGACTCCTAATGTTGCCCCATCCTCCATTGCTTGACTTGCTCCTTGGATTGAAGTTGGAAGGAATGGGTGTGCAGCATCTCCAATGAGAGCAATGCGACGTTTAGGAGAGATCCAAGTTGGCAGAGGCTCTCGATAGACAAGCTTCCAGTCAATCAATGGGTCTGGTGTCGCTTTCAGGATCTTCAGGACCACTGGATCCCACCCTTCCAAGACCTTCAGGGCGTCAGCTAGGGGAGCGTGTGCTTGCCAGCTTTCCTCGACGTCTGCTTCATCCTGGAATCGAAGTCAGAAATAATCTGAGTCTGCTTGCATTTCTACTCACTTTGTGCGTGCAAACCCAGCTAAAATCTTTTCCGTTCTTGATCGATGCAGCAATAAAATGGATGTCAGGCCCTGTTTCACGTCAGTCTGGGGAAGTTCGGTGCTGGATCCCCCTTACCGAGCCATGCGCAATGCCTGTCTCCATTCGTAACCATCCAGGCTGTATCTGGATCCTCTGCAAGCCTTGCGGAATCGAACCAAGTCCGATAAATGGCATAACCCGAAGACTTCGGCTTGTCTTCATATCCCAGAACGATGGTTCGGCCTTTGGATCTCACACCGTCGGCTGCCAGGACAACGTCGCCAACGAATCTTTCTCCATTTGCGACAACACCGGCTTCGCCCTCCGTTTCGAAATAGTCGTCCACCTTATATCCCAAACGAATATTAATTCCTATATCTAGGGCATGATGATAAACGATCTCATGAATCTCCCCTCTATGACCGTTGTAGGCTTTTCCATAGGCAAGGCGTTCAGCGTCCCAAGTCTGTTTGGTCAGGGTTTCGCCGAGATATGTCTTCATGAGCAATCCGTCGCTTTTATGGATGATGGGGTCTAATTTTGCGTCCACTCCAGGCCAACGCTGGAAGATCCGACCAGAATTTGGTGCAAAACTGATGATATCGCCCAGTATTTTGAGCTCAGGAAAGCTTTCGAGGATGAGGACATCATGCCCTTTTCGATGGCATTCAATGGCTGCCGTCAATCCAGCAAAGCCTGCACCAACAACGATTACGCGAACTCCTGATTTGGCTGGGTGGGCCGAAGAAGCCATTTTGACTGAAGTGGCTGATTGAAGCGGCCTTGCAAGATCCCCTGAAACTCGAGAAGTGTTGAAGTCTCTGTGAACCAGCTTGGGACGAGCCAGGAAGACTGGCGACCGTCTGAATGTGGACGAATGGTCGCTTGAGCCATTATCGGATGGCTTATACCGATATTCGATCCTGATTACTGAGGTGGGTAAGTTTCGGGGAGGGTTTGTGAGCCAGAGAAGATGGGGCTGTCCGGGGGTGGCGGAGCAACGGGATTGCTGTGGTAATAAGCGGGACCACTCATCTCGGCCCTCCACCAACTCTGCAGAAAATCACGAGTGTGGATTTCATCGTCACTCCCTCCCACCACTCGCCGAGTGCTTGTCCTCCGGAAGCCGTGGCGATGTTGGAACGGTCATAATTGATCAGTGATAGCTCATCATGGCCAGCAAGCCTTTGAGACCGGCACGCGGCAGAGGCTTGCCTCTTCCTTGCAACCTGTGGGGGTTGTGGCCATCGGAAAGAGTCACGTTAGGGCTTTATTGACTTTGGTCTCGGCCCTACTGTACTGGGAGACGAGCTCAGTAGGAGTATCAGTTCAGCAAGTGCCGACCAAGTCCAATTCGGCACGTATCTTAACAGCTTTTGTATAAATCGGCGTGAGAGATGGCATTTTCTTAAACGCCAGCAACTTCATCTTGTCCGTTGTCTTCTCGCCATCCCAAGCTTCGTCTGTCGGACCAGATTTCTCTCAAGATGCCGTTCGGGATTTTGGAAGACAAGGGGTTGGAGCAAGTTCCTGGAACATGTTAGTGGCGAAAGGCCAAGTTGAACGCAAATTCCGCTCATGATCAGGACAGCTTGTATGAACGACCAGTCGGATGTACCCCAAGAGTACGAGCAAATACCTCGCGAGTTACTGAAGCATGGAACTGGGAGATACTCCCATGTGATATTGGTTCCTCAGCCATCAGACTCTCCCAACGATCCATTGAATTGGCCAACATGGAAAAAAGATATGATCCTCATCCTTGCCGGCTTTGTCGCGGCCGTCGTTGGGGCCTACGTCCCAATGCTGTCACCGGGTTTCCTCGTTAACGCTGCCGATTTGCACATCAGAATGCTCACATTAGGGCAAAGCACAGCTTGGCTGATTCTCACTATTTGACTGTCGCTCTTCATTATGAATCCTTTGGCAAAGGTGGTGGGAAGGCAACCCGTCTTCCTTATATCCATTTGTGTGATGTTTGTATGTTGCGTCTGGGGAGCATACGCCGAAAATTATAGCTCCTTCCTTGCCAGTCGAGTTGTCGCCGGCTTCGGGATGGCTCCTTATGAAGTTTTGGTTCAGTGTACCATCGGAGACTTATACTTTGTGCACGAGCG
Organism: Hyaloscypha sp. PMI_1271; assembly: GCA_021399465.1. Classification (NCBI taxonomy): domain Eukaryota; kingdom Fungi; phylum Ascomycota; class Leotiomycetes; order Helotiales; family Hyaloscyphaceae; genus Hyaloscypha; species Hyaloscypha sp. PMI_1271. The sequence goes on along the minus strand of JAJTUS010000024.1, from coordinate 59,449 downwards.
AGCAACAAGGATCGCAGCTTGGAATATGTTTTTACTTGGTGGGATCTCTGGTGGGAGTTTGATCAGTGGGATATCATCGAGGTGAGTTGATGATTTCTAATAGACATAGCAGCGTTCTGATAGATGGCCAACTCTCTAACAATAACTCTAGGATATTGGTTGGAAATGGACATTCGGTATCTGCGCCATCCTCTTTGGCGTACTCATCCCCTTGATATTCTTCTTCGTCCCGGAAACGGCCTACATTCGCGATCCCATCGAAAGGAGACTTTCCGGTGCCGGTCTGCCAGTCTCGGACAACAACAAGCCGGCCGCCAAGGATGGAAAAGAAGCTCCAGATGAGTCAAGATTGAGCCCCCAAGATTCTACTGTCCCGGAGCAAAAAGATTCTTATCTGAGATCGCTTCGATTCATGACGGGAAGAAATATACCACTGCTCCGTTCTGGCAGATTTTGATCCGACCAGACGCCATCCTCTGGTATCCCGGGGTCCTTTGGGGGTTTCTTGTATGGTGTGACCCTGACTTGGATAGTCGACTTCTCCGTTGTCAACACCCAAATCTTCGGGCTTCCCCCATATTCCTTCTCGCCCTCTCAAATCAGTCTCATTAGCATCTCCCCATTAGTCATGACAATTGTGGGTCTGTTACAAAAAAGAACCATGGTATTTACGAGCCAGAATTCAGACTGGTTCTGATGTTCCCAATCTTAATCCTTGGCATTGTGGGCTTCTTTGGCTTCGGCGCCACACTTCATTACAAGACTCACTGGATTGGGCCGGTACTTTGTTTTGGTATTGCAAACTTGACAATGACGTTTGAGACTGGATGTATTTTTTGGATATATCATTAACTCATATGAAGACTTAAGCGAAGAAGGTTGCACTCCCCGCTTCTAGCTGTTGTTTAGAGCTAATATCCAACCTCATAGCTTTCGTGGCAATCAATCCTCGCAATCTGCTGGCCTTTGGGTTGACCTACTTTGCAAATAACTGGGTGACAAATGAAGGACCATTGAATGTTTTCAATGTTTTGGGCAGCAGTTTTAGTCAGTCAAAGAAAATCTTCCTTGCAAAAGAACTTTCGATGCTGTTTAATATTTTAGCTCCCGAAGTCGAGACATGCATGCTAACACCACTTAGTCGCCGTAGTGGTGTTAACAATCCCGTTGTGGATTTTCGGGAAGAAAATTCGAAGTGCGATTGCTCGAAATGATATTCTCACACGATTCATGAAGGATGATTAAGTCTGGCTGGAGTGTTGCTTCAACAAATTGACATAAAGACTCACATCCGAGAAAGCGCTGTAGGATCACGAGGGTCGAGTTAATGGTGACAAATGCTCGGGAAGAGGAGCGGTGGAGCATTCATATCAAATCGATGTTCTCCAAATGCTAGAGGATCCAATCATTACATTTCCTGGTGTCAAGGATGAAACCGCACAGACAGGTCAGGTCCAGACTCCAGAGTAGTACAGTACTACAATCATTCCAAATCTACACGTGGCGTTCCTATCACGGGCTTTTCCTGCACGTCGGGGGGGGAATCCCGGTGCTATCAAATAATCACACGGGATGCCCCCGACACATCCGCGCCACAACTGTAACTCACAGTCAACCACCTGCAACACCACCTCCCGCTGTGGCCTCTCATTCCACCATCGTGTACCCCGATGTTTCTAATCATTTAGGGCGCGCGGCAAATATTCATACTTTTTGTGTTGGAAGGAGGGAGAATTGCCGAAGAGCTTTGATGCGGGGAAGGGAGGAGCGATACATGGGAGGCGGGTCCGGGGAGTAAAAACAAGAGACTGTGCTTATTGCGGCATGCAGGTCAGCAGCTCTGCAGCATAGCGGGGAAGAGTTCAAGTTTCATGGGGAAGTTCCTTGGCGAGGCGGGATAAGAAAGCTTTGAAGATCTCTTCAACATACCCTGGGAATATTTCCTTCAACGTCGATCAATACTGTTCAACTGCTCAATCATTCTTTGTTTGCTTGGAGAAATACATATTCGAAAGTAAAGGCATATTTGGCAAGATGGCAGAAGAAACTGAGAATCGGGTTGAGCCTATAGCCCAGCCTGAAGACAAGATTGTGTCTGTTTCTCAGGTGGAGGAGAATACTGCTGCGAATGTGGTCAAGGTGGACTCCTACAGAGATGATTATCATATTAATTTGACCTGGAGGTCTTGGATGGTTGTTTTGTAAGTTATTCCATTAGATGCATTCAACCCGGTTTAGCATTGGCTAACAAAGTTTGCAGTGTAACTTGTTTTGCCATCATGGCCCAAGTCTTCGTCGTTGTAGCTGCTGGATCAGTCATTGGCTTCATAATCAGAGATATTGGCGATGCCCCAATTGCAGGATGGATCATTCAGGTGTGCTATTCCAAACTTCCCACCATTTTCCAAACTGACAAAGAAAGGGACCGTTGCTGATGCAAAGCGTGCTGTCTCCCATCATCGGTCGCCTCTCCGACGTCCTCGACAGGAAATACCTGGCTATGGGGCCGCCAGTCCTTTCGTTCATTGGAGCCGTCGTCTCGGCCAAGGCAACTTCAATGAATATGCTGATTGGAGGGGGAATTCTTGTCGGATGCACCCTTTCTACAATCTCTATTGTGCAAGCTATTCCATCAGAAGTTCTGCCTTTGAAGTATCGTGCTTTGGCCAACGGGTTTGCATTCCTTGGCGGAGCTATGGGAGGATTGTAAGTGTTCTCACCTCACATCTCATGCTTTAGATCAAGCTCACATGTGACCCAGAATTGGAAGTCTCGGCGCAGGAGCTGCAACAAATGCGAACCCAGGCGGCTGGCGCAACATCTTCTGGATCCAAGCCGGCTTCTTTGCTCTAACAGTGCTCGGATTACTGGCTTTTTACCATCCGAAGAAGGAGTCTGATTTCCCAAAAATGTCGTTGAAGGAGGTTCTCTGGGCTTGTGATCCCATTGGATCCTTCCTCTTTATTGTTGCAACTACGCTTACACTCTTGGCTTTGGATTGGGCTGGTGGAGTTTACCCATGGCATGACAAGCACGTCGTGGCACCGCTCACGATCGGACTTGTCTGCTTAGTTGCTTTTGCAATTTATGGTCAGTGCCTTGCAGAGAAAATATCCTTTTTAAGCTAATTTTCTGGCAGAATGGAAGGGCAGAAATGATGGACTTGTGGCACATGTCTTCTTCAGAAACGGCCCGAACTTTTCACTTTCGGTGTTCGCGTTTGCAGTTGAAGGCTGGATCTTCTATAGTGCAGTCAACAGTATCACGCCCTTGATAGTCCTTAACTTGGGCTTTGAAACTTCGGCATGGAAGATCTCGATCCGGCAGCTCTCTTACACTTTATTGGCACTCTTCGCCTCCATCCCCATTACACTGTATGCTACGTGGAAGAAAGATCTAAAGACGCCTCTTCTAATCACATTTACATTTTTCTTGGCGGTGTAAGTCCCTGAGATCAACCGAAAGCGTCCAATCTAACATACCTCAGCACAATCTGCTATGCAAATATCAAGCCGAGCATGAACCACGCTCAACTTGCGTTCAATATTCTATGTAAGTCCTCACTCTACCTTCTCCCAACATCGACTGACATCAGTCAGCTGGTATCGGTCAAAGTGGTCCGCTCACCCTCCTTGTTGCACTTGTCCAATTCGCAACGCCCCACGCTTACCTCTCCACCGCAACCGGGCTAGCATTCTCTGCCAGAGCCATTGGCGGAGCTTTCGGGTCCGCAGTTCTGGGTACCATCATCAACAGCAAGCTTGCCTCGACTTACGCTCCCGCCGTTTCAGATGCTGCCACCAAAGCTGGCCTGCCAAGCTCTTCGGTCCCTGCTCTACTTAAAGCTCTCGCGTCCGGTACTGGATTCTCAGATATCCCGGGAGTTTCGCCAGCAATCTTGGCAGCAACGACGCACGCAAGTCAGGAAAGTTATGCGGCAGCTTACCGATTGGCTTGGTCGAGTATCATTCCATTTGTGGTGCTGGCTATCGTCTCAATTGTGTTCTTGAAGGGGGTTAAGGAGTTGATGACTGAGCATGTTGAGGCTACAGTTGAGAAGGATGAGCCGGTGGAGAAGCTTGCTGTTTGAAGAGAGTACTTGTTACAAGAGCAATAGGGTTCATTGGCTGAGGCTGTCCTTCCAGAAATTGATAATTTGATAATAAGAAGATATCTTGGCTTAAAGTACGGATGAAAAGGGGGACAATGAAGTTTGTTTGTTTACATGGCTACGATATGTCCTATTTGAGTCTAGTGTTCCCCGCATAATAACCCTGACCCCCCCTTTCCGGACGGAAAATAAGCGGGCGGGTCGTGTGACCAATCTCGTCTCATCAACGTCCGAGCGGAACTGAGCTCCGGATTGCTAATCCGGGCGACTCGGGGAGCAATCGTAAGATCTTCCATGCAACGACGTTACGCCTCCAGATAAGAGATCAATTGCTCTTCGAGGTGGCAGGTTTCGAGGATCGTTATATAGTTTCCGAGCAAATTAGTGGTCTTCGCGAAGTCACCAATTCAAGCCTTCAAATCTCTCCCATAGCTCTCGGTCGCCAGTCGGCATGGGCCTACGCCTTATGAGGCTTGGAATTTGCTGGTCGTTAGTGCACGTAGCTCTGAGCTTGCAATTGCAGCAGCAACCTCTCATACAAGGCGGGAATGCTTCAAATGAATGCCAAAATGCGGTAGGTGAGCTTGATTGAAGATGAGAGCACGGCATTGACATTGTAGCAGTGCACCTCACTTTTGAGGACCTTTGGCGCAAAAACACATTATTTGAGCCTTCCACAAGGGTTCAGTGAAACATACTTCTCGCAGCAACAGCGAGAGGTCGTGCCTGCCTGTGTTTTCCTACCCGCATCTGCCGAGGACGTCTCACAGGCTCTCAGGAGCATCAAGGAGCATCAATGCCACTTTGCGGTCAAGAGTGGAGGTCATGCAATGTCTGCTGGGGCTTCGAATGCTCCTCAGGGCATTACCATCGATTTGAGACATTTGAATCACATCGAATTGGCGGATGATCAGCTGACAACCTCTGTTGGTGCTGGAACTCGATGGGGTGAGGTGTACCGGAGATTGGAACCTCTGAACCTTACGGCTGTCGGTGGGCGTGATAGCCAAATCGGAGCAGGAGGATTTGTTCTTGGAGATGAGTACAGTGGACGATTTCGTTGGCCACATGACTGACTTTTCAATAAGGGGTATCTCGTTTACTTCTCGGAAACGGGGATGGGCTTTTGACAATGTGAAGAATTTTGAGGTCAGTTTGAAGCTTGTCCTGATTCTTATATGGAATTTGTCGCGGCTTTACTCCTGGAAATCTCCAAAGTCTCAAGTGAAGCGTGATAACTTCGGCAGAAGAGAATTTCCAACCAGGCAGGGGCAACCAGAAAGGGGCTAGGAAGGCACCTTCCCTATATGGAGGATACGCCTTGCAAGCCATTTTAACAGGAACAGCTAATGATTTTCGTTCATTTCAGGTCGTCCTTGCAAATGGTTCTATCTCAAACATCAGCCAAACATCGCACCCCGATTTGTATTTCGCCTTGCGTGGTGGTGGCAGCAACTTCGGCATTGTAACTCGATTTGATCTCGAAACTCATCAGCAAGGTCTATTTTGGGGAGGACATAAGTTTTACTTGCTCTCAGATATCGCTGAAAGGAAGAAGTCCATGGATATTGAATATCCGTTCAATGGCACGCCAAGATGGTTCGCTCAGAAATTTTCGACCTGGGCAGTGCAAGCAGCCTGCCGTTTGGGATATTGCTCAACGGTCAATGAGATTTCTCAAATGTTGGAAAGCTATTCTCGGGGAGATTCGGATCCCTCTGGACAGATCATTCTCTCTTTCGCCTTCGTTCCCATCATCGATGTCTATTTGGTCTGTGTCAATCTTATGCACGGCCGACCGGAGCCGTACCCACCTGTCTTCAAGGAATTTGAAGCGGCGAAGAATATATACTCGACAACAAGGATTACCAAAATGACTGGCGTTGTGGCTGAGGTGGACTGGATGAACAAAATTGGCTATCGGTAGGGACATGAAATTCTGGAAGGGTTTGCAGCCACTGACGGTGTAGGCAATCATGGGCAACTGCAACCTTCAAGATTAGCGTTCCGTTTCTCTCGAAGTTGGTAGATATTTTTATTGCCGAGACCGATACTATCAAGCAGGTAGATGGCTTCCTTCCAAGCCTCATTCTTCAAATCATCACCAAGGATGAAATTTCAGCTTTTCGAAAGCATGGAGGCAATGCATTGGGTATTTCAGAAGACGAGGGACCTCTACTATGTAGGTTTTTGCCGATCTGAAACGCTCAGTCGCATTCTTATAGAGTTGAACAGTACTCAACGACGCAATCCGATACAGCGACCCCGCTGACGACGAGAAAGTACATAATGCCAACGACAGGTTCATGAACAGAGCTGTGGCACTAGCCAAAGAGATGGGTCTCGATCACCGGTACATTTATCAGAATTACGCGAACCAAACCCAAGACGTGTTCGCTGGTTTGAGTCCAGAAAATAAGAAGCGACTATTGCAGATACAGAAGAGGCATGATCCAGAGCGAGTTCTATCACGCCTTCAACCCGGTGCCTTCCGGTTACAGGAATCAGCAGATTCGACTATGAAGGGTCGCTCCAGTTTATGAGACGGAGTTTCACAAACGGCGTTACTCTGGAGGACGTAATGAACCCATTGATACCCCTCTGGTATGGTGACTGAGAAGGAATATTAGTTGCACTTGTTTCGGATCACTAATATAGCTTTTAGATCTATTTGCAAGTGATAGTCACGTTAGGGACCTAACTATGGCACTTCAGATTTGTCCTCTCCCGATCAGGCTCATGGATTTTATTCGTTGAAGAAAGGGTACCTTAGGTGCCTCAATTCTGGCTCGAATGAAGCATTCCCCAGTAAGGGGTCAACATCTACGAGGGGGATGCATCTCAGACGCTAGCGGCGGCAAAAAAACACCCGGAACTATATCAGTAAAGGCACAGTGTTCCGAAACACAAACTTCGAATCCAGTTTCTGCTTCAATTCTTTCAACCTCTCCCAATTATCCCGAAAAAATCCTTAGAAACCTCGTTCCCTCCCATTAATGCGACATATCCACCTTTCATCATCAGACCAGCTCCTGTCAAGTCTTCAACTACCTTACCAGTCCACGCATAAGCTTCCTGTTGATTTCTGTCCTCGAGAGTCTGGCCATGAATCCCCACCCAAATATAAGGATCTCTCATACCACAACATGAATTCGGCGTGACTATCCTTGCTTGGCCATGAACAATGTAAGTTATAAAAAATTGCCTTGCGAGGGGAGCGGAAAAGAGCGAGAGGTTGAGGTAGGTGTTTAAAGAGGGGAAGGTTGGGTGCGAGCGGGTGTAGATTTTGAGGGTTGAGGATAGGCGTTGTAGGCGAAGGAGAGATGGAGCTTCCGATGAGATAACGGGGAGGGATGAGCCTGGTGCGGCTGGAGGGGTGCGAAGGCTTGCATTGGCTGTTGATTCTGGATTGAAGATGTCCATATTGAGCATGCTGTGGCTTGCAATCTGGGATCATGAGAGAAATGGAAGCTCAACTAAGTTCAATGAGAGATGGGAAGGTACTACCGAGGTGCAGGTTGCCCCTACCTTTGAGAAAGACAACCCCAATTACCACCAGTCCCATTCTTGCCTCTTCTGCATCAAATAGACATGACGTTGCAGCTTGAGATACAGGGGCTGATAGACAACATTGGTCAAAGAGTGCTTGCATCTGGAAAGACAATCTCAACTTAGAGATTGGACGAATTGTATTCGCAACAAAGGCCTTGAAAAGCATTAACACCCCTGCCATCCAAGCAATACAACTATTTTTGTCTAAACCTGGCTTGGGCCATATACGATAGGCATATATTGAACTTTCCAACACATTGATTTGAGTCTAACAGAGCCCCAAGCCGAGACGTCACTCTGCCCAACGACAATTCTACTCCATCCTCCCCGCCATATCCCCCGCTGGTGCCGCCTCCACAATCTTCCCCTTCGCAAGACTAACACAAAACGTCGCATTACTCACAGCTTCTACGCGATGTGCTATCGTGACCACAGTGCTCTCCCTCATCTCCTCCCTCAAAATCTCCTGGATCCGCATCGCCGTCTCGCGATCAATACTTGCCGTCGCTTCGTCCATGACCACAATCGGGCTTCTCCGCAAAAGTGCTCTCGCCAAACCGACAAGCTGTCTCTGTCCTTGACTTAAATTCTTGCCGCCGGTGTCGATGTTTGTGTCAAGAGACCATTCGTGGCGTGACGCGATTTTCTCGAGGACACTGGAACATTCGAAATCGCTGTATTCGTCCAGTGGGTCGAGATTTGCTCGCATGGTGCCAGGGAAGAGGACAGGCTCTTGGGCGAGGAAGGTAACACGCTTGCGGAGGGATTGGAGATCCACAGTTGCGATGTCGATCCCGTCGATTATGATGCGGCCAGATTCTGGGGGTGTTGTGAAGAGGAGTGAGAGGGCTAGAGTGCTCTTCCCCGAGCCTGTGCGGCCGATTAGCGCGGTTGTTGAGCCGCCTTTGATTTTGAGATTGATGTTTGAGAGTGCAGGCTCAAGATGAGGTGCATATCTGAGGGTGACGTCCTCAAAGACGATATCACTTCCGTACAATGGCCAAGCTGCTGGAGGGATGACTTTTCCAGGAGGCTCCTGGTCGAGATGCAGTAATTCGACGACCCTTTCAACGGAGACAAAGTCCATTTGGAGCTGTCCATATTGCCTGCACAGCGTGTGGGTAGCGCTGACGAACATTCCGGCTGCTGCAAGGATGAAAGCCGTAAGACCAGCAGATAAATGGGTGAAAAGAGCCAGCCCTGTTATCAGAAACGTTGAGCAAGCTGACAAGGCGTCGAACCTATACTGAAGCCAGGCTTGGAGACTCCAGTAAAAGTGGTCCATCTTTTGGAAGTTGTCCGTTACGCGGATAACCCCATCTTGAAATCGAGATGCTGCGCAGTAAGCCCTGATGGTGGTTAAGCCATTGGCCAATGCTCCAAAGTTTGAGACCAACGGAGTAAGAGAAACAAATTCTAGCCGGCGTAGACTCTGAGATGTTGGCAGAAACTGCCTAAATATAAGGACAAAAGCCATGGTGAGAATTAGGGCGAAGACAAGGAAGATTTTAGTAACGGATCCAATGACCACCACGGCGGATATCCACGCGACGGACTGAAGTGCCACATTTTGGAACTGGGCGCTAATATTGCCATCAACGGTCCTAAGATCACCTGTAAGCCGATTCATCAATCGGCCAACCGGGGTAACATCGTAGAACCGGAAAGTCGCATGAGAGACCCTCGTCACGACCCTGGCAAATAGATTCTTCCCAGCCTGGTATACGATGACCAACATGGCTCCTTGAACAACGATATAGATTAAAGCCTGCGCGGTGGCTAGCAGGGCGAAACCGATAAGCCAAGGGCGGATGTTGTCCTCAGGAGAAGGTAGATCGCCCAAGTATCCGCCTGATTTCTCCACTCGGTCGCCATATGCTTCACCCCACTCTTTGAGAAACCAGGTCTCCACAATATCGACAAAGCGGTATAGGCACATAATGACTATGAGAATGAACCACCATTTCAATTTCCCAGCTTTGATATATTCCCAGTAGATCTTTGACTGTACCCCGCCATGCGCTCGATGCTCTTCATCCAAGAATTTCTCGGGAGTTGAGCCTGTTTTCATTTTGTCTTCATCATTTCCATCTTCGTTTGTCGAATCTTGCGATGTTACTCTATGCAATTCTTCGAATGGAATGGTTTCCGGATCGAGAAGAATTGCCCGTCCATCTGCTATCTGCACCGCTTGAGTTGCCATGCCGAGACACAATTCCGTACGATGCGTCACCAGAATTGTGGTCCGCCCTTTGAGCAGAGGACCACATAAGCATCGCCGAACAATGAAATCTGCGGTTTGGTGATCAAGGGCCGAGAGCGGGTCGTCAAGCAGAAGTGTGTTGGCTTTGGAGTACACGGCTCGGGCGAGAGATATACGCTGTTTCTGCCCACCAGAGAGTCCAACTCCATTCTCACCGACCATGGAAAGATCGCCATGCTTGAAGGTCAACATATCAGGAGCTAAGGCGCAAGCCTCTAGGACCTGCTTGAACCGAGTCTCTTCGTAAGGAGCGGCGAAGAGGATATTGTCTCGGATGCTCATGCTTTGTAGCCATGGCGTTTGCCCACAATAGCCGATCATTTCGTTGGTCCTATGATACTCCCCACCTAGCTGGTCGAGTTCGCCCAGTAAAGCTTGTAGCAAAGCTGTCTTTCCGGACCCTACTTCTCCACAAATGACAGTCAAGCCAGGGGGGAAGAAGAGGCTGATTTCGCTGAGAACAGGTTCCTCGGCCCCGGGCCAGGCAAACGTCGCACTCTTCAATTCGAGCTGGGTGCTTTGTGGCATACCAGAATCGGCGCCATCTTTTTCTGGTTCAGCCATGAACTCTTCGAGTCGGTCAACAGAGACTTTACAATTTAAGAGAACCTGTCATTCCGTCAATCAAAGCCTCCAGAACAGACGACACGGAGTTCTTACGGTTATAAGATTAGGCAATTCTCTTAGATAGTTTTCGAGCATTCCGAAGAGTTGTAGGGCAGGGAACGCAATATCAACGCGCAATGGCTTGTTGGACAACATCGTGTACGCCCAAAAAGCGACCACCGGGAATAAGCCACTGGCAAGCTTATTCGTACAAGTTATGAGCGCGCGCCAAATACTGGTGATGATCCTCAGGTTCAACTCATGCTGTCTTGTGACCATAATTCGTCCCAGCCAGACGTCTTGCCATCCGTAATAGCGCAGGTGGCGGATCGACTCAACCAGTTGGGAGATTTTGTGAAACTTCTCATCAGTAGCGGCTCGGAGTTTTCGCTCCCAGTAAATGAGAGCTCGTGCATATAATGCGTTGAGGGCTTGGGCCACGACAATAGTGATGACGCCTATGAGACAGGGCCAGCCTAGTAATTGCCATATCAGTACGACTGAGAAGATTAAGCCGATCGGCTGAGAGACAATATTGTTGAATTCCCAGAATCTGGAGGGTATGTTAGTCAAGACACTCAAGACGTGGTTGGATACATACCTTTGGGAAATATTGTAAGCGTCTCCGCTACATAGCCGTGTCAGTAGAGGCTCTTCTCTGAGAGGGAAGTTCTCACAGCATTATATTCAGAATCCGCCCCATTGATGCTGGTTGTTTCACCGGATCATTCTTTGGGGCGTTTCTGCGACCACAGAGCAGGAGAAAAGGCTTTGCTAGAAAATCCAGTGTCTGACAGAACCAACTGTGCTTGGCAGGCTTTCCGCCATTTGAGGTACCATTTGTGTCAGCCTCGATGATCGCCTTGCTGCTCAGAGCAATGACCTTCCTGGACAGCGTCTTCTCGTAAAGCATCGTGATCATCTCTCCACGAGATCTTTCGTATGCACGTCTCCCAAACCACAGCGTGAACACCCCCGATTGGGCTGCAAGCATTCGGAGGACCAGTGTCAACACTGCGTAGTTGAGAGCAGCACGCGTAGGTGCCAATGGGTTCTCCATACTCTGCAAAATCTTTTGCAGAAGTACTGGTGAGGAGAATGCTGTGAATTTGGTTAGAAAGGTAGTGAAGTATGGGGCTTGAATCACATACTCGCCACCAGCTCGAACATACTCAAGCCAGATATAATGACAAGATCGAGTCCATTAGCTCTGAAAAGCCTTCCCAGAACGGATCCATTCAATTCTCGGAAAGTATCATGTAGCATTCTATGCTGAAACTCATAGCCCAGCTGCCAAACATCTTCATCGTTCAGTTGTCTTTTGTTGCCAATGGACATGAGTGGCGCCATCCAAGACACGGTCATAAACTGCCAGGCGGTCAAGTCATCCTCCGGGCTCCGTAGCTCTGATGTGGGCGGTCCAAAAGCCGGACAGATCTGGTCCTTTGGTAAATGAGGATGCCTCAATGGCATGACCAGGATGACGCCAATTGCTATGAGCGCTGAGATGAGGGCAAGAATATACGGCAAGTCTTTAACATGCAGTCCAGAAGGGCTATCGACAAAAATGATGGCCTGCGTGGTAAAGATGGTGGTATACAAGACAAGCAAAGCTAGCGGAGCAGTGTTTGGACGGCAAATACCGATGACAAGAGAGCTAACAGCCCATGATGCAGATGGAAACAGCATCTCAATTCGAAAGGTGGGCAAAAACACCGTGAGCGTTTGGACGGCAAGGCAGACGCCCGACACGGCAAATAGAACAACGGTCAAGCGTGTGAACGACTTCTTTTCACTGGGCAAGAGATCACCCTGCTCCCCTTTCGGTTCCTCGACAAATGCCCGCGACCATTCCGGACTCCTTAAGCCCCTCGGGAGGAGCTTCACGAGGAATCCTAGCAAAATGCATCCCGCAACCACGATTGGAACAGCAGAGATGAAGGGTAGGGTACAGCTTTCAAAACGAGCATTCACGGAGTCCTGTTGATAATTTAGTGGATGGGAAGCTTCAGAGGTGGGGGAATGAATGGTGGGGGTTGATGCCTACCCAAACCCTGGAACAAGAAGCAAATGGAGGACCATCTAATACACGAGGAATGAAGATGGCCCCGTCTCCTGTTTGAACCTCAAATAACGCCATGAAGTCGCTTCAACGACGAGCGCCGACGAGCTGCACGCCCGGGCCTGCGATGAAGTTCTTGTCACCGCTCGCTATGGATGCCGTGTGACGAGTCCCCGGGTGAAGTACCCTTGCCTCAAAATCGGTATAACTGGTCCCGAGGGCGAGCAAATGGATGTTGAGACGAAGCTCGAACATTCCGTCACTTCATGATTTCATGAGTGAGATAATCTCATCTTCATATTAAGAGCAGAGAGACGAAACGTTACCTCCGTATGTTGAGATTGATTAATCCACTGTGGTGGGGATTTTTGAGGGGCAAGCGCTTGAATAGGCGAGCCTTGGCTGCGTGTTGCGGCGCTCAAAAGTGGGCATGGGCTTGTTGCTTCCCCTCCATTGCCCCGCTGAAGAGTACCCTGTGATTGGTGCTTTTGTCTGTCGATGAGTCTTGTCCACAAGTTGTCGGGGACGCCTGGGCAAAGGATTTACGCGGCTGTTAATATGGGTGGGGGCGGGAGTGCAAGTAGGGAAGATGAGAAGCGGGGTGAAGATGTGAGGCAGTTCAGTGCTGCGGCTGTGGAGCTTGCGGGAAAATGGGCGAGTATGTATGTATAGTCTAGCACTTCAATAGCCGCTTTGTCTCCTGCTCGTTTTGTTCACAAAATCGAGCTGGAGGGGAAGCGGCTATCAAAGGAAAGGAGAAACCTTTTCAATCGAATGCCTTATTACACGAGTAAGACATCCATCCCCAGCCCCCGAGGTTATAGTGTAGTTACAACAACCGACATCCCTGCAAGGCAAAAATCCCCGTGAAATTCTGCTTCTCGAGTGTGCTGTAGCCACAAAATTCTTAACATTAAATGGGTGTAAACAAAGGTGATGCAAAAGAGAGGGGCCAGCCAAAGCACGTGACCTTCAACCTTACATCACACCTAACGTCCATCCCTGCGTGCCGAAAAGACTTCATGGTTTGGGGGTCTTAAATCTCCACCACGTAGATATATAAAATCAGTTTGCTATTATTCTTTAGATATTTCTCTACACGGGATTGTCTTCCAGTCAGAAAAACACTACAGTTTGGCTATGCTGTCGATCGTCCTATTGAAAGCGTCAAAAGCTGCTATAGCTATTACCCCCTGCTCTATCATAACTATCGACCTGTCCCCAACATTCGGGGCCGTGGCATAGAGCTTCTATTGAGTTCAAATATAGCTCCAAGGTTTGAAGACACAGAGCACAAGGAAACCTGCCTGCCGGATTTATCCGAACAAAAGTGAGAGGTATACAAAATGCCAAGCATCTTAATAAGCAAGGAAGGATTTATCGCATCGTTTTATAAAGCCATACTCTATTCTTTAATAATTTAAGTACAAGTCAAATGGATAAGATAATATATTTAAAGGAAGGTATATAACTATCTTATGACTTCTCAACTGTTATAGAATATCCCTAATCTTGACTATTCAAGTCATACACCTTGTTCGATCCCAATAGTGAAGAGGGGATCGTGGGAACACAACACATAACAATAAATCGAACAAGTGCGCGCACGAATCAAGGAGGCAACGTATAGGTGAAGTGTGCATTGAGTTACTTAAGGTCCCCTTTGTTGAAAAGGAGGAAGGCTAAATACTGAAGAGAGCGAGAAGCTAAGGAATGACGTATGAACACCCAACCTGCTCCGTGTCCACCAGATCCCCACTACAATAGATCAAAACACTTTAGACAAGCTCCTTAGCCAGACACGCATGAAATAGAGCCAAAGCCCCCCCCAATCTGAGTGCCAGTGCAACCCCAAGTCTGACCACTGTGAATGCCGACAACCTGATTTATACCCGTACAGTCGCCTGTTTTGAAAAGCGTGCACTTATCATGGGAAGATCCACTCAACCCTATGGCAACAGGACCAAAACCAGTGTTGATATTCACACAACCACTCTGCGTGTTGGGGCCAATATCGAGCACAGTAGCCCCGTTGCACTTACAGTCGGTGCATGGGTACCCGAACCCCTGGAGCGCCAGGACGGGCACAGTAAAAGACGCCGAGAGAAGAGCAACGAGCTTTGTGAAATGCATTTTAATGGCCTTCTTTTAACGTTAGAAAAGATTGAGTTAATATGATTAGGAGACGATTTGCAGGGTTATAATTTATCTTATACATACGTTTTGAGGATATTTGCACAGCAGAATAATTTAGTTTGAATGTTGTGAAAGCAAAATGGAGATATCAAAACCAAGTAGTAACCAAAAGGTAAGTTGATCTATTTCTCTGGAGAACGATATTTTGAGAGCAGGTTTCAAGTATTTTATATTCGTCAAGAGAGCTAAATCCTGATAGTAAGTAAGCTGGACTGAGGTATATTAATAACTGTGAAAATTGCTAACTAATTAGTAAAGTCGGCCGACAATGCAGACCTGGTCACTGGGTAATTACTAAGGGCTGACTTGCAGACGCGGTTACTATGGGTAATTACGAAAGCATCGAAGACCCTCAAAGCTGAAATAAAGACAAATTCTAACGCAGATTGCAGAAGCACGACCTGCAATTAACGCATGCTATTTATGCAATTTGGAATAATCCTTCCGAACCCAACTAGAGCTGACTTGATTATAAATACTAAACTTTCTGGCAGGCTTTAATCACCTGTCATATTGCCGTCTGACATAGGCCACAGCAGCAAAGGGAGAATTATGATATAGATACTTATTTCGGACTCAACTTCAATTTTTAATTTATAATTAAAATCTATTTTTAAGCTAGGGTTACCCTGGACTAGCAGATAAGACAGGCAGATAACCTTGCATTCTGGGATCTACTGGGTCGAGCGAGAGCAGTCATATTAAAGGAAGACTAACCCTGTAACCGAGTAAGATTTTGGTTCTCTATACTAAAAGAGACCCGTAACCGTATCAAATCTAGTGATTAACAATAAAATTGAGGACTATTAATAGCTGGGCTAATTATAACGCCGAAGTAGCAAGCATAAGTAATGTGCTCAAAGATATAATACCAGTCTCTTTATAATTGTGGCTAATATTATATTAGTTTAGCGTGGATACTTTATGCGGGATTTACTTACCTAGTATACGTAGTATGTACTCTCTAGAAGAGATTCGTAGGCCTGCAAGACTCAGTACCTCCTCGTGGTACAGGCCGTTAACCTAGATCTCTTAGGAGAATAGGGCTAGGACTAAGTTAGGAACTGTGAGGTTAGAACTGTCTTAAGCCGAAGGCCGTATAGTGAAAACTTGATATTATGTGGATTAGTACCCTATATACTATAATTCCATATAGCTAAGTATAAGACCGTTTGGATTAGGATTATAGTAGGCTAACTGCTAGGATTCATGCAGTGAATCAGGAATAGCCTGGCGCTTCTCGCTTAGCTACTACATAGCCACTTCTCGCTTCAGATAGCAACAATCAACCTTTCACAACTCACTCAATACCTGCATGCCCAGCACTAACTACATAATAGTATTAGTTATACTAATCTATATCTCGTAGTATAGGAATATTATATTTGACCTGGGAAAAGCTTTACCTTCCTGTAATTACCTCTAAGGGATATATAGGCTTGTTTAATAGATTCTATTTTATTAAGTAGTAGTGAAAAACTAGCCCTAGCTAAAACGTGGCTGCTTTATAAAGAGGTATAAATCAGCCTTAAGAGGTGTCTTGCGAGGAGCAAACGTGCGGGGAGCACACGTGACGAAGCGAGCGGGCACCTAGCGTCCCGTATATAGTTTCCTGGTTTAGTTAAGGTTCATATAGAATATTAGAGCGCTAGATCACACTTCCTAATCAAGTAAAGGATCGGCGCTCCTCCATTCGAGCGCTAGGGAGTATATAGGGATGCGTACTGAGCTTTGGGAATAGGTATAGATTAGTCTATGTAATTGGAGTTACTTATTGGAATTAGTTATACTTGCAAGCGTCACTCTCAAGCTCACTTACCTTGACTACTTGTGCATCACCCTGCTATTGTGCGCCTCACATTTTCCTTCCGAGAAGCCCTAAGGCTTGAAACTTCAAGCCACACTGGTCCGTGCACACAAACGTTGTCCACCACGTGACAGAGAAATCCACCACCACTTCCCCCCTCACTCTCAGCCTTCTTCACCAAGACCATAAAGACTACCAGCAACCTGTTCAAATCCACCGAGCAAGCCAGCAGCATTATCTATACCTCCTCTTCAATTCCCTGCGACCAAATACTCCTACGCTGCTATCAGGCAAGTCCAAGGACTACAAGGCTGTCTGCGATCCAAGAGGTACTGGATATGTCGGATCCTGATACCTTAATTCCCTCTTCGCCAGGATGTGAAGCGAGCCCCGTAAGTTGTCTAAATGGCCCTCAGTCTTTCAAATCTATACCGCACCGACTAACCATGCATTTCCAGAGTTCTGAGGCTTTGCATCTTGAGGATGATATCGAGGCTTCTTACACCAAATGTGGACCAGCGCAAAGCAGGCTTAGGAGCGATCAGGCTGTGAAAGATCCATCATATGGCTCCCTCACACCACCTGATGAAAGGAAAGAAGTCACTGAAAACGTGAATCTTATCGAGGATAATGAACCCACTCAACACCAGCTTCCACAGAAAGGTTTCACCAGACTGAATACCCACGATACTTCATTTGTGGATGAACACATCCCAAGCATCGAAAAGTTCGGGCAGGACCTTCAAGTCGCCATCAATGCTGCCTGGCCAACACGAAATGGAAATCGGTATGAAGAGGCCCACGTGCTTCTATTGAGTTGGGAGGATGATAACCTTGGGGTGGCGCGTGAAATCAAACGCCTCAAGCACGTATTCTCAGCTCTCTATCGGTACGACGTCCAGGAATTTAAAATACCATCGACAACTCCAGGAAAGGCCACAACGTTCCGGTTATCGTCTTTCCTTGAAAATGACAGCCCCAGCAGCCTCCTAATCGTGTATTACGGAGGCCATGCCCGTTTAAGTAATCAGACTAACGAACCTCCAATTTGGTCAGCGTAAGTGCCATTTATTACCTCGCCGGTGGAGGAGGTGAAGGAAGCCTTTGCAACCGAAGTATCGAAGCCTCATCTGTAGGTGATGTTTAGGGGTTGAATGTTCCAATTCTATGGGGACTTTGAAAAGTGAACCAGTTAAAATGAGGCCGAACTCTATTGCTAATGAAGAATACAGGACTGATAAAGTTGGATCACCGACCTTGCCATGTGGTGGAGTGCAACAGCTCCTCGAAGAAGCAGCATCTGATGTCCTTCTTCTCTATGATAGCTGCCACTCATCACATCCCGCAATCAATACTGGTGGTCAAGGCGTCACAGAGGTCATTGCAGCTTGTGGGTTTGAGACGCAGGCTCCGGCAGTGGGACCACATTCCTTCACGCACACTCTGATAAGAGAATTAGAGGAAGCCTTTAGTGGCCCAGCTATCTCAGTAGCAGAGCTTCATGTCCGAGTAATCGGCTCATTGAAGAATTGGAAACCCGCACTTTTGAGAGACCCAGATGGCAATCTTTGGGTAGATGAGAATGGCAGACCACGATTCGAAGTTCATAAGCGGAGGACGCCAGTCCATTGTTTTTTGACTAATGAGACTCCATATCGGAGTGTCATGCTCGCACCTCTTCGCTCTAGGTTATCACACGTAGCAGTGTCGAATATTGGCGGAGAAATTCCTCAAAAAAATGGCTCAACTAACTCTATACTTCCTAGCAACTCCCAAAACGACTCGGATCGGGCGTCTTCGGCAGTATCAACGATTGTCTCGGAGTCACCAGAACAATCCAAGTCCCTTCAGGTTCTCCTAGCTGTCCGATTAGATGACAATTATTTTCTAGATGACAGCCCTGCCGAGGAGGGGAAGAAACTTCGAACTTGGTGCGAATGGCTCAAAGGCCTACCAAGTGGAGCCAAAGAGGTCAGTGTCCAGGGAGTATACAAAAGTTATTCGACTCTGGTCCTTTTGAATATGCCTCTGCTTCTTTGGAATCTCTTGCCAAGCAATAGCGCCTACTCTTTCGTCGGCTTTGTCCAATCCAAAAACTTGGTACACCGCCTTGTGGAGGATGGGGTACCGTTGAAAGAGGACGTCAAAAGTCCTAGCCTGCCAAGGGACCATGACCGCCGGCCTGCCGACGCTCGAGGTCACCGTAAATCAGATGGCCTCGCGAGTGAAGTTGAGGTTGCCTTTGCTCAAAGCGTTCTGGATATCGTAAAGAGTGGTCTTTCGCAGGCAATGGAACAGCAAGCCAGTAACCCGAAAGCTGCTCCAGAGAAACCCGAGGCGGGGATAAAGTTCAAGGATGCTGTCGGCCGAAAGTTCACATTCCCATTCGCCATAGCTAAAACCTGGGAGGTGAGTTGTGTGTCCTATTTCGCTTTGATAATTAAATATAATAGAACGACTGACATAGATTGTTTAGGGTGTAGAGGAGCTCATCAAACAAGCCTTCGTCCACGTTGATGTAATTGGCCCTCACGTAAATAAGGGGCACTACGACCTAATTGCCGCGAATGGAGAGATCATCCTTCCCCAAGTGTGGGAAATGATCATACAACCCGGATGGTCAATCTCAATGCACATGTGGCCCATACCCGAGTCGCGGACGTCGCGGATACCGGTTCCTGTTCCTAGGCAAGAACCTATTAGTCCGTTTCGATCCTCTTCCACCTAGCTTTTCTCCGAAGCATTCTCAGTTTGCTCCTACCCCAGCACACAGCTAGCGGGCACGTTGGGCCGCCACAACCACTCTTTTCGAGTATGTGGTCGGGTCCAATGCCCCCTGACAGGGGCATTCCACCCGGTCATTCCCATCTGCAGAAGGATCGAACATCATCTAAACACGAGAAGAAGCCAGCTAAAAAGGGTCCGAATGATATCCAAATCCATATGCCGAGGAGTGATACCGCGAGTTTCGTATCTGATGATGATTATGGATCGACAATGAAAGTCATCTCCAAGTTCATGAGGGTACGAAAGGTCTTCAGGGTGGGAAGGATGGGCCACGGCAGCAATCATGAGAATTATTTCCTAGTCAGTCCTAAGCAAGAAGCGTTGTTGCTGCTTAATGAGTATGGACGAAAATTGGTTGATGAGGCTAGGAAGCATGAATTTTAGTCTCAGAAATCATTTTGAGAACATATAATTCGTTTTCGTATTTGTAGGAAAAGATCGAAATTTTAATATATGGACAAGCTTCTTCCCAATTCAAACGCCATCGAATGCATCATGAATCATTAGACATTGTATCATATAACCCAGCACCCCTTACACCTCAACGTGACCGTGATGCATCGGGGCAGCATAGCTGTTATTCCGACTCGCCATTGGCGTTCGCTGAGGGGTCTTATTTTTAGACGGACCAGCAATGCTACTCTTCCGGCTTCCCATAGTTTGCCTAATTCTCAGTTCCTGTTGCGATCTTGAGAACGAATGCGCTCGAATAGCACTTTGTCTGCTTGAGATCCTAGAGAGGCGGCGCCCAGGAACTTCTGACTGTGTTCTGGCATCTGAGAGCTGTTGAGCAAATGGCGAGCGTTTCCGGAGCACTGGTCCTTTCCAGTAGATAACGTAAACTGCGATGACGAGGACGAAGGAGATGCAGGCCAGAATGGTGGAAGGATATGCGAGAGGCTGCCCTCCAATGTCTAATGATGCGAGTCAGTTGGATGTTTAGTTAGAAGTGCGGAATTAGACTCACTTGTGAAGAAAGGAGTTGCTGGAATGGTGAGTACACCAGCCAAGAAGTCTCTAGACCACCCGTTTCCACCAGTTGCAGACGCTGAATAGGGTCCATAAGCGCAAATCATGTAATCGATAGTTGCCATGTAGATGGAGTAGTTCGCAATACCAACAACAGCGGCGAATATCATCGAGGCGATCCATAGAAGTGGAGGCCCGGTGCTGGTCCAGGCGAAGCCCATGAGTCCGATAGGCAAACATGGAGCTGTGTACAGAAGCCACCAGAGACGGGATTCGTATTGTGCTTTTTCATCGTCAGGCTTTGCTTTGCGCTCTGCAATATTTCTTCGAATAATTGGGATGAAGCTGAACCAGGCGATAAAATATCCAATGCCGATAGGGATGAAAGCCAAGCCCTGCGAAACGGTACTGAAGCCCCATTGCTTGTAGACCAAGCTGAAAGATTGGATGAACATGAAGATCAGAGCATCGCTGAAACCACTGAGAAGAGATAACGTAAGAACAATCGGCTCAGTAAGGAACATCTTGAAAGGTCGGATCCAGGTTACCAAAATTTCCTTAGCCGAGAATCGATCACTGAAGGGAACAAGTTCATCCGGCCCCCAGATGTTCTTGTCTTTGCCGCTCTTGCGTCGCTTCTTGGCAATATTGTCCATCATAATCGTGGTTCGGGTCTCGGGAACGAGAACAAGGTGCATAATCTGGACAAAGCCTCCAAAGATGAGCTGGATCCAGATGGACCATCTCCAGCTTAGGAAAGCTTCGCTGAAGCCACCAACAATTGGTCCAAGGATAGAACCGCCAACAGAGGAGAAGACGACGAAAGCAACCGCGTATTGCTGGGTATCCGATTCCCACATATCCGCAATCATTCCCAAGGTGACAGAACCACCAGCGGAGGACAGACCACCCAGGGCTCGCCCAACCATAATAGACGCGAAGTTCGGGGCGAGTGCAACAGGAAGTTGCCAGACGTTGACCAGTAACAAACTTAGTTGAAGAATGGGCTTTCGTCCCAACTCTTCACTCCAAGGTGCCCACAGCTCACAACCAAATGCATAAAGCACCAAGAATATCATAGCACCACATCGAGCTGCTTGTTTGCTGACGCCGAACTCTTCCGATATCCCGGGAACCGCATTGGAGTAAAGACTGGTGTTGAAGTTCATGGAGACCTGTACGAAAAAGATGACTGTGAGGATCATCCTATTGTATAATTAGCATATGATTACCAAAACACATGCCGACCAATAAATTTCATCTGGATTGTGTCTCAAAAAAGACTTACCACTTCTTCCAGCTGGGATATGAATATCCGAGTTCATCGTAACACATATCCTCAGTCAATTCGATCTTATCGTAAGTTCCAGCCTTCTCGACATTCGGCAAGTCCTCTGAGTCATCGCTATTAGTGGTAAACACTTGATTATCACCAAATCTTGGGTGGTGAGAGGTGCCAAGGGCAACATTCTCATCGCGCTCTAATCCGGCATCTTCGGCCTTCGTGGTGGATGAAGCTTCAGAATCATCATGTTTTTCGTTGACGACTTCGTGCTCGCCATTAGGAGCAGATGATGCTCCAGGTTCTTCGAAGGCCACCATGTCGAGACTCGTTCCTCGAGGTACCGCTGATGAGGGAAATCGATGGGTGGTTTAAAAAAAGGTTATATGCTCGCGGAGAAAGTGCGTGGAACCATCAGAATAAGGAGCGGTTTTCCAATAGTCTACAAACAAATCTAACGGCGTTTCAAGATAGGGACTAAGAGAGCTATTGTACGTGGGAAAAGAGTGGAAATAATGGAGATATCGACCCGTATTTTTACTCCCACGGGGTCAGAAACCAAATTAACAACACGACGTCATTTTGCTGCAAAGGTCGAGATGTACGGCATGGGAGAACTGGGGATTATTCAGCCAGGAGGCACCGGAGTCGCGCCAAAGACCCTAACAAAGGCTTAGTAGCCTCACTTGAAGCTTAGATCTGCGGATGGTGACCGCATAGACGGCACTTGTCCGCAAACCGTCGTGTGAGGTCCGATGCATCCAACTACTGGGAGACACGAGGATTAGGATAGAAGTGGAGAAACTTTCAGAGACCGAACAAGCTGCCGGTGTCTGATTTGATCTTGTTTTGACATGAGAAAGTACGTGGAGATCTACGAGATTCTTCCGCAAAGACACCTGTACCGCTGCTGGCCAACAACGGGTAATCCTCCAGGGCTCAATTGTTAGGTGCCCCTGGTGCCCCGAAAAAAATGATGACATCTGTCAAGAGCGCAACAGCCGCGGAAGGGGAGCGCTGGAAGTATGGAACGTTTGGAAGCGTGCAGTGGTGCACCAAGGCAGCGTGACAAAATGACGTATTAAATGGGCACCCCGACGGTGATCAACGCCTTCTCCAACTTACGCCACTGTTCGAGAGGTCCATGTGCTGTTCGCAACAGCATGGCCATATCTTTTCTTTCTGCGCTCAACAATTGTGTTGAAGCTTTAGATTGATACAGATGAGGTTCAAGCAATCCAGAAATCCGGGGGCGTTGTTGAGCGGTTGAGCCGCAGAAGAGGATGATCAGCCAGTGGGAAAGGCGTCGCCACGGTGTGCCTCATCGGAGATCTCCAAGCCAAGCTTTGGCAACAGGAGGGTCACGATGCTTGTTTGGTTGCATGTCGAGCATGTGGCTTTTAGAGATCCAACGATTCAGGGACATCGGAGTTTTCTTGGAAGCTGGGTCGCTCGGCGGGCGCCTTGGCATCAATCGGCCCCTCTGGCGGATCTGGCGGGTCGTTGTTCCGATGTCTTGTTAAATTTGAGTTCGAGTATTCAGATATGGTTTCTGTCTGGACATTTCTATCGAGGGCTTTGGAGTCGCGATGAAAGTTTTGAGAGAAGTGAGGAAGGGCAGGAAGATCTCCGCCTCCTCCTCAGAAGTTCAATCACGTGAGAATTAACAAAGTCTGCCTTGCCTGGTTTGCTACTGATTAGATTTCCCCTTAAAAGCGAAAAGCTTTCTTATAGCCCACCTCACTTATATTGTTCGTTTTGAAAGCTTGTGGCTTCTAAGCCTGCTATCATCTCCCTCCAGAGTGGTATCACGTGACCTTGGAAGCATCTCTATTCGATGGCCATAGAATGAAGCCACCCTTTGTCCCAGATTGAGACCTCCTCTACTCCCTAGCACCCCAGCCTCCTTCAACAGCTCGCAGCAACGGACACTCAAATACCCACCTAACCATCTCCTGCCTCTCGCCCAACAACGCTCTCCACCTCTCACCTTGCTTCATCACAACACCCGCTGCCAGGAGCTGACACCCTACTTCCTCACTCTCAAGAAAATCCCAACTTGCCTGTAACGTCTTCCCCGAGCTCACTGCATCATCGATGATAATAGCTCTCTTTCCTTTGACCAAAGACAGTTGATTTGGATCGAGATACAGCTTCTTGACACCAGATGGTGAAGTGATGGATGAGACTTCCGTGGAGAGCGTGTCGGTGTACCAGAATTTCTGAGAGTAGCCTAGCGGGATGTATCGATCTAACAGTCCATCAGTATTTTTGATTTGCAAAAGAAAGAGAGTGCCTTTCCCTTTCCCTAATGTCTGAGCGACAGTCTTCGCGAGTGTCAAGCCCAGCGTCGGTAACCCAATGATGACATCCGGCTCGGACTCTCTCACTGTCTCAGCCAGCATTCTGCTCAACTCATCGTGAACGTATATCGAAGCCTGATTGATGATCAAAGAAGCGACTGCTTCCGAAGGATTGCCTGCAATCTGGCGGATCGGTAGTACAAGGATGCGGAAATCAGGTATGGGGGCGGGGTAGCCGTATTTCCAGGGTGCAGGGGTTGCTTTGTCTTCTGACTCGAATTTTTGCCAGTATGTTGTTGTTTGTTCTGTAAAATGAGGAGCCGTCATTGTGGAAGGTCAAACAATGGCACGTGAATCTGGTGGGAGAAATTGAGCAGGGTGAGAGAGGGCGAGAAGTTGCGATGGAGCTGGCAAGGATGTGAAAGGATGGGGTAAGCGATGCGAGGTCGAGCAAATAGAGGAAGGAAGGCGCGTCCGAGCAGCTTCAGAATGAATTATTTAAATAAAAAAAAGGAGTCATCGCTGAAGTCGTGTCACTTTGAATACGAGAAAATGGAAATTGATTTATCCAGCGAAAAAAACCCCCCCATTATGGTCTCCGTGTTCCAGGACAGTGGTGTCAGGGGATTAGTATTCGCTTCGCTCAGCTTTACTCAGATAGCAAAATCTCGCCCAGATAGCAATCCAAGCTTCATCTCCCACACAGATTCCAGTGCATACCCAGCGAGTAGCCAAAGTAAACAAAGCCCCTAGCGATCTCGCTTGTGCCTCAAAATAAAAGAATCCCCAAAAAGAATTCCAGCGATTCAAAGAGCAAAACTCTGGCGAGTGTTTGGATCGTGGATCGTGGGACGACATCCGTTGGGGTTGTGCTTGGTTTATCCTGGGGTTTTGACCCCTGAGAGGGGCACTTCAATACGATCATGCCGGATTTCAAGTTCCTTGAGGATCATGTATACCTTCCCGGGTTTGAGTCCAGAGGGCGAAGACCTCCCAGAAAGCGATTGGCTGGGCCATGCTGAAGATTTCTGGGGAAAGTGAGATAGAAGTGGAGAATTTGCTTCAAATCAAATGAGAGAACGGAACTAGATTGAAGAGCGACCATTTGAAATGAAAGGATGGCAAGTTTATATACTTGTTTGCAAAGGATTCCTCCGCCGTGAAACTCGGATTCCCAATGAGGTTAAACTGCATATTTCCTTCGCTTTGGAGCTTGACTTGAGCAGCATGACAAAGCTTAGAAATCTTGGAGACCAAGAGATGATTCGGGTTCAACTCTGATTACCCCAAGTATCTCATCAGTAACAATAAGAAAATGTGAACTAAGGAGTATTCAATGCAGCTGCGAACTGCGAACCATAAAAAGGCCCTTGTTTATTTTTAGTTCCCTCTCGGCATCTCGGAAGAAACCGAACGCCACTTCAATGTCCGCGCAATCTCCCCAGCCACAAGCCAAGCGACCCAGACCATCGGAACAGCTGAAAGACGAAACATCGCGAAAAGTTCCCAAGGAGGAAACATCTCCGTTAAAAAAGGGGACCACGACGTCATTCTGCGCAATTTCGTGGCACAGCTTAACCAAGTAGTGTCTGCTGCGTCGAGGATTCTGTTTGCAGTCAACCTTGGCCTGGTGTCATGTCACCTCCGCTATTACGAAAGGGGGTTCCAAGAAGTCAAGAGCACCCCCCTGGTTCTGCCACCGCTAAAAGTGGTAATTTGTGGGGCTAAGGCCAACATCCTTAGTTTTGATTGGCCCAAACGTCTCACTGCCTTGCATTGGGTGCTCTTGACTTCTTGGAACCCCTTTCGTACATAAGTTGCCTTGATCTCTCCTGATCTCGGTTTGATTCCTTATTCACTTTATCTCAAGCTTTAAAGTCGTCATCTTTCAATTTCCATTTCCCTCTTCAAACAAATCTCTGCCATCTACCATCTACAGAACAGCCTCAGAACAATGCGTTACTCAACCCTCCCAGTCCTCGCCGTTCTGGCACTCACCTCTACCTCCAACGCCGCACCTCAAATCGATAGTGTCATCGACTCGCTGACCTCTGTTGTCGGCGGTGGTTTCGACACGGCTACCTCAGACATTGGAGGAGCACTCTCAACCGCAAATTCCTATCTTGGCGGAGCTCTCTCAACAGCTACAAGCTACGCTGGAGGAGCTATTTCGACCGGAATAAGCGCTGCTAACTCTGCAATCTCTGCAGCAGAAAGCGATGCCTCTATAGCGATTGCCAGTATCTCCAGTGTGGCAGCTACAGCTACAGGAGCAGCGAAGAGCAGCTTGCAGAGCGAGATTTCAAGCATCAGCAGCAAGGCGGCAGCGGCTGAGAGTAGCATCCGGAGTGCGGCATCGAACGCCGCCAATTCGGCGACACGAACTTCTACGGCCGGTGCAGCAGTTATGACACAAGCTCCCATCTGGGGTGCAGCTGCTATGGGCGCGGCTTTGTATTTGATCTGATTGGAATATTTGGTCATAAATCGGGGCTGGGATATTTGCAGTGGAACGGTGCATGGCTCGGGCATAAGCATGGCATGGATATTGGAGTTTTGGGGTAGGCATCTGGGATTCTGCGTAAATACAAACAATGAAGTTCTTTGAACGCCGTTCCTGTTCATTTCCATGTCCGTTATTGTTGCATAATTAGTTACTCTTCGCACGTCTGCGACGGATCCGGGACTCGGTGCGAGCTTTAACTCAGACCGAGAAGTTGTGCCAAGCACTTGTCAACGAACAAGCCTTGGTGCAAGGCTAGGGACATGAGGTATATCAGAAGTATAGACGATTGAGTTCGGACGAAATCACGTTTCATACCGCTCTTATACTTCTCCTGCACAGGGGTATGCCGGCCAGTGGAAGTTTACCACGAATCACGTGAACATTGTGCAGATTTGAAGCCGGAGAACCTTGCTCGCAAAGTGGTAATGCATAATTATATTTGTGCTCTTACTTGTTGAGTTTGAGGACAATAATTAGGCGAAGAGGCGAACAGGAGGTTTTATTTCACAACAGCAATCCAAAGTCAAGAAAGAGAGTATTACGCGTGCCGTCCAAGATTACGTGCTTCTGTCCCTCAAGCCACCCCCAGACTCAAAGGAGGTGTCCAGCCTTCCTAGTTTTGCCTTTACCCTTCAACATATCGATCAAAATGCTCAATCACACCTATCATTCTTCAGCATCTTGCCACAGTCACAGAATTCGAAACTCACGAGGCTTAATCCACATCGGAGCCGTCTCCGCATTGAAACGTTGAAAGGACTCGTTACCATTCACAAAAGTCTGTGACCAATTTTTCAACATCTTTCTTCAAGATCACCGCCCGGAGCAGCTTACCTCAAAAAACCAAGCAGAGGCCTTGGTCCAGCCGTGCACTATCCTTATGTGACCCGGATCTGTTGGGTTCACGCAGATTGCAGTGAAGAGGTTCTCTGGATGTTTGCGGAGTTCTGCGGCAAGGGGTTCGAAGAGCTTGAGGTATTTTTCACAATTGGAAGGATCGACCCATGCGTTCAATGTGATGATTGTGCCGGCCTCACAGGTGGAGGTGATTTGGGTCACCTGACTCATTTTGAATCGGGATCAATCGAGTATCATTGAGTAGTAGAGAATTGAGTAATGATGTGAATTGCTTCGGTTGGGTGCAGGTATGGCTGATGCTTTCCCACACCGACAGGAAGGCTGGCTTTATATAAAATCGTATGGCTTAAGACTTTTAGTTTTGGATTGTTGAATTTCAGCTCAGCCAAGGCTTTAGCATTGAGTTACTTTTTCTTCTGGTTCCACAAGAGTCATCACAAACCGATGGTTGGTTGGGCTGAAGCGGGGCCTTTCACGAGCAAAGGGAAAGAAGTGGCGTTCAGTGAGGCTGCATGGGCTGCTCCTGGATTTGATGGGATTTACTGCGCCTGTTCGGTAACCCCGCGTGCTCAGCACGCCACTTTCTCAATACCCTCCAATATTTGCGGTCTACTCGTTCGTACCTTCCCCATAGGGGGTAAAGCCTGTTTCAGTTGTCAAAATTCGGTGTGTTATATTTCATTCGAAGTCTTCTGCCGACAAAGAGGTCAATGAGGCTTGAAGATAGCCCCCAAAAATGCGCCTCCTAGAACTACTACGGAAAGCCGTAAGAGCCCGTTTTCATAATTCACCTTGCTCAAAAAAATCTATGCCCACCCTACGAAAAAGTAATCACTAACTTTTTGGTACTTGTAGCCTATAGTTTAGCGACCGTAGCCCTATATTTTAGTAATAACAAGCCTATAATTATAGGGCTTTCCCCTCCTTACGACTTAGGATTCGCGACTCTTAAAGTTCGCTTTCTACTTCCATCCCCTCGTACAGTGAGACATATCCAGCACAAGCACTGGGTCTCGCTTTGGGCCAAAAGGCGATAAACGACTAATAATAGATTTAAGCAAAAGGCACCCCTGGTGCAGTCTAAGCGAGACCCCCTTGCTAGGACGGGAGATGTCTCACCAGACGAATGGGAGGGGTACTCTCGCTCTAGTAAGCTCTCCCACCTGCCCCTCTCTCAGTATCTCTCGTGCTAATTAAGAACCTTTCTTATATCTCTTTAAATCTTATATAATCTCGAGCAGGAGTATAACAATAGCAGACCTAATTCAGGTCGGGTTACGTATATGAGGAGTGGAATACGACTTTTCTTAGGGTAAATCGTCTCAGCAGAATAGGGGAAACGCGCTGGCACATCACGTCCTCACGGCTTTTCGTATTCTCGGCTCTGGAAGTTTGCTTTCCACTTTCCACTTTTTATCTTACGCTACTGCCTCCCCCTCTTATCCCCTCTCCTAGCCCTATACTTATATGTATAAGAATTATAAGTCTAAGAATCAAAGAGAGAGAGAGAGATTTTAAGTAATAGTAGAGGCTTGGAGAGAGGAGGGGGGAAGGGCCGGGGTAAGGCGCGGGGTAATGAGTGGGGTAGGGAAGCGAGGGCGAGTTTTGGTAGGGCGAAGCATGCAAGCGGGATGCATGTTTCGCACATCTCACTTGGTCTAGTGATCCTTATGGCTTTCCGAGATCCCCGCAGTGCACTACAGCAGACTTCGTGCCGAAAACGCCGAAAGCTTCACTTCGCTTCTTTTCAGCGTTTCTGCAACAAACCTTTGCGGCACAACTGCAGTTACACAATGCTGGTCTCACCCAACAAGGATCGTGATTGGCTTCGAACCCGGTTCTGGGTCACCATCTCGGCAGCCTCAGGTCCTTCCTCCTGTGGTAAGATTTAAGTCTTACAATTGGAACCTATATGAACGCATGAGTTCCCTGTGTTCACGTCGAACATTCAGCAACCGTTCCCGTTCATAATTATGGCTACCGAATCTCCTTTCCCTCCGGTTCAAATCCCAGAGATTGACATCTGGGACTTCCTCTTTGAACAGGAGAGGGACTTCCCGGACGAAAGAGGTGTGTATAAAGCGTGCAGAAATCTGGGAGAAAGAGCTGACAAGATCATAGTGGTTTTTCACCAGCCCAACGCCGCTCGACAGTACCGGTTCATCGACGTTAAAAATACTGGAGCCGCCTTTGGTCATGCTCTCCGCTCCCTGTGGAACTGGCAAAAAGGCGACGTTCTGGGCTGGTACTCGCCCAACTGTGTAGATACTCCAGCCCTCCACTTCGGGACTCTTTGGGCTGGTGGGATTCCTTCTCCAGCAAATCCAACTTACTCCGTGACGGAGCTGGCATTTCAACTGAAGCACTCTGGAGCTAAGGCTTTGGTGACACAATCATCTTGTCTAGACAAAGCTCTTGAAGCAGCGAAGATTGTGGGGATACCCCGTGACCGCATTCTGCTGATTGGCAATGAGACACATTCAGACGTTCTGCATTTCGTCGATTTTCTCTCCGATGCGAGGTACACGGACCCTACAGGTCGTGTTGTCAATTCCCCCGGAGATACTGCCTATATCCTTTATTCGAGTGGAACGACCGGGTTGCCCAAAGGTGTCCAAACTACACATCGAAATGTAGTCTTCAATCTGCTATCGTATCAGTCAATTCAAGAAGATCTGAGTGGTAAGGTGGGACCAGACGGCCGAGGAGACTGCATTATATGCGTGCTCCCTTTCTTTCACGCTTTTGGGTTGATTCTTGTGATGACCCATGCGTTAAAGATCGGATACAAGGCTATTGTAATGCCCAGTTTTGATCTTGAAGCCTATTGCCGGACAATCCAAGAACACCGAGTCACTTGCCTTCATATGGTGCCTCCAATTGTTCTTGCTCTCAGCAAGTCGCCAGTCGTCGACAAGTACGATTTGAGTTCTGTGAGGAGTGGTATTGCGGGTAAGTCAATCACTGTTTGCGAATCGCTCTCAGGCGCTCACTGACTCGGTTTACTGCAGGGGCTGCTCCGGTTGCACGGGAACTGGTTGATGCTCTTTGGAAACGGCTGAAGATTCCGGTCAAGCAAGGATATGGGATGACAGAATTGACTGTCGTTACCTTTCTTCAAGTGGGTTACCAGCCATTAACTTCAGAGTCCCTCATCTAATCCCATGCAGGGATCGAAAGACCGGAGACGCAAAATTGGATCTATTGGCAACCTATTGCCTAACATGTCGGCCAAAATCATGTCAGAATCTGGAGCGCCTACACCCATTGGAGAGAATGGAGAGATCTGGGTCAAAGGGCCCCATGTTTGTGCCGGCTATCTCAACGATTCTACGGCCACAGAAAATATGATGACCCCAGATGGCTTCCTGAAAACAGGAGATATTGGATATCAGAACAAAGAAGGCGACTTTTATGTTACCGATCGACTAAAAGAGCTCATCAAGTACAAGGCACTCCAAATTGCGCCTGCCGAACTTGAAGGTGTACTCTGCGGCCACGGGAAACTGGCTGATGCGTGTGTCGTGGGCGTCTATGATGCCGATCGAGCCACAGAAATACCTGGGGCGTATGTAGTGAAGGCGGCATCTGCAAAAGATGTCGAGGATTCGGTTCTCGAGAAGGAAATCCAGGAGTGGTTCAATGGAAAGGTTGCCAATCATAAACAGTTAAGAGGAGGCATTCGATTCACCGACATGATTCCAAAATCAGCTTCGGGGAAGATCCTCAGGAGGATTGTGAGGGACAAGATGAGGGCTGAAGAGCTCAAGAAAGAGGTCGCGAAGACAAAACTGTGATCTTGAAAAAATTTCTCAGAACTCGATTATCAATTCTTCGTTTGCTCAACAACTGTTATCACGCCATTGATATATATAGGTTCTCAATATATGTGAAAGTTTCGGGGATTCTAACGTGGTTGCAAAAGCAGTTGATTTTTTCGCTAGTGTAAAAGAGCCCTCGAATGTCGTAGAGGTACATGATACTAGACAGGAAAACTCGAGATGAGTGAGGGCAAGTGCCAAGTTTAAATCAACCTTTATTTCACCGCCCTCTTACTGTACTGAGGTACTGGGGTCCAGATGTCGCTTCCAAGACATGCCCTAATTCGAAATTTTGAATGAACGACCCCCACATTCCTTCCCATAAGGATAACTCAGACCGCAGCAAAAGATTTTTTGCTTTCCTTCGTCACCGCAGCCTTTAAACTGTACATTGGCACATCGCTACTTTTAGCAAATTGAGCATTCGACCCCGCCAAAAATCGATGACTTTCGCGTACCCTCCCTCAAGACGGCCGAAGAGAGTCCTTGCTGAAAAGTATGGTCATCCAATTGGACCCAAACATGATTCGATTCATCGAATTTTGCTCCAAAAAGTGAGCTAACCCTCTCTGACTACGAGTCCTTTCTCACTGTTGAGGGGAAAAGAGCTTTTTGAGTTGATTGACGCATGAACATCAAAAGTCTCGTTTACGAAGTATGCAGTACGGTAGCAGAAATGGCTATAAATAGCGTTATGTACTAATGACGACGAAAGGCCTTTCCGCTTCAGAGCTCACGGCAATCGATGCATGTGCTGTCTTTTTAACAAACCCCGTACCATTAATACCGAACTTTGATCCCATACATCTATTTTATGCACGAGAAAGATGGACAGACGGACCTTTCAAACCGAGACATTTGGTCAGATATCCCCTTGGCAATGGAAGATCTGGATATTGGGAGGTAAGTCAATTTTCGTCTAAGAGTACACATGATCACTGTTGTCATATGTGACCATATGAATGAAATGGAGATTCAAATTGGGATACCATATCGTAAGATAGAAAATCTTACCTCCCTTAATCCAGAAAAAAAACACCATCAAAACGACAAAGCAAATTTTCGGAAACACCCTATTTACCTCACTCCATCTCACGTTATAGAGCTTCTAGCTAACCTCACAAGGCTATGACAGAGAATTTACATCACACAATGCGCTCACGCGCTCGTCGAAAGACACAATATTCAGACACACACACGGCAAGACGCGATTCGACCCTTTGACGAGCCCTCACACGAAGCCCTTGGACGAGCCTTTATAGCCTACTTCTTCTAAGTAAGTAAAACAGCTCGAAGAGTAGTCCTAATAAAAAGGTGCACCTCTACAAGTACCTTCACTGAGCACCTCCACGAGCCTTCGACGCGTTGAGTCAACCTATGGAACCTCAGAGCGTTTATACACATACCCGGCGTATTCACGGTATCTCGAGGCAGAAGACTACGAGTAAGCCAACTATTCGCCCTTGTCGGGAGGCACAATACCCCATACATATCGTCACCTAGCTATATTTGTCCTTTTACGCGTTGCAGGGAGGTGCCAGGACGGCGAGGGATAAGGGGAGGAGAGGGAGAGGGAGGGGGTGAGGTGTCACGCTAGGACAGGAGAGGGTATTCTTCAGCTCCCTTTTTCCCCCACAGGGTTTGGGAGCTGTTTACTGAAGCCTAGGACCTCTTTTGCACGCGTCTTCTTGTTGACAAGAAGTGGATTAGTCAGCGAAAATATTACCTGAGGTTAGACCTCACGAGCCTAATCGCAGTAGTCTGTGCGCACAGCGTTCAAAATCATCAATTCCATCAAAATTAGGTATTAAAGCAGCATTTAATTAGGAGTTGACCACCCATGACGCTCCATAAGTACTTGGACCCAATACTCCTGCTTTAAAATCAACTCATTAATCCATTCTTGAGGTATTCTGTCCCATTCCTCCCGCACCATCTCTTCCATTTCTGCCTCGGTTTGTGGCTACTTTCGGCGGCGGTGAAGAGCTTGCTTAATCCTCCTCTAGCACTTCTCAATTAGGTTCATATCAGGGCTCATAGAAGGGTGTGGCATTAAAATAATGCCGTGCTTTGTGCGAAACCTTTAATAGTAATTAGTTGTCGACTTATGGCCGTGAGCTGAATTACCATCCTCTATAAATAAGGGCTCGGCGGCTGGGCGAAGGAGGTGAGTAATAGCCGCAAAAGCCTCTAAAATAGGGGTGAGATGTATCTCAAGGACCTAGGCGAGGTAATCCTTCTGCGTAAAGGCTCCCTTCTTGCCAGAACCGTGGATAAATAGTAAGGGGCTCTTATAGCTATATCCAATAGCTCCCCACGCGTTCACAGGTGTCGTATAGCCCCGGTGAAACTAGTACTAGATATATGTAGGGTAGGTTCGCTCCCTCTTATTCCTCGTCACTCTATGCTTCACTGTCCTTCCCCTAACTAAGAATATGACCTCGTCTGACCATAAGACCTTAAGCTACTCCTCGTGCCAAAATATGTATGCAATTGCCCAAAGGAGTCGGCCAATAACTTACGCGGTAGTAAGGTAGGGCTTCTGGCAAGCTACGTATCGATAATACCCGTGTTAGTAGAGTCTTCGCTAAAGTATAGAGGTAGTGACCTTAAGTTTAAGTTCTAGAACTAAGTGATCATAGTCTAAGCAACGCTGCTCGTAGTTCTCGGAGTAATACTCAATAATTATATCGACTTATGCGTCGCTGAGCTTCTTAGGCTTACCTACTCGATTTAGGCGTCTTCGCTCAGGCGCCTCATACGCTAGGATCCGATCAATTATCGTATCGCTAAGGTAGTAACGCTCTTAGAGCTAGAGTTTTAGCACCTTCCCAAACTAGTGTAATTGGCGGATAGCTTCCTTGTGTTTTGTAGGGATCTCAAAGCCTTTTTGGTAGTGGAAATCGAGAGGGGGAGTGGTTGCCATAATTAGTAGTGTTTTTGGTGAGTTTAGTGAGTGCGATACACTAAAATAAGGCCTGTGCGCACAGACTACTACGATTAGGCTCGTCATGTAGTTAGCCCCGGTATGGGCCTTTTTAGGCCTAGAATAGAGTATGAATAAAACAAATAAATAAACAAACAAACCTCCCTTAATCCAAGTCTCGCCTATAGACACGCCTTTATCACAGCCCTATAAAGGGAGCTCACGAATGGAGCACTTATAGGAAAGCTGTTTATTGAGAAAACTAAGCTAAGGAGGAAAGAGAGCTCAAGTGGAGGTCCCTTAAGTATTTATAGTCTCTCGCTTATAGCTTAGCCTAATTAGGCTTAGTGTCCTAAATTTCCTAGAGAGCAGATTCCCTTAGCGGTATGGCCGTATCACGTGTAGGCACGTTAGGTGACTATAGATACCAGAACCAGATACTAGGAGTTAGTATAGTATAGCTGTAACATCACCCCCCCCCTTAAAAAAAGCTTATCCTCAAGCGGGTAGGTAGTATAGAATCGTCATCTAGATCGTCATAGTCCTCTATTCTGTCCTCCTAGGCTCGTACCTAGTCGGCTAGTCTCTTTAGTGGGCCTAGTTATTATCGATTAGCTAAGTAGTAGTCTCGTAGCTTATAGGGAGAGTATTTTAGGTTAGAGGCTAGATACTAGTTAAGGTCCTCGTTATATCTAACCTAGCTAACCTTATACTTGAGCTTTCCCTACTCTACCTTCGAAGCTAGGACCTCTTATACTTCGTACTCGCGGTCCATTGTGACTTAAATTAGTAGCGGTGGTTCATTCTTCTAGCTAGGTAATAGGTCGTCTATAGCCTTATATAGATAGTTAGGTGAGAATATATTATGAATTTTAATACTCTTAAGTAGTTTAACCTTATAGGAGTTACTGATTTAGTATAGAATTGGGTAAGGCCCGGCTATTTAATAGTCTAGCTTATAACTAGGGCGTTATATCTTCTAATTCTTTATTGATATATATACCTTATCTCTTACCGCGAAGTCTACCGGTCGACGCTTAGTATTAGTATACTTCTCTATCTTCTTTTGTACTTATTCTATATTCTCTTTACCTCTCTTTATAGTATCCTCTATTCGCCTAGTAATCTCTTAAGCTTTCGTAATACTTAGCTTATCTTAGGGCTCGATCTTTGGAGTTAACTAGTCGAAGGAGGTTTATAGGAGGCGGCTGTTAATAAGCTCGTATAGGGATATACTAATAGAGCTATATGAGAGGGTGAGTTATATGTAATCGAGTATTAGTAAGTACTTATCCTAATTATCTTAGTAGTATATAACATATAGGCGTAGGTATTAATTAATATATTAGTTTATGATTTCTGTCTATCCATTAGTCTACGGGTAATATACTATCGATAGCTTTAGCTTTGTGCCTAGAATCTTATTAAACTCCTTCTAAAATACTAATATAAATTATGGACTATAGTCGGAAATAATAGAGACTAAGGGGCTGTAGTACTAGTAAGCGGTTCGGAGGTATATTCTCGCTATTTCTTCTACTATAGTTGTCACGGGTACGGCATTCAGGGCTTGGAAAGCAAAGTAGAAGGTCCCTTATGAAGACGATTCAAAGCTAAGGAAGGAAAGACTAGAATACAGGAGGTTGTGGGAGTATATATGCACCCCACAATACGCTAGTCCGCATAGGGCTTAGCTTCCTAAATTTCCCCAGGTGCACTCCATCCAGATTCCCTTAGCGAGGCGGCCGCGTCACGTGCAACTATCAGGTAACTCCAGATACTAGATACTAGATACCAGATGCCAGATGCTAGGGCAGTTAGCTAGGTGTGAGAGTGGAATATCGTCACAATTACCCCCCCCTTCGGAGTAAGCTCGCCCTCGAGCTTAGGAAAAGTCGTTGCCTCTATCGTTTTCAGTATTTTCGGTAGTTCTTGTAGTACATATACATGTCACATAATCACGGACATGTCCGAGGTCATGTGCCTTGTAAAGGTATATCGTCGTCCTTTCGTGGCTATAGTCGAATATCGTCTCTCGCATAGTCTAGCTAGTATTGAAGGTTACGCGGAGGTCCTGGCAGTTCGGTATTATCGCTATACTTCTCGTAGAAACGTTATAAGGCCAGAGGGCTATTACTTAGTATAGAGGCCGGATACTAGTTAGGATCTTCGTCCCAACTAACCCACTGGACCTTATACTTCAGCTTCTTTCTCACTAGCTTCACCGCTAGGATCCGTTCTACGTCGTATTCCTGTTCTCTATCCTCTAGAACTACTAGTAGAGGCTCTAGATTAGCTTGACCTAGTAGAGGGTTTCCAGGGTCCTTCTATAGCTTCTCTACGTGGAATACTAGGTGAACCTTCATAGTTTCCGGTAGCTTCAGGAGGAACGAGTAGCTACGTTCCTCTAGAATCTCGAAGGGGCCCTCTATTTAGTTCCCTAGCTTATAGCTCGGGCGGTCAGTCTTCTAGTGCTTTGTTGTGACCCATACTTTATCGCCTACTTTGAAATCGATCAGACAACGGTGCTTATTAGCTTATATAGCATATCACTCCTGTGCCTTCTCTATATAGCCTTGAGCGAGCTGCCACGATTCGTGTAATCGGTTCACTAATACCTTAGCTTCATCCCTATTAAGCTTCTCCTTTGGCGAGTAAGCCTTTACAGGGGAGTCCTAGTCGAAAGTAGTACGAGGCTCATATCCCTTTTCGGTCATAAATAGGGACTAGCTAATAGTTTCATACCAAAGGGAGGCTTATTAGTAGTCGATAATCGCTACCTAGTCGTCCTAGTCGTCCTAGTAGTAGTTAATATAAGGGCGTAATCTCTGATCGAAGTATTAATTAACTATCTCTATCTAGCCGTCCATCTAGGGGTAATTAGCGGTAGAGAGCTTAAGCTTAGTACCGATTCTAGTACAGAACTCATTCCAAAAATCAGAGATAAACTAAGGTCCTTAATCTAATATAATTATCTCTGGAATACCTACTTGACATATAATATATAGTAGAAACAGGGGCACTAGCTACTTGGCTATAATCGTGTCTCGTACAGGTATCGTAATAGGGCGTTTCGATAGTCGGTCCACGAATATAGCTACTATATTATACCCTACTTTACTTTCCGGACAACTCTTAAAATCCACAGTAATATACTACTAGGGGCGATCAGGAATAGGTAACGGGTAAAGGAAACCAGGTTTCTTGTCTCGTAGTACGTGTAATCTCCTATAAGAGTAGTAGTTACTATAATATTAATCAATATCCTTACCTATAAATAGCTAGTAATATCGTTCCTTAAGCAATTAACGGAGTTTCGTACGTCTAGGGTATCTAGATAAAGGTTTATTATATACTTCACGGATTAGGGCAGTCTATAAAGGGAGTCCGGCGATTATCTCGTCGTCCGTAATATAGAGTCTACCGTAGCATAGGAGAAGTCCGTCTTATAGTATCTAGACATTACTCTTAGCTTATACTATAGTACGTAGTTCGTCTAGCTCCGGTGACGTTTAATTATCTTATAGGATCTTATCTACTAGTTATAAACTACTAAACTCAGCGGGAGCTTCTAGTAGTACTATAGTGTGAGATGCGGCTAGTAGAGCCTCTAGGAGGATACCTTCTTCTAGTGGAATCACACCTCCTATGGGGGTAGTAGCTACTTCTAGGTAGTCCTCTATATACGCTTAGTTCTTTGGGCTAATATCAGGGCCTAATAAACTAACTTCGTAGAGTATTACTACTAGCTAGAGGTCATAGACTATATCAGGGTCAATCTTGTCTCTAGGGAGGAGTACTTGGGTTCATATCTTCTCCTCTACTTATCTTTAAGCGTCTACTTTATCCTATCTCCTTAATAAAGCGTTAGCTCATTCGTTCGACTTCCCGGAATAGTATATGAGCTTGAAGTAGTATCGGGATAAGAGCTCTACCTATCTAGCTTATCTAGGTGAGAGCTTCTTAGTAGTCATGAAATATTCTAGGGCCCAGTGATCAGAATAGACCTTAAAGGGGGCGTCCTGAAGACCTTCTAGTTCTGCTCTCTATTCCTCTAGTACTCGTACGATAGTAAGTATTTCCTTATTATATATATCATAGTTGAGCTCCGCTAGTAGTATGGTTTTTGAAAAGTAGGCTACAGGGTACCAGAGGCCTATTTCTAGGTCTTGCTAAGAGAGTAGGCTAGTAATAACTCCTTTTGAGGCATCTGTCTCTACTATTATAGGGAGATCTGGATTATAATATCATAGGACCGGGGTAGAAACTATAGCTCCTTTTAGAAAGTCGAAAGCTTCCTCATATTACTTTATCCACTTAAATAGAATACCCTTCTTCGTAAATATAGTAAGGGGTCTTACGATTCGTCCATATTCCCTAATAAAGCGTCTATAAAAATTACAGAATCCTAGGAACAATTATACTCCCTTAACTATCGTAGGAGGTTACTAGTTCCGTATGACTTCTACCTTATCAGGGTCTACCTCAATACTAGTAGTCAAGATAATAAATCCTAGGTATTTCATACATGTGACCTTGAACTCTGACTTCTTAATATCTACTTAAAGTCCGGCTAGCTATAGCCTATCGAGTACCTTTCGTACGTGCTATTCATACTCTACTAGGTCCTCTAAGTAAATCAGGATATCGTCTAGGTATATAGTACAAAAATCGTCTAAGTACTCGAAAAGCGTATTATTTATATAGCGTTAATATGTGGCTAGGCTATTAGTTAGGCCTTCCTAAAGAACGTTATATTTATACGTTCTATAGTAGGTACGGAAAGTCGTTAGTTCTTTGGAGTCTAGGTCTATAGCTATATGATAGAAGGCTTAGCGGATATTAAGCTTAGTATAGATCTTAGCCTTAGATAGTCGACTCAAGGTCTCATTAATCAGGGGGAGGGGGTATTAATCCTTTTATATAATATCGTTGAGGCGATAGAAATCGATACAGAAGCGTAGTCCTCTATTTGCTTTCTTTACAAAGAGAACTAGTAAGGCAAAGGGGGCTTAACTAGCTTCAATAAAGCCTTTTACTAAGTTATCTTCCAAGAAGCGTTTAACTTCCCGAAGCTCCTAAGTAGACTACTAGCGTAGTGGTTAATATCTAATACTCTTAGTGCCCTTTAGACCTTCGATTTGAATCGTATAGTTATATAACCTATATAGCGGTAGGGTATCTGATTCCTTTTTTGAGAAAACAGACACGTATTCCTTAAGCTTAGGGGGTAATATCCTCTAGAGCTATTAGAGTTCTGTTTCCCCTAGCTATTAGTCCTCTAGTCCAGGGATAGCTTCTTGTTTATAGGCTTCAAGTTCTTTATCGATCTCGTAGATAGAGATTCGGCCGATAACGTTCTCTTCTCTCTTAGCTATGAAGTTGAATACTATAGTAGTAAGGATAACTAGATCTAGTATTCGCTCCTTATTAAGGGTCTCATCCCGCTTCTTTAGCTTCTTTCTAGGAATAGCTTCTTACTATAGCTATAGAAGTTCCTTTTCTATAGACTCGTACAATTCTCTCTGGTCTATTTGGAAGGTAGACGACCGCTTGAGAATAGTGGGTTTCTAAGAATAACTCATAATAGTATCCCGACAATTCGTGTCCTTTTAGTACTTCTTATTAGTCTGCTTCTCTAGCTATTACTGAGAAGTACTAATAATATAGCTATATCATATGGTCTTAGGACTATTCTTAGGCCATATAAGCCTACGTCTCTGGTAGTCGACTAGAACGTCTATATATATAGCCCATTTCCTACTAAGGATAATATCGTAGTCTCTAAGGTTCAGGATAATTATAGGTACCTTAATAGCGCATCCGTCGATCAAGAGTAGCACGTCAATATACTTCTTAGTAGACTCTACTAGTTTACCGTCGAATCCTCGTATAGTGCATAGTAAAGGGAGGGGTTATAGCTCGACCCCTAGGAATTACTCTACGAGCTAAGCGAGCTTAGTATCAATAAAAGCATATCCATTTGCTCTAGTATTAATAAGGGAAGAAGACTTGATTCCTAATCCATTTGTGCTAATAGTACAGGGTATTATAAGAGCATCCCCTCCTATTAGACGAGTCAAGTCTATCTCTACCACATCAATACTATAAGCCCCTAGAGTAGAGACTTTCTCTAGGGGTACTCGTTTTCCGGTTCCTCTTCAGAATCAGAACCTCTACTATAAGCCTCCGGCAGGAATAGGCCTAGCTCGACCTAAGACAGAGCTACCTTAGTTTCCGTAGTACACTTATACGGGTAGTTATAGACGTAGTAGCCGAACTCATTACAATTATAGCACTTAATAGTCGAGGGATCACCTACCATAGGACGCTACTTACGCTTCTGGGGGGGTTCATACTTAACTATAGTAGTAGACGTAGACTCTTCCTTAACTACCTATTATAGGGTATATAGAGAAGAGGGTTTAGTTATACCTACTATCGTCTTCTTATACTCCTTGACCTTATCATATAAAGCTCGGATTTACTAATCGTTCATAGTACAGAACTAAGTAAAGCGGATAATATCGACAGAAGGGTCGTTATAATATACACGTACTAATTCCTGGAGCTTAGCTAGGAGCTTCTCGTTCAACTCCTACTTGAGCTACTCAGTAATATTACCTTCCGTAGATAGTCGTAAGAAGCAGGCGTAGAACTCCTAAAACACATGACCGGGGCGAAGTATAA
Source organism: Hyaloscypha sp. PMI_1271 (assembly GCA_021399465.1). Taxonomy (NCBI): domain Eukaryota; kingdom Fungi; phylum Ascomycota; class Leotiomycetes; order Helotiales; family Hyaloscyphaceae; genus Hyaloscypha; species Hyaloscypha sp. PMI_1271. Next base: position 18,710 of record JAJTUS010000024.1, on the reverse strand, counting down.
GCTTTCCAAAGTCACGACGGGCGTTCTATAGCTTATTAGGATCAGAGTATAGCTCGTTCAGGTAATTATATATCTCCGAGAGCTAGCGATACCAATAGGGGCTTTCCTGGTTTATACGAGGGTTAGTCAAGGCGAGGGCGTCACCTATAAGTCTACTAGAAACGTAGATAATCTTAAGATCCTTAGTTAAGTACATATCAGCGTTTCCTCGTAGCTTATTCTTGATTTAGACTAGCTAGTCGTCGAAAACCGTACGATCTCTATAGAAGAGGGTTAGGTCTAGTAAGATAACTACTCTAGGGGCTCTATATAGTACGTACAGAGTAGGGGATCCTTTATAGCTTCGAGGGTCGATTTCAGGGGCTACTTCCGGGGCTTATATAGGAGCAGCTAGTACTAGCATAAATCGATCAAGGAGTATAGTATAGCGCTTAACGTCTGCCTCGAGCTTAGTGTTCTAGAGCTTTGTGTTCTCAAAAATACCCTTAGTATCTCCATATCTCTTCTTATATTTAGCTAGCTTCGTAGTAGTGTCTCGGTAGCTCTCAATAATCAGGTTAATATCCTTAAGGAAGTTAATAGGGTCCTTGAACTAGCTATTTAGATCATATGAGGTAATTAGATAATCTATATCCAGGACTTTTCTAATAAATAGGGAGTACCCTTCCTCAATAGATTTATCCGCAAAGCCTCCTAGAACATCAACGAGGCGTTCGGATCGGGAAGGGTCACCGACGGGATAACCTAATCTAATAGGAGCTTATTGAGAATTCGATATCCTTCCTGGTCACGTGGGGTCCTAGGTCCTAGAAAGTCGACCTATTACACTTTTCCTCTATATATCCTCCCTAGTAGTCTCGTTACCGGCGTATATATGAGGCCTACGAGAGGGTAAGGCTTACCGTTAGTAGTCAAGTTACTAGCCTATAGGTACCTATCGCTATAGGGCTTAGTTAAAGAATAGCCTTTAATAGGATTCTTCGATTTTCGGGGGGGGTTTTTTTCGGGGATTTCTGACGCACTACTAGCGTGTGAGGGTCTAGAGTAGTTCGTTGCTCTTATTATTCTAAAGCTTTAGCTTATATTCTGAGGTTCCGTAATCGTGACGGTGCCTTTATTCGGAGTTAAATAGGGGTATTTTGGTTTATTTGAAATCCTCCACAGGATTAAAGGGATTAAGCTTTGAATACTATCACGGGTATAGTATTCAGGGCTTGGAAAGCAAGGTAGAAGGTCCCTTATAAAGACGATTCAAAGCTAAGGAAGGAAAGACTAGAATACAGGAGGTTATAGGAGTATATGTGCACCCCACAATACGCTAGTCCGCATAGGGCTTAGCTTCCTAAATTTCCCCAGGTGCACTCCATCCAGATTCCCTTAGCGAGGCGGCCGCGTCACGTGCAACTATTAGGTGACTCCAGATGCTAGATACTAGATGCCAGATGCCAGATACTAGGGCAGTTAGCTAGGTGTGAGAGTGGAATATCGTCACACATTTATTCGCGAAGATCGACGTAATCGGCGATGCGTAGTAGGGGCGGATCAAGTAGGAGTGAGCCCGGAATAGATAAGCCCTCGCTAGGGACGATACTAAAGGCGAGTGGATACTAGAGAAAGAATAGACTAACATGCAGACGCCGCTCGTTATATATTATCGAAAATGTTTAGACGAAACGAGAGGTAAGTTGAATGAGAGAAAGTAGACGCTCTACTGTAATAGTCCTATTAAAGTTAAAATACTATCGGTGAAGATTAACTCATCGAGGTTTATAGTATCCTATTGCCTATTATTCTAATCTAAGTACGTTTATTGCCGCTTAATCCTACTTAGCACGCTCGAGTTACGCGGCAATAACCCAGATTAAATTAATTAAATAATACCCTATACTCAAGTATTACGAAATTCCAATATACTAAGTGGTATCCTCTTACTTCTACTTTCTGTAGATTTATAGCTAGCAGGCGCTTAGTTAAAGCTCTCTATATACTCTTAATCTAGTAGCTACTTCTTTGTCTTACTATATAGCCGCTATATCTAAGTAGTCAAAGGATCCTTTATCTATATTTCGTCTAGGCTATTAGACTCTATATTTGAGGTATCGTTCTACTATATAGGAGAGACGCTCTCGCGCCTTCTACCCCTAAAGAAACCTAGCTTATCCTATACTAGTACTAATCTATCCGGAATAGTATACTAATTACGACTTACGAGAAGAACCTACTTACTACTACTATTATATATCTGCCGGTCTCCCGAAGGAAATTGAAATCCATACTCTATTATATCCTATTATTATTTACTTATTTAAGTGAATTATCCACTCTTGAGGCGAGATGAGATAGAAGTCGCTTAGGTAAATTATTAATATAGCGAAGTAAATATAGACTAATATAGTATAATAGTTACTATTATTAAGAAAAGGAAGAGAGTAGGGATTAGTTTAACTCTAAGAATCGTCTCTCGAGGAGATTATTTATTAATAAGTGAGTTATTTATTATAGAGGTAAATACTATAGAGTAAAGTAGAAAGTAAGATTTAGAATATAAGTAGAAAGTAAATAATATTAATAAGGAGGTTATAGGAGTAGTATAAATACTATTAATAAAGAGATTATAGTAGTAGGGTAAGAATTAGACTATAGAACAGAATTAGATGTTATAGACGAGAGGTAGATTATAGAGCTAGAGATAAAAGTCAAGTTCTAAACCTAATTCTTAGCTAGTAGATGAATTAAATTATAAACTATAACTAAAAAGATTACTAGAATTAAACTAAAATCTAACTAAACTCTAGTCTAAAATAAGCACGAGCTAAAAGTTAATTATATATCTAATTAGTTAGTCCAAAATCGGCTACTATATTTTGGATAAAAGAGAACATAATTTGATCACGTGATCTAACCTAACTTTATAACTCTAACTCTACTCCGAGAGAGAAAATACTTTATATTATATAGTAAACTATTAGTAAATTAGATCCTAATATTATTATTAGATAACCTAGATTTAGAGGTATCCTTAGATACTAAATAATTACTATAATATCTATTAAAAATTAATAATAAGTATTTAATCTTTAAAACATCTCTAATTTATAACTTAGCTTACTTATAATATATCGATTTTTATTAATTAAAGCGTGCTTAACTTAGAACTAATAATATATACGAGCGAGATTTCCTAATATCTACTTACTAAATAGTAGATAAGGTCGAGAAAAGGAGTTATATTAATAAGAGATATAATAAATACTATTAATACTATAATTATAACTAGAGTTATCTTGCGTCCTCTCTAAATAAAGTAGTATTATAGCTTATATATATACTATACTAAGCTTCTTTTAATTATATAATTAATCTCTAGCGAACTCCTCTAGTTTTATAAAGATAAGAAGAGAAGTTCATTAATTTAATAGACTCGATTATTAATTATAACGTAATATAAAGAATAAGCTAAGCTAATAGATACTTTATATTTCTATATACTACTCTTACTAATATAACTCAAGTATAGTAATTAGATATATATAAATAATAAGTTAATAAGAAGCGAGAGATAAGAGTCTTTAAAGGGATTTATAGAAGATTAGAGTAAATAAGCTAGAATATAATACTATAAGTTATAATTCAAACCTATAATATCTTCTATAGAAGCGAGTCTAGTATATAACTACTAGGCTTATATTATAGTTATATCTACTATACTTAATATCTAGTAAATCTATAGAAGAAAAGGTGAATATAGAGATAATAGCGAACTTTAAGACTTAGAGGAGAGATAGAGTAAAGTAATTACTAAGTTATTATTAGTTTACTAGTAATATATAGTAGTATTATATAATATCGTGGAATACTAGTTATATTAATTAGTGAAGTAGTTGTATTCTATAAGTAGGGATTATAGTATCGAGGTTCTAATATATAATCCCTAAATACACTAAGCTTAATTAGTACTAGTATCTAGTATATCCCGTTTCTTATATATCTCATATCTTATATCCTATATCCTATATATAGGAAGCGAGGTTATATAATAAGATCACATGACCTCTAGGAAACTATACTAATAATTATTAATTTTTTATTAATTTTTTAATCTTATTCTTTTAGATATCTTTTTACTTTTACTATTTAATTAAATCTAATAAAGCGTTTTAGTTATTTAATAGCCCTTACCTTTTAGTTAATTAATTACTCTTACCTTAGTCTTCTTTACTATGAATTAGTAAGGCACTTTTAGTTAATTAATTACTCTAAGTCTTTTAGCTATTTAATTACCCTTAGTTTTTCGGCCGTTTAACTACTTTTTTTAAATTCTTAATTAATAGCCCTTTTTTACTATAACTTAGTAAAGGAGAGGGTATAGTCGTTACCCAGGATTTAAACCTTTATTAGGCCAGGTCCTTACGTAATGACCTTAGCTAAGGAGAGTTAAGGCTTACCAAGCGCGTGTGCTTGTGGTGACCGTACCTGATCCACGTCCCGCTATGGCTTCTGACGGCCAACCAAATAAGTGGGTTAGTTCAGCATGGGTCGGGATCGGCGGCTGGCTTTGGCAGCACGCTCTCTTGAGCAGGGATCCACGACTGGCTGTCAGCGTCGAAGACAACGGAATCCCTAGCACTACAAACCGCGCTTGGTACAAATGTATTCCCGACCTACCTACCTATTTCCCCAACTTCGTCATAGAACCTAGAGATACCATCGCAATCCTTTGTGAGACGAACTCAATGTCGTATGGAACCTATGCAATTCAGAACCAGAATAAACGAGTCGTTCAGCAGGGATTTCATGCACTTACTTACTGATGCTGGCAACAATACCAAGTTCTCTCCGAACGATGCACCCCAGTTTGCTGTTCTGTTTTGATTTGGATGAATGTCTTCATTACGAATGTGACGACTGCCGGTAATAATGCTACGAAACGCTATATTCCTCTGCAATAGTGGCGGTTTCCGCACCTGCCTACGCATCTGTCTCTTGCTGCAGCATAGGCCACCGGTATTTTGCAGTGGGATTGGTACCCAACCGGAATAGGATTTATAGCCTGAAGGACCAGCACTGGAGGGTCTGAGAACCTTGGATATTAATATACTTTGCTGGACCATCTCCATGACCACACAAGTTGATAACGTGAAACTGCTACTATGAAATGAATGTGATTTCGAGTGATCCTACTAGCTGCCAGTACTATAAGCTTTCCCAACTAGCACAATAAACAATTGGGGGCTTTCTAGAACAAAGAAGTCAATAAAGGGGTAAGTGAAGCATGGGTGATAACAATAATAACCATGAAGTACAGTGAGAACTTCAAGAAACAAAACAAAGAAAAACATCCAGAAGAATGAACAATTAAACATGCGATTAAACAACTGAAAATTCAACAAAAAATTTAAAGGCCAAGGACAGTTAGAAAACAGTGATGAAGAACTAATTAAGATGTACGACTTCAATTCTTCCTCTCCAACAACCCCGATATTACAACATTTAAGTCCACTCACAACCAATTCGCAAATAACAAGCATGAAACTTATTGCCATGAAGCTATCACTCGTCATCTTTGCTGCTACCGTCTTTGCTCACGGAAACTCCACATCCAGAGACTCCTGCCTTGCCAAAATTCTAGACGATGACACCATTCACGCTCCCACAGCCACCAGAAAGAGCACCAACTGGGGAGGAGCAGTGGCCCAAGTTGCAGCACCACACACATCCTACTACGCCGTCGTCGGCTCCTTCATCGCTCCGGATCCCAAGCCACCATCCAAGGCAGCCGGACACGGGCCATGGAAGGGCTCTGCCTGGGTAGGCATTGATGGTTGGGGCGATGGACCCGGTCTTTTCCAAGCGGGTATCACCTGGCAAGTCGAGAAAGCAAAGAACGGCTCGCTCGTAACCAGCTTTGGTGCATGGCATGAGTGGGTGCCAGCCAACTCAGCCGGCTTCGAGAACTTCAAGATCTTGGCTGGTGATATTCTCACTGTGCTCTGCCAGACGAGTAACTCCTCTTATGGTGTCTGCGCAATTCATAACCATAACACGGGGATTGTGGTTTCGCAACCGATGACTGCTCCATCTGCAAAGACAACACTGGTTGGGAAGCATGCTGAATGGATCGTGGAGGACTTTATGGAGGGCGTGAACGGCAATCCCATGAAGCCTGTTCCTCTTGCAGACTTTGGGAAAGTTGAGTGGTTTGACTGTGAGGCTGCTGCTGTCGGTACCAAGAATCGCTCTTCCACAGAGGATGCCTTCGTTGTCGACATGAATTTCAACGAAACGGATTGGACTTCTGTCACGACTTCTGGCAAGAACATGACGATTAAATATGCAGGATAAAGCCAGAGAGATACGGTTGATTGGGAATGGATAGTATCAACATTGATTATGGATATGACACCAGGCCGGCTAAGAGCCCGTTCGGCCAGACACCGCCCCTCGTAATGCCCGCAATGCCCTCGTACCGCCCCTGTACTATGGCGTTCGGCCAGGAGGAACCAAAAAATACGATTTCCCTTTTACCGCCCCTTGTACCGCCCCTTTACCTGCCCGCATCAGCTCCTATACAAATTGACACCTGCCCTGTAATGCCCGCACAACCAGGTTTTTTCTGATTATACGTCCGTACTTGCCCTTTTACCTGCCCTTTTAGCATCCTTTGCACACACTCGCACTGGTTTGAGGCTACTCATGTGAGACAAAAATAAAAAATATATCTAAATTATTTTAATAATAGGGAATATGAAAGAGATTAATAGTATATCTTAGCCCCCTTTTCCTATATTACGTACCCCTAATAAATTAGCGCATAATGCCCTTTTAAAAATGCCCTTTCACCTACCCGGCCGAACGCCCCTATAAAGACGTAATGCCCCTTTTAAATGCCCTTTTACCGCCCCTCGTACGGGCACGTAAAAGGGGCAGCGACCGAACGCCGGGAAAAAGAAGGACAGGTGTCTGGCCGAACGGGCCCTAAGTTCGCTGCTCAATGAGGCAAACTTACCGAGTCTGCAGACCAGCAGAATAGACTTTATCATACCATCTGACAGTTCTATTTTTAAGCACGTAGATTTTGCTTGAAAGAATTGACATTGAAAATGAGATGGCAAAGAATCTGACAGACCTCAATAATTTCATATATGTTGGCATTAATATACAGAAAAGGCCGCCTCGGGAATCTAAGGACACTGGTAGGAAGCTCAACCAGTGCCGTTCTAACTTAAAGATATAAATAGTATTATAAAGATTATAGCTTTTACTATAAATAAGACTACTCTTATAGTCTGGCTTAAACCATAAATAATAAAGAACGTAATGAAATTTGGAACACTATAGCTTAGAGTATTACAGTCTGAAGTACGAATATAAGGCATACGTCACCTTGCAGTACTCCATATTGTACTACTGTAAACAGGACATCGAATTTTACTATTGGAACCTGACTTACTACGGCTTCTTACATTTAATACACCTTTGTTGCTATTTAAGAAAAGGAACTAGGTTAAACGCTAGTTTTAGGAGTTCTAAGCCTTATTTCGCTTAAGCGAGGGGGTTTTTTTTCTTATAGAAGTGAATTAAATAATTCTATAGGGCTTTTCTATAGTATATATGACCCTAGAGGATAGCCTAGAGTATTACCTAAGTACCCTTTAGCATATAGCCTAAATAATTACGTAAAGGGTTACCTAGAGTATCCTATAAGTATAACTTAGAGGATCGCTAATAGGATTACCTAGAGTAAATTATGAATATAGCTTAAATAATTACTAGGAGTACTACTTAGAGTATAGCCTATAGTATAGCCTAGAGTATAGCCTAGAGTATCCTTCGAGTATTATATAGAGTATTTTACAAGTGTAGATTAGATCCTTCCTAAGAGTATAAATTAGAGTATAATCTAGAGTATTATTATATAGGGTATATTATAGCCTATAATTTAATATAATTATCTTTAATATTTAGACTTACTTTAATACTATAGTACTTATTATCTAGTGAGAGGTTCGCTATAATAAGTACTAGAATAATATTATATTATACAAAAATTTCTATACTTATTAATAACTTTAAGTAATGTAGTATAGCTAGCCATATACTATCGATTTTCGCGATTTTAGGTAGTTTTAATATTCTGATCACATGACTATGGACATGTCCGAGATCATGTGACTTTGGCATTTCGCATAAGAAGGCCAGAGTTTCCATAGCCATAGAGCAATAATTATATATCACTTTTATACTTTAAGTTCTACGTACTTATACACTAATTTTGTACTACTTTACGTCTATTTTATAGTTATTGTTTTTTTGGTATTTTTGCTATTAGTCGATTTTATACTCTATAGCATTTTATATAGGTTTTTATCTTACTACGTTTTTCCCTCCTATATATTTATTAGTAAGCAACGCAGGGAAGATCAAACTTCGTAGTTAAGGAGAATACTCTCATAAAGCCCTAAGAGTACTCTATAAGGCGGATTATTACATAATAAGTTCAGGAAAAAGGGGGTAGTTACTAATACCTTATACCTAGGGCTAAAGTATTAAGGATATACGAGAAGTAATTTCGGGTTTTACCCTAATTTCCGAAGTATATACGGGCATTTTAATAGGAGATAACTATAAGATATAGTAGCGAATATAATAAGTAGAGATAGTAGAAATAGAGGCTAACTATAGAAGGAAATAGAATAGAGGAAATAGAATTAGTAAAATTATACTAAGATAGCTATAAGCGGACCAAAGTTAGAAGCGAGCCTTAGTACTCGGAAATGAAGTTATACTATTACTTTATATATTAATCTTAATTATAGCGAAAGTCGGAATAGAAATAATATTAATTTAGGTAGAAGCGGATTACCTTTTTAAGTAAAAGGGATATCCGGAAAGAGGAATACCCTTAATCTTAAGTGAAAAGGTAAATAGAAATCGGAAAAAGATAGGGAAAAATCGGAAATAAGAAATTAAATAAGAAAATTAGGAAAGCCTCTAGGTAAAGAGAAAGCTATTAAGTAATATTATTAAGAGGAATTAGAGAAGATAGAGAAATCGAGAAAATCATTATTATTATTATTATTACTTTCTTTATCTATAGTACTATTAAGTATATTAGAATTAACTAAGACTAATAGATTTATTAGAGGTATTAAGCCTATAAAGTATAAGTAATTAGAGTAAGACTAGAAAAGTAGTATTATCGTTACTACTAATACTAAAATAAGGATACTAGCTAAGGATATTATTAATAAGCGGGACCTCTCAGATACTAGTTCTAATCTCTAAGGATACTATTAGCTCCTTCTAAGTCTTCTATAACAGGATCTATAGGTATAGGAAATACCTAAATTAGTTACTAGGATAGCTAAAGAGAATAAGATAACTAAAGAGAAGTATATACTAGTACTAGGCTTGAATTTACTACTTCCGCTTTCCTAAGGTATACTATAGTTTAATAGATAGAATATTTTAACCTTCCTAGAATAGTATATGATATATATAAGGACTACTATATCCCTAATAATATTAAATGGAAAGGATTATATATTATATCTCCTAGGTCTTTAAGGAATAGATTAAGGCTATACCTAGAATACTATATTAATAACCCTAAGGCTTACTAGGAAACCAAGTTTTACGAAGCCCTAATAAAGGAGTTCCGGGAAAATGACTAGGAAATAATTAGAGTTAGCCGTAACTACCTTTCTAGGATTATTACTTAGGCTAAGGCTAGAGGTTTATCTACGAAGTCTTATATTAATATATTTAACTAGGTATCTAAGGAACTAATACGAAAGAAGGAACTAGACGAGATTACTTAATACCGGGAATTTATATAAGGACTACCCCTAGGAGCTAGAGACCGGATTCTTAAGGATATAGCTTTTAAGCCTACTAATGTTTTAATATATATATATAGCGAGATATATAAGAAAGCTATACTATTTTACTAATATAAAGAGAAAAAGCGCCGCTTTAATATTACTAATAACCTAGATATAGCTAAGATTTAATAGGAATACCTAGAAGAAGTAGTATATAAATTAATCCTAGTACCGGAATTCGAATATACCTTACTAGTTCCCCCTATAGTTAATATTTACCCTAATTCTAGACTAGTATATATAGAGCCTAGGCCTTAACCTATAGCGATTCCTATAAAACCGACGAAAAGTAGTAAACCTATAAAATAGACGATATTAGACTTCTTAATATAGAGCTTAGAAAAACTAATAATTACTACTATTACTTAAGAAGACTTATAGAAATAACTCTAAAATATTATAGCTTCTATCTAAGATAATATCTATAGAATACTTATATAGCCTAGATAGTAGTAATAAGGATAGTAGTATCCTTAGTCTAGTAGGTATAACTTCGGGTTCTCGTAGCGGATATAGTAGTAGTAGAGGAAGAGGTTATAGAGGATTATATAGCGGGTATAGTAGATATAGACGAGGTTTAGGAGCGAATATAGGACCTAGAATAGTAGAAAGAGCTTAGTAAGGGGGAGAAAACATTATATAAGTTAATACTACTTATAAAGTAATATAAGATATAAGGCTAAAGTACTACTATAGATACTATAGCTAGAAGAAGGATAATACTATTAATCCAAATTACGACTATTTCACCTAGATATATTATCCCTTAATAGAGGAGCTTTAGAATATAGGATATATCTATAGAGACGACTATAAGTAGTATAAAGGACTATATAAGATAAGGCGAGCGAGTATACCTTTCTTCCTTTAGAATAATTATTATTAGTATAATTAGATTATTTCTTAGCTTCATAGGACGGAATATGACTATAATATTATAGTAAGACCTAGAAATATTTAATAATTAGCTAGAGAAGCTTAAATAGTAAGATAAGAAAGGGAAGTACGATAGCTATAGTACTAGTAGGAAATAGATAAGCTATTTAACTTAGAGTAAATAGTATAGGATTCAGAGATCCTTCTAGAGTCGGAATTAATAGTTAGTATAAGGAGATAAATGTACTTAATATTACTATTAATACTATATCTAGTTCTATAGCTAAAAGAAAGGGAAAGATATAGAAATAGTTAAGGAAGTCTTCTAGAGGCGAGCTAAAGCTAAGGAAAAGATACTATATATAAAAGGATAAAAGAATACTATTATTCGAGGGGCTAGATACTAGAGGGGTCTAGTAGATGAAATAGAGGTTAATATAACTAAGGATAAGTTAAATAAGTAGGAAACTATAAGGGACCTTAAACTATAAGGAGACGCCTAAGCCTAAAGTCAATAATATACTAAAAGGATTACTAAAGAAAGTAACTATTCTACTTCTAAGGATATAGAAAGGGATAAAGATACTTATTAATACCCTAAAGATACTAAATCCTAGCTACTATACTTTAGAATTAGTAGATTAAGGATAATTCTTCTTACCTTACTATTATAGAAATAGGAAATACTATTATAACTAGTATAGTAGGATAAGTAAAAAGATCTACTAAACTTACTACTATAGTATATATAATAGATAGAATAATTAAGGGAGCTAATATTCTAGCCTATTTATTAGGACCTAAGAAAGTTATTTAACTAGAGGGGAATAATATCGATATTCGTTTATTATTAGCTTAGAAGTATATTATATAGGCTCCGAAAATTAGATTTAGTCCTTAGAGGTCTATAAGGTATTATTAAATATAATAGAATAATTAATACTAGAGTAGAGGTTAATATTCTCCCTAAAAGGATCTTAAGAAGTATTAGTAGAGTAGTATATAGTACTATAGATTACTATATATCTACTACTATAGGTAACGAATTCGGGTTCTTAGGAATAGCTAAACTTAGGATTAAAGTTATAGATAGAGTAGGATATAAAGATACCTTTTTCCTAGTTAAAGAAGTACCTAAGATTCTACTTAGTTAGCCTTTTATAGTAAAGATAAGGATAAATATTAAATATAGAAGTAATAGTTTATAGGATAGAGTATTTACTAATCCGATAATAATAGAAATACGTATACTATTATAATTATTCTACCTTTAAAGAAGGATACTAGATAATATAGAAAGAGATCTATAAGAGGATATTAAGCTCCTAGAGTTAAAGAAGTAAGCGATTCTAAGATAGAGATAGAAGGTAAAGAGGAAAACTAAGGCCTAGTATCTCGACTAGTATTAGTACTAGGGAAAATAGAGAGATACCGGAATTTCCTATAGATTTCTTTAATTTAGGTTCTAGAGTTTAGGAAAAGGAGGATATTTTTAGTAAAACTAAAGTAGAAAAGGCCCTAGTTATAGTATTAATAAAGGTAGTTCTAGAGATAATAGAAGGAAGAAGCTTAGAGGGTACTAAATAAGGAGATTTCTAAGGAAGAAGTAAATAAGTATCTCCCTATAATAAAGGAATATATACCTAGTACTACTAAACCTAGAATATAAGAATAAGAAGGGTTCCTAAAGATATAGAAAGTTATAGAGATTCTTAGGAGGATTAGATAAAAAGGAGGTCCCTTTACTTAACTAAGAAGGAATATAGTAAGAAGGTTATAAATTCAGGGATTAGATAAAAAGGGACTTAGAGAAAATAGTACTAGTACTTAAGGATAAAGATAATTATCCTAGTCTATTTATAGTTATAGGAGCTTATAAGAGAAAAGCTTAGAAAGTCTACCTAGTAGACGTAAATAATAGAATAGGAGAAGGGCCTAGAGGTTATCGGACTAGTTTACGAGATCTAAAGTATAGAATACCCTTAGGAATAACTTAGAAAGTATAAAGATTACTTATTACTAAGGATAACCGCTATTCTAAGGGGATTATAACTTACTTAAGAATATCTAGATAGTTTATAAGTTAGAGACTAGCTCTAGGAGGAAGAAGTAGCTATATTTAGGGAGCTAATACTTAACTATAAAGGAGCTATTATATTTAATTAAAAGGAGCTTAGAAAGGTATATAAAGATATTAGTTCGCCTATACTAATTAAGACTATAGAATATAAGGTATAGTAAGAAAAGAACTTCCTATATCCTAAGGTACTAGTACTAGTAGTAGTGAAGATATTACTAGAGTATTTAGAACGTAGAGTCCTCGAGAAATATAATAGTCCTTATTAGAATCCGTAGTTCTTAGTTATAAAGAAAGTTATAGGGACTTATTAATTAATTAATACCGCTATAAAGATGAACTCTATAATACTATAGGACGCTAATTTACTACCTTTAGTAGATGAAGTTTCTAAGGAATTCGCTAGATATACTTATACCTCTTTAATTAATTTCTTCTCTAAGTATAATTAGCTTATATTAGATATTTAAAGTCGAGACTTAATAGCTTTTATAATACCTCTAGGGTTACTTAGGATAATAACTCTACCTTAGGGAGTTACTAATTTAGTTACGTAGTTTATATAAGTAGTTATAATAATTCTAGAGGATCTATTTCCTAAGATTACTATATTATTTATTAATAATATTACTATGAAAGGGCTATATATAGATTATAATAGAGAACTTATTCTTCCTAGGATTCGCTAATTTATATATAAATACCTTTAGAATCTGGATATTATACTTAATAGGGTTAAATGAGCTAGAGCGAGTATTAGAGATAAGTCATAGTTCTGTGTTAATAGTATAGTTATTATTAGATTTATTTACGGATTAGAAAGATTCTGAGATAGTAGAGGTATAATAGTATAAAGGAAGGGAAGGTATTTATTAGGATCGTGGTATTCTACTATATCTAGATTAAAGGGTTTTTAGTTATTACTAAACTTATTTACTAGTTAATAAAGAAGGGAGTTAAATGAAAATGAGAAGATAACTAGATTAATATTATATAAACGCTTAAGGATAAACTTATCTTAGCTCTAATATTATATAAGATATACTATAATCTAAAGGAAGGTTAGGGTATAGTTATACTTATAGTGGATTCTAGCCTCTAGGGATAGGGTAGAATACTAGGTTAATATAATAATAAAGGGAGGAAATGGATTATTTAATATGAATTAGGGATATAGAATGAAGTAGAATAGAAGTATAATACTACTAAATAGGAGTATAGAGGGCTATTAAAGTATCTTTAGAAAGTATAGTTTTGGCTATATAGCGTGTATTTTATCCTTGAGCTAGATACTAATATACTTGTTATATAGTTAAATAAAGCGGCTACTAATCTACCTAGAGCTCTAGTTACTCGTTAACTAGTGTGGATTTAGTTATTCGACTTTAAGGTTAAGTATATTAAGGGAATAAAGTATACTATAGCTAATAGATTATTAAGGAGGCTATTTTAGGAAAGAGATACTAAAGAAGAAGAGGATATTAATAACTAGATAGCTATAGAGCTTAATACTATTAGAATTATACTTATTAGATAGAGGTTTTAAGGGAAAGAGTTAGAAGTTACTAGATCACGTGAAATAGTTTTGAGGGGTAGAATGCCCTTATAATTTAAGGAATACCTAGGCTATACTATACGAGTAGTAGAGGTTAATAGCGGTTATATTTCTTAGTTAGAAAGCGAAGTTAAACCTTTAGAAAAGGATAAGTTAACGAAGTCATATGACTATAGATATGTCCGAGATTATGTGACCCTCGGTAAAATATATAATTTACTTAGTAATGAAGTAACTCTACTAGATCTATTAGATAATAGCTATTTGGAATAGAGCTAAGCTATTACGTAATACCTTATAATACTTAAGAGACTTGAAGGGATATTAAGAGCGGAATTCCGGAAGTTAAGTAGAGAAGCTCGGGGTTATAGTATAAGAGATAAGTTACTATAGAGGAATGCTACTAAAGTATACCTACTATAACTAGTTATTAATAACTAGGAATAAAAGGAAATTATTATTAAGGAACTTTATAATAAGATTAGATATATGAAGAGAGAGAGTATATTTACTTTAGTAGTATATTAATATTACTAGGAAGGATACTATAATTTTATAAAGACGTATATTATATCTTATAAGACTTATTAATATAAGAGTAAAAGGTAATAAGAGGAAGCGTTATATCCTTTAAAAGTAGCTTTACTTTTTTATTCTTTAGGGATTAATATAGTAAAATTATCGGATTATAAGGGATTTAACTTACTAGTTATAGTAATGTGATAGGGATTTAATTGTTATATGGATTTCGGACTATATATAGGCGTTAGATACGTGGGGGGTAGTAGAATAGGAGGTAAGGACTTAAATAATAGAAGTAGTACTCTGAAGACTCTTAGTACTAATAGTAAAGTAGTAGGAAGAACCGAAAATAAGAAGCTCAAAAGGTTAATATATTGTCTGAACTAATTATATATATGAACGGAAGTCTTATATAACCCTCTAACTAGCGCCTATAAGCTTAGAAAGTAGGACACGTGACGGTAGTCACTAGATATAAGATAAGATAAAAAACCCTACTATATAGCTCCCCCCTTATATTCTTAATCGTCCCTTGATTAAGGTAAAGAAAGAAACCCTATACTTCCCCTTCTTATCGTATATACTATTTATAATCCCTAGAAACTCAAAGTAAAGAAAGGAAGATATACTCTTATAGCTAGAAAGAAATAGGTCTAATCTCCCCCTCTAAGTCCCCTAGATATCTAATATTCTCCCTCCCCTTCCCTAGAACGAGATTCCTAGTACCTCGCCCTTACTTCCTAACTCTTTATACGTTTTTTATTCTTCCCTTTTTCCTATCTCGAGAATCCTCTATCCTTCTTATAGTAAGCTAAGAAAAAGTACTTCTATTCCTCCTCTCCCTTTTTATCTAATACTTTCATCTAATATCTCATACCTTCTATAATAGGACTTATAGGTGTGAATTACTTATAAATCACCTCCCGTATAACTACTTCTAAAAGAGGAAGACCCTATACTAAGATTAGATGAACTTCCCTACCTTAAAAGGCCTTCCCTCTTTATTTTCCTCAACTTCTTCCTTCTTCTAATAATAACTTTAACCTTACCCTTCCTTTATCTACATCCGACTTCTATATCCCTCAAATATTATATCTAAATCTCCTAGTAATAATAGCTCTATAGAAGTCGACGAGAGAGCACTAAGCTAAAATCCTTATAATATAATACCTGAGAACCTCTTTCCTATAGTAATCAAAGATAGTATTATCGAGTTAAATAGGTAATAGGTATATTTTTCTTTATTCTTATATGATTCTTACCTTATAATTCTTCGTTTTTTCTAGATCTTATCTCGCTTTACTAATTAGTTCACTATCCCTCCCTTAGTTATTAATTACTTTGAAAAGTTCTATACTCCTAATACTTGTGATAATAGTACTAATAAGCTAGTAGACGGTAATTATACTTGTTCCTATACTTAATAACTCAAAGCAGTAGCTATAATAGGCTTCGGACTCGTATACTACGGTGAAGAAGCTTATACGAATTACTAGAATAATAAGTCCTACTTTAAGGAATACTATAAATTTCGTTCTCTTAGTTATAGCTATAGTAGATACCTTTAGAGATATGACCCTCGTAGATATTCTTTTAGTACGAATCCCCCCTTCCTAACCCCTCTCAAATCTAGGTACTAATAGTAATAGATCCCGACTAGAGAGATAAGCTTATAGTTCCTTAGCCCAAATAAGCTCCTCCTCCTCCCCTACTAAGTCCTAGTAATCGTAAAGGTATAAGAGTAGCTAATATCGCCGATCAAGTCACACTACCTAAGGAGAGCTTATCCTCGTACCCTCTAATTCGTCGTTCTTAAAGGAGGCTATTATTAGTAGAGAAATCTTACTACTAGTATTAAGCTTTGAAATAATAGAACTCGTTAATTTCATATTATTTCCTAGGCTTTATTAGTGTTTTTCCGTAAAACCCTATATATAATTATTATATACTCAAAACTATAGCCTATAATTCTCTATCTTTTCTCTCTTTTCCCTAACTTATTAACTAGTAAAATAACATTTTCCCCCTTCCTCTTATCCCTTTCTTATCTATTTCTTTTCTAGTAATAAAATACCCGAAGACCTCCTCTCTCCCTAGGAATTCAGAATTCCCTCTATACGTATAAGGAGATTAGTATGAAAAGGTGAGGTTCGTAACGTTTATAGAATAGCGAAGGCCTTCTTTCTAATTTCTTTCTCCCCTTACTTATCTCCTTCTTACTTATTCCTTTTCTTATAGTAACCTTCCCGAAGCCCTCTTCTTTCCTAAGGAACTCAAAATTTTTCTCGTATATATAAGGGGATAAGCGTGAAAAGATAGAGTCTATAAATTTCGTAGAATAGTGAAAGTCTCTTCCTAGATTAGTACTCCCTATTCCCTTTACCCTATACTTTCTACTTACTATTTAAGAAGAACTATTAAAGTATCCTATTCTTGTCCTTAGGCTCCTTATATATTCTCTTTTCTTAGCTTTTGATATCTATAAGAATTAATTATTATTCTTATAGTAAGTCGAGAAAATATACTTCTAGCCCCTCTCCTTTATCTAATCTATTATCTAATGACTTTTTATCTAATATTCTCCCTTACTCCTTCTTAGAATAACTAGTTCTTTCTCATATATTTCTACTATATTATTCCCCGCTTCTAGCTACTTCTATTCCCTTCTCCCCCTAAGGCCTTATATTACCCTTCTTATTATATAATTCTACCTTCTTTCTTCTCTTTCTTCTAATAATAACTTTAACCTCTAATTACCTTTATCTCTACCCGACTCTCTTATCCTCCTTTTATTAGCTCCGATTATCCTCTTAGCCTCTATTTCACTATAGCGAGTAGTAGTAATGTCTAAGTTATTATCCCTCCTCTATTTCAAGCTCTTATAGTAGTGAAAAACGGTATTACGACACTAAATAAGTAAGTAGTATGTTTTTTTTTTATTTCTATACGAGTTTCTTCTTATAATTCTTCGTTTTTCCTAGATCCTATCTCATATACCTATAGAGTATATTCTAGGCCCTAGTACTTATTTTAAGGCTACTTATATCCTTTACGGAAATGATGTCTACTAGTCCTATATAGAAGGTAATTATAGCTTATTTAATACTCAGGAACTTAGTATAGTAGTCGTATAGGGCTTTGGAATTAATCGCCTCGATAATAAAGCTTATACGAGATACTAAGATACTAACAAATTCCGGTGCTTTAAGGTTTACCGATAATAGGTTTCCTATATAGTTACTTACGTAAATTGCCTTCGAATATACTATGAAAATGAATATTCCTTCTATATAACTCCCCTCTCCTAATTCCTACTTGAATCTAGATCTTAATAGTAGTAGATCCTGACTTCTAATCCTTATATATAGGAGTTTAGTAGAAGTAAGCTCCTCCTCCTCTCCTACTAAGTCCCGGTAATCGTAAGGGTATAAGAGGTACAAATAAGGCTAATAGAATCACGCTAAATAAGAATATTACTTCTAGCTACCTCCTACTCCGTTATTCTTAAGGGTTAGGACTATAAGTTAAGACAATTACAGTATCTTCTAGTAATTAAACTCGTTGATTTCTTATTTACTAGTATACTTCATTGACTTTTCCCTATGAAATTCCTATATATGACTATTATATACGTAAAAGAATGCCCTCGTATTAACCTAAAACCCCTCTCTTTACTCACTTTTTTCCTAACTGAGTAATTAGTAAAATAATATCCTCCCCTATTCTCTTATATCCTCCTTATATCCCCGTTTTTCTAAAAGAATTAATATAAGAAATACTTTTCATATATAAGAAA